>MU223858.1:1959195-1998714 GCA_018584345.1 Thuja plicata
TGTATATACACACATGTGTATATACATGCACATGTGTATATATACACACATGTATATATAAACATGTGTATACACACATGTATATATACACATGTATATATATACATGTAATGTGTGTATATATACACAAATGTATATATATGTGTATACACATACATGTGTATGTGTGTGTATATATACACATATGTGTATGTGTGTGTATATATACACATATGTGTATATGTGTATACATGGATACACAATTGTATGTATATTTACACATATGTGTGTATATATACACACATGTGTATATAAAAACACATGTGTATGTGTGTGTGTGTATACACACACGTATATGTGTGTATATGTGTATACATGTGTATGTACACACATGTATACATATATACACATGTGTGTGTATATACACACATGTATATGTACATACATGTATCTATGTATATACACATGTGTGCATGTGTGTATATATACACACATATACACACCATATTCAAAGAAATTAAAAAATAAAGAATTAAAATTCCTTATGCATCTTCTCAGTCATCTTCCGGGTGAACCAAACGGGTCAGTCCATATTCCAAATTTCATTTTGAAGATAAGAATCTTCTTGAATTGCAGCATCTTCCAAAATCGACCATATCTAGGATATGGTATTCCAGTACCCAAATGGGCCCTTACGAAAATGGGCATGACTAAGAACATCATTAATTTCGCTAAAACCAATCTAATTCAAAAAAAGGGCAACAATGAATTGGGCATTCGAAATCCACATTATAGAACGCACTTGCGATGTAGAGTCTGATATACATAGCAAATGCAACTTGTGAGCACGTATTTCATCTCTCCCACTCATCACCAAACATAAGAAAACTACAACAGATAAAATAAAATGGTTATAATTAGAACATCCCAGGAAAAGATCATCATTAAAATCCCTTCAATAACAGTAATTGTACAGAGAAAGATCATACCAGTGCAACCCAAGAAACTCCAAACTAACATAGAATGTAAAAAATCAAATCAAGAAACTTCAAACTAATATTATGAATTTGTAGGTATGGGAAAAAAATTCTAACAGCCTACTCAAAGATAACAATAGAAGCACACAGAAAAAAGAACAGAAAATAAGATGTAAAACAGTCATAAAATTTCAAAAGTAACTATTTAATTGTAGTAATTTTTAAAAGTAACTATTTAATTGTTGTAATTTTTAAATAAGATTAATGGTAATTAATAATATCTAAAGATATATTTCAACAAAATCTACATGATCAAATACATATAAGCAACATAAGCAACATATTTAATTGTAGTTATTTTTAAATAAAATTAATTGTAATTAATAATATCTAAACATATATTTCAACAAAATCTACATGATCAAATTCAAAAACTTTAAACTAATATTATAAACAGAAATTTTTTTGACATCTATGTGAAATCTACACTCTTAACATATCTAAGGAACATCTCTGTATTAACACTCGACTAATCTTTTCACTTCAAATAATGATCAAATGCAAGATATATTTGACACAGCTTTCAGTCTCCATACAATTTTTGTTCCTTGTTAGTAGTTAGAGATCCACAGTAAACATCTTGTCTATATCACAATCAGTGTATGGATACAAAGTTTTGAAAACACAAATTCATTGAATCTCTTGAGTGTGGCCATCTCCTATTCTCTGTCACTTTGCATGACAGCACAGGAAAGTGGTTGGTGGTGATCAGATCTAAGATGTCTTACGTTAATAGATTCACAATTCTTTTCCTTGTCACTTTCCATGACAAGTACATATGATGGTGATGGGGATCCAAGATCACTTACGTTATTTCTCTATGATATCTCTTAGCACTTACGGCTGAGAAGTTCAATCATGATTGAACTCATCTTGTATAACAGGTTCAACCATGTTCTTATTTGTATTAGTATAAGGAACTGGTATAAATTCGAAACAGTTTTTAACCATTCCCAATCAAGAACTTTTAGATGTTGTTCTTTTAACTTATCTACATTTAAAAAATTAACTTTCAAAGGATAATTCTTGTACAAATATAAATTTGTAATTAATCTCTTTTTTTCTAAGAAATTCTTTGTATATTTAAATTCATTATTATTCTTATATCTTACATATCTTTAAGTAATTTCGTTGGATTCTATTCAACCTATCAATTTAGATAAAGATCAACAAATTGAAAAATATTTTTATTTAATTATAGATTACCAAACAACTTACAAATAGTCACCAATTTATACAATTATGATGTATTTGCACTTTCGTTGCATAGATTTGTATTTGAGTATTCATATAAAAGTCGCACATAAAGTCCTTTGAAGATTAAAGAATAGGAGATCCATTTGTAAGGTATATAAAGTCTTTAAGAGTTGTTTATGATCTACTAAGGTTTCTTAAATACAACTTAGCTTCACCCATACACTTCTCTCCACAATTGCTTGAGCCATAGTGGTGGGTTGGTTATAAGTTAAACTTAAGATCTTTTAACCCTACTTTTTTTTATATTAAAGTGGGCTATAAGAAATGGGGTTATGCTTTAGTTTGCAAAATTTAAGTGAAGCAAAAAAGACTCTTTTGCATGTATCAAAAGTCAAGGGTGTTATTGTCTATAGTAGTAAAGTTATTTGATATTCTTCTAAAAAGAAGAAAATTCATATTGCTCCTAGTTGCAATGGGTTCAAAGAATAGTTGCATACAATTATGTATCCAATTGGGCATAAGATTAATCAAAAGGTTAAGTTATTATATTTTAAGTGGGATGATGTTTAAATTGTGTAGAAATACACTACAAATTTTAGATAATATTCAAATATTAGGAGTTCATTGTTCATAAGTACATGCGTATTAGATTAAAAAAAGTTAGGAGAAAACTCGCCAATGAAGGGACTAATACCAGTCTAGGTTCAATGGTTCATTTAAATAATTGCATGCAATCACAATGGTTTTAAATTCACTCATGTTGATACACACATAATTTGTGACTAGACAAATGAATTCGGGTCATACCAAAAGACAAATATGTTCTAGTCTCAAAACTATCTAATTAAAGGTTATGTACAATATAATATTCTCTTAGAGAGATCCTTGATACACTAAATGAAAGCACTAGATCCCACCATATTCTAACAAAGAAAATTCTCCCACAAAGACAATGTTATATATCATAAAAGAAATAAATCATTTATTCAAATATAAGCACACAATCAATATCTACCACATTCCAATTATTAAAAAGATTGTCACCATCTCCATCTCCCCCTCCTTAAATTATAACTAAAAAAATACAATTCAACTATAGAAATTGATTCATATAATGATGAACCGATTTTCCATTGAAATTAAAGCTGCAATCTACTTGATTTCAAACCTCACTCATATCTAACACATAAAATATATGACGAACACAAGAAACCCTCCTCTCTTATCCCACATACTTCCCAAACCCTAACAAAAAATGATCACAAACACTTCAGTATTGCTTGGATCCATGATAGATCTTACGATGAGGAAAAACACACACAAATATAACCATTCCATAGTCAAAACATTTGAACATAACATAGCAAACCTATATTCAAAGGGATACATTCTCTCTTTCATGTTCATTTACAAAAATGAGCATGAGTAAGAACATCAATGATTTAGCTAAGAACAATGTAACAGAGCTAAAAAGGGCAACAATGAATTGGACATTCGAAATCCATATTGTAGCACGCACTTGCAATGCAGAGTCTAATATACATAGCAAATGCAACTTTTAAGCACATATTTCACCTCATAAAGTATCACAACAAAGATATCACTCATCAGCAAACATTAGAACACTACATCAAATTAAAAATGGTTATAAATAGCACATCCCCAAAGAAAAATCAGATAAGTGGCATACACAGCTCAAGGCAAACAACAATCAAATCTGATCACTTCCGAGTATGATTGGGAAACATCACAAAGTTGACTGCCAGTGTTGACAAATACATCAATCTCCCAAGAAAAGGTCATTAGCATCCCTTCAGTAGCACAATAATTGTATAGAGAAATCATACAGTGAAACTCAAGAAACCCCAAACTAACATTATGAATTTGTGGGTATGGGAAAAAAATTCTCACAGCCAACTCAAAGATCACAACAGAAGCAATCATACAAACGAAAGTAGGAAGTCATAAAATTTCACACGATCAAATTCAATTGCAGATGAGTTTATTTTCACAAGATTGATTGTAATCAATAATATCCAGATGTATATTACAATAAAATCTACATGACCATATCCGAAAACTCCAAACTAATATTATAAAATGCAAATTGTTGATGTCTTTATAAAATCTAGACTACTAACATATTTAAAGAACATCTCTCCATCAACACGACTAAACTTTACACTTCCAACAATGATCAAATGCAAACCATATATTTGACACAACTTTCAGCCTCTATACAATTTTGATCCTTGCTTTGTAGTTATAGATTCATAGGTCCACTGTAAATATCAACATCCATACCTTCTATCCTAGGGAGCATGAGGACAAAGGTCGATCAATCTAGGCATTCACTTTTCATTGTAGCACTTTATTTATTCCAAATCCCCTCCTTTACTTTAACTTTTCCCATTTTTCATCAATATATGGATAAAAATTTATGAAAACACAAATTGACTCAATTTCTTGTGTGTGAGATCTCCCATTCCTTGTCACTTTGCATGACAACAAATGAAAGAGGTTGATGGTGATTAGGATTTAAGATCACTTATGTTACTAGATCTCCACGATTCTTTTCCCTCATAGATGTCCTTTCATATTGTTGGGAAGTTGGACGTGTTGTCATGGATGTCAATATATCTACAAATGTGATTGTTGGATGCCAACATATCTGTCTGACAATGGTGCAGTATGTTTAGTATGATGGTGTTGAAGATCAGTGGTTGTGGACATCAAAAGTGAAGATAAGCAATTGTGGAAATTGGAGAGGTGTTGAAGATATCCTGAAGATGATTCTTGTCAAGCTATAGAGGTCTACATGATGAATTGGAGGTCCACATGATGAGGTATGGTGACTGGTTCTTACACTGTTTGCCAGTGTTGCTGAATTGTGGTGAATATTGTTCCGCATGGTGAGATTTTTGTTTGTGGACGTGTGGGATGTTATTGGTACATTCTGATGTGTCCTCAATTCAATTGGTTTATGGTCCAGGGGGTCCACAGGGCATTTTGTAGGTGTATCAGTAGATGCTAACAGTGTTCTTAAGGTCCGACGTGAGAGATGTTGGTGAATCCGATGATTTCGGTGGCTTCGGATGTTTTTGTGTTATTCATGATGCTTATGGATGTTCTTGAATTGTGTTCCTACTGAGTTGGTGACCCACATCGATTATGGTGATCAAATTTGGAGGATTTTTCAGTCGGTGGTGATTTTTTATGTTCTTGGCCGACTTGATCAGTAAAACATTTTGTGGATGTTCAAGGCATGATTTTTGGTCATGTTATGTGCTTGAGGTTGATGATAAGGGTCTTTTCTATATTTTTTTGGATAAACATGAATTTGAATTGTCATTTTTGCCGCGTGGGTTTGCATTAAGAAATTGGGGTTCTACCAACCTTGTTTTATTTTTTCAAGGTTGATGAATTATATATTCTTAGGGAAACATTTTGTATTGCGGATGCGTGAGACAGATTAGGACACAAGTGTGCCAGATCTATTGAGATGAAATATCTCATCTCTAGGAGGTAGAGAAGGTTTGGATAGATAAATTAATTGTACTTCATTGGAACTCACCTAGGGATAAGGGTAGATGTCATTATATAGTTCAAAAACCTCATATCATTGTTGTGATCTTGTAAGGAAATGAGCCTTCCTTAGGGTCGTAGCCCTCTTGTATTTGAGTAGTGAGCTCTAGGAAGTGTATGAATGCATGTGCGTTCCCCGTTTGTAATATGTTATACTTATAACAAGTTATAGACATATTGTGGGTTTTAGCCCCACCGAGGTTTTTCCCTAGCAAGGTTTCCTCCCTAAAAATATTGGTTTTTGTGTTTTGGATGTGTTTTGATTTACGCATACACGTTTTAATTCATCAAATCAGAAATAATATTTTAAAGTATAAGCTTTGTGACAACTGATTCAACCCCCCCCCCTCTCAGTTGTTCATTGTCATAGTTCTAATAATTTCTATCAGAGCTTGGTCCCTTTGAGGAAGATTAATCGCTTGAGGGTGATCTAGGATGGAAGCGTACAAGGATAGACTAAGATTTGATGGAACTAACTATAAATTATGGAATATTCACATGATAGTATATCTCAAATGCATTGATAATTATTTTTGGAAGATTACTAATCAACATATACTTCTCCCGCAATCACTACTACTCCATATGAGATTAAGGATGCCAAAGAAAATATCATGGAAAAGGAAGCCTTGTGCCTTGACCGATGTCAAAATGAAAAATGTCATAGATTTGGAGAGAGATAATGAGATCTGGGAGAAGTTGCAGACCTTGTATGAAGGAGACAAGGAAGTGAAGGTTTCCAAGTTGTAGACTTTAAAGGTTAAGTATGAAGCCTTGAAGATGAGTGAAGATGATAATATTTCCTCTTTCATGCTTAGAGTGAATGAGGTGGTTTGTGCTATCAAATGTGCTTGAGGTACTTTGGAAGAAGAGAATATTGTTGCTAAGGTGCTAAGATCATTGCTTTCTGCCTGCTAACACAAAGTTGCAGCTATTGAGGATATGCAAATAGTGACCAATGTGACAAGTGATAAGTTGGTTGGCAATCTTACTTCTTTTGAGCTTAGTGAATTTGGCTCCTCATTGCCTAATGTGGAAATAGCATTCAAAGATACTAATTTTTTAAAGGACAAGTAGAGATATGATATGGGAGAAGGTTCCACAATAAAATGGTCAATATATGAGAAAGAAATGAGAGAACTTGAAGAAGGAGAGAGAGAACTTCAAGATTTGGAAGCATTGATTGCTAGAAGATTGCCAAAGGGTTCTAGTAAGTACAAAGGAAAGATACCTCTTAAATTATTTTCATGCAATAAGATAGGATATTTTGCATCTAGATGTCTGGAAAGGGTTCCTAAGTTTAAGCCTAATAGACCTAGTGTTCAAAGAAGTGTTAGTATGCTTTTGATGAAGGGGTAACAGATGATGAATATGATGATTCTAAAAAGAGTGATGATTAAATTGTGTTCATTGCTATCAAGGAAGATGATCCTACACCCAAAGATCCTATGCCTACTGATTTTTATAGTTTTGTTTTTTAGGAGAAAGCCCTAACTGCTCAAGTTGTTAAAAAGGATGAATGGGTAATAGACATTGGATTCTCAAGCATCATATGCTTGGTTATAAGAGAAAAATTGTGAGCTATGAAAAGTATGATGGTGGTATTGCAAGATGGGGTGACAATACTGGTGGTTTGATCCAAGGTAGAGGGTTTATTTCTCTAGACAGAAAGAATAATACAAATGATGTGTTCTATATGGAAGGTTTGAAACACAATCTTCTCGGTATTGGATAATTAGTGGAAAAAGGTTATGGCTTGCATTTCAAGGATAACAAATGTAAGATCTTGAATGACTTTGGGATAGAGATTGCAACAGGATAAAAAATAAAAGGTAACATATTTCCTTTGAATAGTGGTCAAAAAAATTGTTTGATTTCTCAAATAGATGAAAGATAGTTATGGCATAAAAGGTTGTGTCATGTGAACTTTGACAATATTGTGGCAATAAGTTCTACTCATGTTGTTAGAGATCTTCTTAGGGTGAAGAAATATGGTAACACTATTTGCAAATAATGTCAGTTGGGTAAGCAAACAAAAGTTACTTTCCATTCTCAAGTTGAAAATTCACATGGATTGTTAGGTCTTGAGCATATTGATATGTGTGGTCCTGCTAAGATAAGAAGTTTGCAAGGTGATAAGTATTTCATGTTTCTCATTGATGATTATTCTAGAATGGTATGGGTAACCTTCTTGAAAGAGAAGTCTGAAGCTTTTAAGAAGTTTAAGATCTTTAAGAACATGGTTGAGACTAAGATAGGATTGAAGTTGAAGTGTCTAAGATCATACAGAGGTGGTGAATTCACATCCGATGAGTTCTAATATTTTTGTGAGAAGCATCGAATAAAGAGACAAATATCTTCTCCAAGGAATCCAAAGAAGAATGGAGTGGTGGAGAGAAAGAATAGGTCACTTCTTGAAACTGGTAGGACCATGATTCTTGAAGGAAATGTTTCACAGACATTTTGGAGAGAAGAAATTAGCATTGCAGTATATACTCTCAGTTGGGTATTTCATAATTTTTGGTAGTAAATGCTATACTACACCAAAAGAGATGAGGATGTAGAGAAATTTGATGCAAGAAGTGATGAAATTATATTTCTTGGGTATTCCACCAAAATCAAGGCATATAGGTGCCACAATAAAAGGTTGAAGAAGATAGTGGAGAGTGACGATGTCAAAGTGGATGAAAGCTTTGAGAGTCTATCCAAATCTTGTGGATATGATTCTGATGATTAGAATGTCAATGGTAATTAGGGACAACTACATCAAGTTCATAACCAAGTTCAAATTATTCTAGTGAGTCCAGATGATGAGGCTAGTACAAGTGGAGAAGAAGAAACACAAAAGTCAGAAGTAAATTGAAAGACACCAAGGTATGGAAGGTTACATCATTTTGAGGATCATATTATTAGTGATAGGAGCAAAGGGGTTCAAACAAGAAAAAATATTGTTGAAGATCATATTTTCTTAATCTCAAATATTGAACCTAAAAATGTGAGTGAAGCTAGCAAGGATGAACATTGGTTTAAATCTATGCAAGAAGAGTTGTTGCAGATTGAGAAGAGAAACACATGGATTCTTTTTCTGAGGCTTAAGGAAAATAACATTATTAGTACCAAATGAGTTTTCATAAATAAATTAAATGAATATGGAGAAGTTTTCAGGAAAACAACAACATTGGTGTGCAAAGGATATTCTCAAATGGAATGAATTGACTATGATGAAACTATTGCTCTGGTAACAAGATTGGAAGCAGTGAGATTATTTCTTGTTTATGCTACTCATACGGACTTCAAGTATATCAAATGGATGTCAAGTACTCATTTCTGAATGGTGAGTTGGAAGAAGAATTATACATAGAGAAACTAGATGGATTTCATTTGACTGATCAATTGGACATGGTTTTCCAATTAAAGAGAGCATTATATGGACTAAAGCAAGCTCCTAGAGCTTGATATTCTAGATTGGACAAATATCTACTGAAGCTTGGTTTCAAAAAAGGTATTTATAATACTAATTTATATTTCAAGGTAGATCATGATGAAATTTTAATTGTAGAAGTATTTTTTGATGACATTATCTTTGGAGGTAATGATAAGTTGAGCAAAGAGTTTGCAATGTAAATGCAAAGTGATTTTGAGATGTCCATGATAGGAGAAATAAAAAAATTTCTTGGATTGCAAATTACTCAGTCAAAGGATGGGATTTTTATATCTTAAGCTAAGTGTGTAAAGGAACTGTTGAAGAAGTTTGGGTTGGATGACTCAAAACCAGTTGGTACTCATATGGTGATAGGGTGAGATGTCAATGATAGGAGAAATGAAATTCTTTCTGCGATTAAAAATTACTCAGTCAAAGGATGGGATTTTTATATCTTAGGCTAAGTATGTGAAGGAACTGTTGAAGAAGTTTGGGTTGGGTGAATCAAAACCATTTGGTACTCTTATGGTGATAGGTTGCAAGTTGACAAAGGATGACGAGTCCTCTAAATTTAATCAGTCTAGATATAGGTCAATGGTTGGTGGCATACTTTATTTGAAAAATACAATACCAGATATCATGAACATTGTGTTTCTTGTGGAAATATTTCAAGTAGATCCTAAGAAACATCACGAGGTAGTTGTGAAGAGGATATTTAGATATCTAAAAGGGACAGTGGAATTCGGGATACGATATGCTAAAGGAAATGAATTAACTTTGTGTGAATATACAAATGTTGTTTAGGCGGGTGATGTTGATGATAGACAAAGTACAAGTGGTTGCACTTTCTTTTTGAGTAGAAGATTGTTCTATTGGATGAGAAAGATGTAGAAATCCACCTCCTTATCTACTGTAGAGGGAGAGCGCATTATTTCTGTTGAAATTTGTACACAATTATCTTGGATGAAGCATATGTCATCAGAAATCAGATTTTTTCTTGATGAGCCTATTGTCATATACTATGATAATTCAAGTGTTATCAACATTTTTAAGAATCTTGTGCAACACTCAAAGACAAAGCACACATATATTAAGGTTCCATTTTCTAAGAGGGAAGGCGAATAAGAAAGAGGTAAGATTAGAGTATGTTCCTACCATAGAATAGATTGTTGATATTTTTATGAAGAACTTTCCTAAGGATACATTTGTGTATCTCAAAGGAAAGTTGACAGTGATTGCTCCTCCTAATCAGAACTAAGATACAGAGGTATGCATCAGTCCATTTGCATTTAGAGTCTTATTTTGAGATCTAGTTTGGTGGGTCGAGGCTTCTACTCAAGGGGATTAGTGAGTTTTGATGTTCAGTTTCTCTTTATATTTCACATGGGGAGAAGAAGAAGAATTGTGAGGATAGGATTCCTATGTCTTTTCCATTAATGTCAAAGGGGGAGAAGAGGTCATGTGAAAAACCATTGTGGTATGAGATCAAAGGGGGAGCTATTGATTTCATATTTTCACATAATATATTGTCATCAATTCCAAAGGGGGATATTGTTGGCAAGTTGGATGTATTTTCATTGATGTCAACATATCTGCAAAGGTGATTGTTAGATTCCAACATATATGTCTGACAATGGTGCAGTATGCTCAGTATGATGGTGTTGAATCTCAGTGGTTGTGGACATTAGAAACTGAAGATCACTAATTGTGGATGTCAGAGAGGTGTTGAAGATAGTTTGAAGATGATTCTTGTCAAGCTACAGAGGTTCGCATGATGAATTGGAGGTTTGCATGATGAGGTGTGGTGATAGGTTCTTATACTATTTTCCAATGTTGTTAGTATTGTTGAATTGTGGTGAGTGTTATTTTGCATGGTGAATTTTTGTTTGTGGACGTGTGGTATTTGATTGAGACATTATGATGTATTCTTGATTCAATTGGTTTGTGATCCAGAGGGTTCACAAGGCATTTTCAAGTGTATTAGTGGATGTTGACAGTGTTCTTGAGGTCTGACGTGAGATATTTGTGAATCTGATGATTTGGGTGGCTTCAAATGTTTTTATTCTATTCATGATGCCTATGGATGTTCTTTGATTATTTTCCTACTAAGTGTCTAGTCTACATCGATTATGGTGATAAGATTTGGAGTATTTTTTATCCGATGGTGATTCTATTTATGTTCCCGGCTGACTTGATTAGTAAAACATTTTGTGGATGTTTGAGGCATGATTTTTGGTTGCTTTACGTGCTTAAGGTTTATGATAAGATTCTTTTATATGTTTTGGTAGACAAACATGAATTTGAATTATCATTTTTGGCATGTGGATTTACAGTTTGAAATTGGGGTTGTTCCAACCTTGTTCTATTTTTCAAGGTTGATGAATTATATATTCTTAGGGAAATATTTTTTATTGCATATGTGTGAGATAGCTTGGGAATTAAGTGTGGCAGATATGTTGAGTTCAAATTGTGCATCTATAGAAGGAAAAGAAGGTTTGGACGGAGATCTAAATTGTACTTCATTGTAACTGGCCTAGGCTTAAGGGTAGATGTTATTATATAGTTCAAGAACCTCAGATCATTTTTGTGATCTTGTAAGGAAGTGAGCCTTTCTCAGGGTTGTAGCCCTCTTGTATTTGAGCAGTGATATCTAGGTAGTGTGTCTGAATGCATGTTTATTTCCCATTTTTAATCCATTATACTTCTAATAAGGTATAATCATATTGTGGGTTTCAGCCCCATTGAGGTTTTTCCCTTAACGGGGTTTCCTCGCTAAAAATATTGGTGTTTTGTGTTGTGGATGTGTTTATGATTTATGCATGCAACTTTTAATTCATCAAATCATAAATAGGGTTTTAAATTTTAAGCTTTGTGACAACTAATTCACACCCCCCCCCCCTCTCATTTTTCCACTATCATAGTTCTAAGAGATATTTCTTAGCATGTTAAATTCTTTTCTCTTTACTNATTCACCCCCCCCCCCCCTCTCATTTTTCCACTATCATAGTTCTAAGAGATATTTCTTAGCATGTTAAATTCTTTTCTCTTTACTTAAGGTTGAAAAGTTCAATTATGATTAAACTCATCTGGTGTGATAGGTTTAACCATGTCAAACCTTGTTTGTATTATGATGAGGAATGGTATGAATGGTAAACAATTTGACCCATTCCAAATCAATAATTTTTAGATGTTGGTCTTCAACTTATTTCCTCTTAAAAAATTTACTTTCAAAGGATAAGTCTATGAATAATTTGTTTTTTACTCTAATCACTTTTTTAGGAAATTCTTTGTATATTTAAATTCATTTTTATTCTTGTATCTTACATATCTTTAATTAATTTCTTTGGATCCTTATAACTTATCAATATAGGTGAAGACCAAAACATTGAGTAAATGATTTAATTTATTATATAGATTATCAAATAGTACAAAGATAGAATGTTCATTAAGATAAAATCAACACCAGGTATATAATTATGATGTATTTGCACTTCAGTTTCATAGTTTTGTATTTCTCTGTTGATGCAATCATGGCTAGAGTTTCCCCAGTGGATATGGTCCAACCATGTAGAAAGAGTCAACATAGTGGAAACAACCAACTTAGAAACAAGAATAGACAATGAACATGCTATATCATATCTTCGCATCATCATAGAATCAAATATTTACATCGCATTGGCCTACAACATGCTGATTACAAACTTTTGGCATACATGCCTGATTACAATAGAAATCTAGTTCTAGCCCTAATGCTAACCTTCCAAGGTTATCTCTTGAGAACTACCCCCAAACAAAGATCAAGAGCCTCAATAGATAGAGCCTTCACAACTCATAAGTTAGCCAGATCAATTACGTTTTTGAAGAATAAGAAAATGTAATACATAAACATAGGTCAAGACCAAAATCATAAAGATATTAATGCCAAGATGTAGAAATGATGCAATCCAACAGAGACGTCAGCCAAATATCCAAGAACATCGGGATATGAGTCACCAAGCTTCATCGATTAGGAAATTGCTTCACGAGATCAAAAAATCCCAACTAACCTTTAGAACATGAAGAACATACAAAGTTGGCCATGAATATTTAGTATATCCACAATGAAGTATCCAAATGAGGTATGAACCCAGACATAGGTAAAATGTGATGTCTATAACAAACACTCAGGTTCGTAGCAGCTAATGAACCAAAACCAAGGAACACAACAAGAAACACAAAACTTCTAACTGAAACAAAACTAAGAACAAAATCAAAGGGAAATATTTTTGGGTGGTGCAAGATTTCCAATGACCCAAGGATGATCCTACATCAGACACCCCTGGTGAGAAGAAAATATTCCATAAAAGAAACTTATGAACATTTGACAGTATGTGGGACATAAATCCCATGCTCATTCTTGATCCCAATATCCTCCTTGTCTACAACTTTCTGTCTCTACACTTCTGCTCCTTCTTCTGTCAAATCCATCAGCTTAATTTTCTCTACACATTCTCTATCATATCTCACATTTGTACATGATTTCTTACCACTACCTCCTTTCTTTCTCACAACTGAATCACCTCTGCTACAAGCCTTCATCTGATCAACAACCAAGGTCCTTTACTGCTTCACTTTACCCTTCCTACAATCTAATACCAACTTTTTTGCTGATCTTCCTTGAAGGTTCTTGTTCTGATCCATACCAACTTATGTATTTTTATTCTCTGAATAGTAACTCTTTACCATGCTCAGATTCCTTGCACTTTTCCTCTCTTCCTCCTTCAAGGAAACTAAAGTAAACTTTTTTCCATCCTTGTCTATTATGAAAAAGTTTATTGTTTAATCATGAATAGCTTCCCTATCATATTACCAAGGTCTACCCAATAGAGCATGACAAGTACTCATACATACCACATCACACAACACCTCATCTCTATAAGATTCAATGCTAAAGTTGACCAAACACTACTCTTTAACCTCCACCCTGTAATAATCTGAAAACCAACTTATCCCATAAGGACAAGGATGTTTAAGCCTTTTTAAGACAATATTTTGCACCATCTCTTTGGATACCATATTATCAGTACTACCACTATCCATAACAAATTTACAACATTTACCTCATGATTTGAAAATAGTCCTAAGAAAATTCATCCTTTGTAAAGGTTTAGTTTATTTCTCACTCAACATGATTCTCCTAAGAATAAGAGACTCTCCTATCTCAGTTTTTTTTACCTTCCTCAAGTTCATTAGCAATCTGCCCCTCATGTGCCACAAGATTTCTTCTACCCAATTTCTAACTAGATCCTTCATAAAATTGAAAATATTTATGTCCTATGCCACCACATTTGAAGCAAGTACCTTTTAACCCCTTGCTACAATTACCTCTCTTAAGTGTCCTCTGATAATGTTCTACCTCAATGGTTTTCTTCTCTTTTCCATTGCTACTTGCTTTCTTCTCATTTTCCCTAGGGTTACCATGTCTTCTCTTCAACTTATCTTATGCCCTAAATGCATAATGATAAGCATCCTTGACTGTAGAAATAATCAACATGCTCATCTCATCCTGAATATTAAATCTCATACCATTAATATACATATCCGCCTTCTCCTTAGATACCTCTCGATGTCTAGATATGATTGTCATTTTTTAGAACTCTTCGGTCTAATCCTTCACACTCATGTCTTTCTGCTTTAAGTTTTGCAATCTCTTAAAAAATTCTAATTCATAATCCTTGGGAATGGATTTAGCCTTCAATCTAGAAACCATCACCCTCCATCTAGTTATTTAATTTCACCATGTTCCTCTCTATCTTTCTGCAATTCTTTCAACCATACGGTAGTATGAACCTTCGACTTAGTTTGTGCTAACCTAACCCTTTGGGGATCTACGATATCTTAAAGCTCAAATTAATATTCTAGTTCTCTAATCCAATCTATCAAATCCTCGGGATACAACGAACCAGTGAAATTAGAAACATCCATCCTATGACTTTTACTTACTTGTGCCATAGCCCTCAACAATATTTCTTCATCTGCAGGGATCACAACATCTACAGTCTCAAGATCTTCAACAACTTCCTCATACTCCTCTTCATTCTTAGGATATCCAGTAAATGCATTTATGATTTCATTTCTCATCTCATTTCAGAAGTCGTCCATCATTTTTCTAGCCTTCTAGGGTCAATCCTTCTAGGTGACATCTTTCCAATCCTCAAGAATAACTGCGTCAAGTTCAGAGATCTAATTACAAGGTGTTAATTGCCTCTCACTTGACATTATATTAGACACACTTGCAACCCTCCTCCAACTCGGAGATCTATTCAGCCTTGGTATGCCTTCAACAATCCAAACAAGTTCCCAACCAGCAATAATACTCGCTGTGATCTCCTTGCGCCAGTCCTCTGCAATTACAGGCCAAATCTACACTCTACAACTGCACAAAAAACTCAATGACGACTTCACAAGATTAGGAACTTGATCTAATAACATAGGAACATCAAAATTTCTCTCATACCATCTGACGTAATCATGGTTAGAGTTTCCCCAATGGAGATGGTGGACAACCATGTAGCAAGATTCAACGCAGCGGAAACAACAACCTCATAAATAAGAATAGACAATCAACATACTACAATAGATCTTTGCATCATCATAGATTCAAATATTTACATCACATTTCCCTGCAACATGCAGATTACAAACTTTCAGCATACAGGCCTGATTATAACATAAATCTAGATCTAACCCTAATGCTAACCTTCCAAGGTTATCTCTTGATAACTCTCCCCAAACAAAGATCAAGAGCCTCACTATATAGAGCCTTCAGAACTCATAAGTCGGTCAGATCAATTACATTTTCTAAGAATGAGAAAACGTAATACAGAAACATAGGTCAAGACCCAAATCATAAATATCTTAATGCCAAGATGTAGAAATGATGCATGATTGAAGAGAGACATCGACCAAAGATCGATGAACATTGAGATATGAGTCACCAAGCTTCGTTGATTGGGAAATTGCTTCATGAGATCGGAAAACCTCAACTGACTGTTAGAACATGAAGAACATATAGAATTGACCATGAATATTTAGTATCTCCACAAAAAATTATCCAAATGTGGTGTGAACCCAAACACAGGTAAAACCTGATGTCCAGAACAAACCCTCATGTTTGCAGCAGCTAATGATCCAAAACTAAGGAACACGACAAGAAACATAGAATTGCTAACTGAAACAAAACCAAGAACAAACTAAAAGGGAAATACTTTAGATGATATAAGATTTCCAACGACCCAAGGATGCTCTTGCATCATTTTTATATTTACATTCATTGTTATTCTTATATTTTACATATCTTTAAGTAATTTCTTTGGATCTGTCCACCTTATGAATTTAGGTGAAGATTGACACATTGAGTAAATAATTTTACTTTATTGTATAGATTATTAAAAAATACAAAAATAAGTTTTTGATAAGATACAATCAACAAGGTATATAATTATGATGTATTTTCACTTCTATTACATAGATTTTTATTTGGTGGTTCATAGATTTAGCTATATAAATATTGTACATAAAGACCTCTGAAGATTAAAGGATATGATATTCATGTGTGATGTACACAAAGTCTAAAGAGGTCTTTATGATCATCTAAGGTGTTTTCTATACAAATGAACTTCACCTATAAACTTCTCATCACAATTGCTTGAGCTTAAGTATCTTTGAAGCCTACCTCTTTTAGTTATATACCTATCAATTTTTATTTATATGTTTTTAACTTTAATAATGTATGCTACATGGCTCATGGTTGGACATCCTTTGCTTTATTACCTTCCATTTTTCCTTGGCTTAATCATGCCTTTGTTGTCTTTTTATCTTGTTTTCTAATACATTGTTCTATATAATAAACAATATAGATTGTTGTTGTTGTTGTGCATCTAGTAAGAGAGGATTTTTATATTTTTGTTGTTGTTGTGGTAGTGCATACATTAAGACAAGAATTATATATTTTTTCTATTTAAGGAAAGTTAATCAGGGTATTGTACATTTCCCCTACTTCAAGGTTGATATATAATACTTCTACTATTTTATCGTTGACTTTATGAACATTCCAAATGAAATTGAACTAACTCATTTAATTGAATGAATTCTCTTAGCTCCTTAAAATATTTACATTCTTCACTTTAATATGACTAGTATATGTTTTACAAAACCCACAACATATATTTCCTTGAGATTCATTATGTGATTTTATAGGTATTAGCATTTGGTTGTAGGATGAGTTTGTACCTAGCATATGTATTCCCCATGTTTATTAGAATTTTCCATCATAAGATCATTTCAAAAACTTCCTTCCATTTTACATTTTCAATTGTGCTATACTTTCAAATTTTCCTTCTTAGCTTCATAGATCCATTTTTTCTTCATAATTCTCAACCCAAAGCCTTGATGGATAAGTTATAAGATCCTTAAACACCATCCTCTATCCTCTTAACTCAAACTATAGCTTCATAGCCTGCCTACTTTTATTTAATCAATTTTTGGAATGACAATTAGAATCTTCCTCGTAATCTTTCCATTAACTACACCACCTCTTTTAGTCATCAAATGTAAAATTTATTTATTTACCACATTTATAAACTTCATATCACAAACCTTTTTAGGATCACATTGGTGGGTTTCTATAATTTTAGGGTATAATCACTTGTTTTTATCTTTTGTACTCATTCACTAGATAACTAGCACTTGCACCCGAAGGGAATGCAAGAGTTACATCGATAGGAAAAATATTGCAAGTTTGTATAAGATGGTCATATATTGTTAATTTTGTTTAAAATTGCAATTATTCTAAACTGAGGATTTTGTAGAAATATTATGGCATATTTGAAAAAAAAAATCCAATACAAAAAGTAATGCACAAGAGGAAAAAAATAAAGATAAATTATATTGATATCTGAGTCGCCCAGAAAATAGACTATTTTCAAAGTAAAATACTAGAAGCATTTACATACAATTGTGTTTGCAAGATTAAAATAATATATGTATTATATATTTGTCCTTTTTTTCTTGAAAATTTAAATTTTGAAGACATCGAAGAAATGATGATTTCCTATGCTTAAAAAGAATCAATCTAGGACAAGATTTTTTGTTATTATTTGACTTCATACCTACACATTTAAAGAGTTAGTGTCTTATTCTGAGGAATGCATGGACGGTCTGATGCAAAAGGTACAAAGTGTACAAATTTGGAATTTTGTGAACCAAGGAAAGGAATTGTATTCAAAAATAAAATTTGGTGTACAGAAGGGAAAATTTGAGATTTTATACCTTTTGCACTATAATGAGAGCTCCTACAATTAGGAGTCTTCCTTTTTCCTAATAAATGTGTATGGATTATTTTTCATTCTTGAATATCAATCAAAGGAGAATGGTTTCTCTATATGAAGGTTGTCTAATTATTTAGCTCTTGATATAACTGTAAAATTAAGCCTTTGTCTTTTTGTTTTAGCTATATCAATTGTTGGTTTGTGGATTCTCAGTCCTTGGGATTTATGTATGGTGATTAACCGTGCTATGGATAGTGGTATTTGTCTATGATTACCAAAGCATATGGATGTTATAGGTAAAATTTTTGGGTCATCTTGGTTCCAAGGTAACCCATTGTAAGTATCAAAATAGAAAACCATGCATACAAAGGTAAATTTGGGGGTTTAGATCCAATTGTGTACACGATATCTAGCACTTACCCAAGAGATCCATTGACAAGACCCCATTTGAATCTTGAGATTTTTTAACATTTTTAATGGGTCTCTATATAGGAGCTCTTGGGAAAGTCAGTCAGCGTCACTATCAATGTTTGGTTTTATGTGTATTTTTACTGCAATACTAAGTGCAATATAAAGATTTAGTAACTTAAGCATTTTTTGTTGTGTATCCCCAATAGATCATTTGTAGAGTACAAGTGCATTGAATGGTCAAATTTGTTTTGTTTAGAAGTACATAGTGATTTGTTTGTGCATTGCATTAGTAATTCCCAATCTTGTTTAGTTAGTTCTGTAGCAGTATTATACAACTAAGAGGGGGTGAATCGGTAGTATAATAAAACAAAATGACCTAGACATAAATTTTTACCACTTTGAACATGTAAAGTGCAAGCTTCAGATAAATTTAGTTATTAAGTATATGTGAGGGTATTTAACATGAGTGAACATAAATACCATAACTAGATCACAGAGGCTGAGAACATTATAGAAACCCAAAAGATGAAATATTTACAAGATGACATAATCTTAGAACAACTTTAAAACTAAATGACACATGATAAGTAAATGAACATGAGAATCAAACATGCCAGTGATAATAACAACCTATAACACAAAAAATTTCCTTGGTAGAAAATCATCATGGGGAATACAAACCACTCAAAAGAACCTCATTTACTTATTTAGAAAATGCCTCACTGGCATTGTCTCACTGATATTTAATGTGCCCCACTAGCAATAAAGAATGTGCCTCACTCGAAAGAGTGTGCCTCACTGGCTAATACAATTTGTATCATGTCATCATAGTTCTGATACAAATACAGAGTTTTTGGTTTACGGAGAGGGTGAATCAGAAAACAATGATTCTATAAACCTTAAAACTTAAGCTCTGATTCAACTCGGTAAGACAAACTTCAACATTAACCAAATCAACAATAACTTAAGTAATCAACAGATTTCATCAACAATAAACATTCAACATATATAACATCAACATTTAACAAGGAAACCCAATTTGGGAAAAATCTTCGTGGGAATTGTTACCCAAAAATAAAATTACTCTTCTGAAGTATGCTCGGTTAAAAGTGAATCTTGTTAAAGATTACAATGCACATTGTCAAATGTGACACTATTAGGGGATTTGCATCAGATCTATTAGGATCTTTGCCTTGTTAGGAGTGGCCTAGTTAAAGGGCTTTGAAAACTCTTTTAGAATGTCACCTTTCATAAGGATTTTACAAAAAGACTGTTAAGTCCACTCGGTTAAGAGATTTCTCTGCTACAAATGTTAATAAGTGACAATATAGAATTTCATCTATTATACGTCAACTACCTCTTGCTTGATCAGATCCCTTATGCTCTCTTTGACTACTGGCATCAATACTTCATCTGTCTCTTCTCTAGACTCATATTTCACCTTTTCCTTCCTTCACTGCTTCACTCAGTAGCACATCCAGACTTCAACTCGCCAACTTCTCTATCATTCAAATTCATCCTTTATATAGAATATGTTTTTTCCTCTTAATCTCCTTGATTAGGTTTTCCTTCGATTACTCTCAGCCGTCAGATCAACTTTATGAACTGATTTAGTGAATTTGATACTCAGTGAATCGTGTTAGCATCACCTTGGAACTTGAAATTTTCTTGGAAGTGGTGCCATCACTTTTGCTGCTTAATCTTTACCATAGATCATCATCTGGAATTTTCCTGATCGTAGATCTCTATAACTAACTCTTATTTATTCTTGGAATCTTCTAGATCATTGTGACTCTTCATTCAATGTCGTTTAGATCCTTGTTCTATGATCGGTAACCAAATTCCATGTACTCATTGTCTCGGTGTCTCGGTGTCTCTTACCGACATACACTTCACTTTACCGACAAATATCATCTTGCTCAGTAGCTTAACTATTTCCTTTACCGACTTGACCAATCCACTTTACCAACTTGATAACATCAAATATAAAGTAGAAAAAAACTATACCAATATGATCTTATCATTGTTTGATCTATATTAACTGCCCAATTAAATTATACTCCAAATGATATGGCAACTTGATATGAACCAAAAATCAATTGCTTGACATTAATGATAAAATAATAACTTATCTAATCCTTTCTAAAATCTTGTATACCTCTGATATCAGTATTCATCATCATCACCATTAGTTGAGTAACAATCTCCCTCTTTGGCATTGATGACAACACTGTCAATTGATGATGGAATACTCTAATATCTTTGTTTTGTCTTTGCTCCCTCTTAGCTGCTTGTTCTTGTTCTCCTTTGTGTCCATCAACATTATGTCTTATCTCTTGTAAACATCAAGCAATCTCCCTCTAACACTTATTTTCCCTTTAATCATCAATCACTCATTCTACCTCTTTCACAACAATGCCAAAAATACATACTCCTGAAAACTAGGTTCGGGCAGTGGATCATACCTAGTATGTACTTATATCTCATTTCATACATAATTATTTTTCACAGCTTCAGGCATCACCTAAAGTATGAACACTAGCATCAACTCACAAAATATATATTCTAATGAATTCTAGAACTGATGTAGCATGCATCTTACTCTAGTGAATGTTTGAGAGGGGTAAGACCCCTAATTTCCCTCTGAGATACTCAAAGCATCCTTTGGTAGTGTCTTGGTGAATATATCTGCTAACTACTCCTTTGAATTCACATACTCCAATATCACATGCTTGTCTTGAACATTTTCTCTCAAGTAATGATTGTATGCACCCTAAAATGGTCGCCTAGACTATGGGCCCCCATTCTTCAATTTATCAAATGAAAAAATTAATTTATCAAATTTCTGAATCAATGCTTTGCAACATTTTTCAATTCAAATCAATTTCCTTGATCAAATCATAATTAATTCAATTATTTCAATATTTCCTAAGGTTTGATCATTTCATCAATAATCTTATTTAATTAAAAGAAAACATCCCTTTTAATTAAATAAAATAATATTATTTAATTAAAATAAAATCTCTCTTTTAATTAAATAATATTATCTTATTTAATTAAAATCTCTCTTTTAGTTAAATAATCTTATCGTATTTAATTAAAATCTCTCTTTTAATTAAATAATCTTATCTTATTTAATTAAAATCTCTCTTTTAATTAAATAATCTTATCTTATTTAATTAAAATAAAATCCCTCTTTTAATAAAATAAAATCCTCACTTAAAGCTCTCTTTTTGATGAAAAAAAGAAATAAATTAAATAAATCAAATATAAATAAATAAAAATTCATTTTTCTCTACACATATTCCTAAGTGGTGGGATTTTTTCCTCTTACTTGCCTTTTTAGGGATTTATCCCACATTGCTCTTGAGGATGCATTCTTCTCCACACTTTCCTTTATAAGGAGTCGTCTCCTTCTCATTTAGGATCGAAGATTTTATGCTATCGTTGTGTTGCAGGTTTGGAAAGCGATTTTGGAGGAGATTTTGAGCACTTGAGCTTAAGCATTGCAACTTCTCTTTTCTTGTCTTCTTCTCTCATGCATCCATGGCAATCCATTTAGATTATTATTGCAATTGCATGTTAGATTAGATTCATATTTCATATCATAGAATAATCTTGCATACATATTTCTTTTCATAGATTAGTTTGCTTTCATGCATTGTTATCATATAGAATAGATTTCATTTTCATTTGTATGCATACTTGATGATCATGGAGACTAGCATTCTTTCTTTTACTCTTTGAATCTCTCATTTTATGGTGTACTTGCATGGGCACAAACTACGTCTAAACTGAGGGCGTCTATTATAAACCCTTACACTCCATGAATAGAGAGCTATGAATCATCATTTAAGACCTCATTCTTGAGTAATCTTGGATATAATGACTCATGGAAGTGTGTCAATATTTTAGTATACATTTTAGTACCCTTGTTAGTCATGAGTCATCTTGTTATGGTGTCATTTACTCATACCTTCGTGATGGCATTATACCTGAAAGCTTTAACCAATCTAAATGCAGAAACCTTACCCAAAATGCCCCTTATCTCTGGTGATTTGTATAGGAGGGGTCTAGATGGAACACTTCTTAGATGCTTAGAAAAGGAATAATTTGACCAAGCGTTAGGTGACATCCACGAGGGAATTTGTGGGGGATATTCCAATGGTCTTGCCATGGCCCGAAGGTTGCTTAGGGTGGGTTACTATTGGCCTATGATGCAAATTGATGCAGTAGCTTTTGCAAAGTCATGTGAAAAGTGTCAAAAACATGGTAACCTGATACATGTCCTAGGCAGGGAGCTCATTCCTTCTATATCTCATTGGCCATTTCAGTGTTGGGCCTTTGATCTTGTTGGGAAGATTCATCCCAACTCATCAAGTGGACACAAGTTTATTATCACTGCTACTGATTACCTCACTAAATGGATAGAAGCTATCCCACTTTCTATTGCCTCAGGCAAGACAGTCTCTCTATTCATTCTGAACCATATCATCTATCGATATGGAGTGCCTACCGAGATTATCACTGACAATGGAGGCCAGTTCAAAAATAAAGATCTTAAACAACTCTGCAACAAATTCAAGATTAAACAACATTGGTCTTCCATTTACTTCTCGCAAGGAAATGGTCAAGCAAAGGCATCAAACAAAACCATTCTTAAAATCCTACATAGAATAGTTTGTAAGAATGGTAGAGATTGGCACTTACAGATAAACTGGGCTTTGTGGGCCTATAGAACAAGTATTTGTTCTCCTATTGGGGCTACCCCTTTTTCCCTTACATATGGCATTGAAGCAGTGTTACCTTTGGAGGTTGATATTCCTTCACTTAGAGTTTCCCTCAAAGGACTAGTTACAGATGAAGACTACCGCGCCATGAGACTTCAAGAGTTAGAACTTCTAGATGAGAAGCATCAATCATTTGACCATATGAGGGTTTATCAAAAGGGCATGTCCAAAGCCTTCAACAAAAAGGTTCACCCTAGAGAATTTCAAGTGGGAGATCTTGTCCTACGTGAAAATCTTAAGAATCATTAGCATAAAGATGAAAAGGGCAAATTTGAACCTAATTGGCTTGGACCTTACATCATTATAGCAGCTTTTGGGTCAGGTGCTTATTTACTGTCTACAATAGAGGGAGAGCAGCTCCCTGATCTTATCAATGTCTTGCACCTGAAGAAGTTATATCCATGATGCCCATTCTGTCTTGGGGCACCCTTTGTACATACTTATTGATCCTGAAAAAATAAAAAATAAAAGATATATTGTCAACAATTCTAAAAATTAGAAAATGTCCTAAACAAATGGTTATCTTAGTGAAAACCTAGCAATAGGCACTTTAATGTATCTCCAAATAAATTATATATTCCAAAAATACAAAAACAATCAAAAAATTCAAAAATTCAAAAAAAAATAGAAAAAGTGCCTTGGTGAAAACCTGGAAACAGGTGCCTTGGTAGCAAAAAAAAAATTGCAATAAAATCTAAGTGGTGAAAACCTGGAAATGGGTGCTACTTGAGGCCTTTGCACCCCTGTTTCTTAGTATGTGTCCTCGACACTTAGCCTTTCTCCATCATGCCTTGTCCTTGTTACCTTGGTTTGAAATTGGTCTTTATCTTTGTCTGGGGGGCATAAATGTGTTAGCTTTGGTCTCTTGGATGAGTTAGTCTTTAGGACACCTCACAAATGATGTTTTTCAACACCACCCCAATTGTATTTTTTAATACAACGCCTGACATCGAGTGTTTTTCAACACTTATCGGTTTGGTCTTACCTAGATTTGTCATGTGATCTTACCTGCTTGCAAGCATTCGATCCTTATCCTCAGAACTCAGTATCAATTAACACACTTCAATTTTTAGACACAACACTTAATGCTTGATCTATGTCATGATTTTTTCTTTGTGTGCTGGCTATTATTGATTTTTGTTGAGTGACCTTGTCTAATAAGTCTCTCTGGGATGCATATCTAGAGGACTTGGGTCATGGGGCATATTTTTATTTTCTTTCTGCTTGTGGGTGTGGTCTTGAAACTCTAGAGTGTCTCTTGTTGTCCCCTTGACACACTTAGGAGATTTGAGTAATCATCCTTGATTGTTTTTGCACAACCATTCTTATGGTCATCCTAGCATCTATGCCTTGATGCGAGTGTGATTTTGCTACATTAAATTGGGTAAGCTAACATCAAAGTCATCTTGACCTTTATGTCTTTGATGCTTATGTTATAATCTTTCCACATTCCAATCCGATATAAATCACATTCATATCTTCATAGTTGCGCTTGTGACTAGTGATGATTGTGAGAATTTCTGATGTCCGTTAATAATGGCCCAATGATGAAAATAATTTCCTTAACATTCTCTAATGAATGATGAACACAAAATTCTATGTTATAGTTACTCTATTGCAAGTAGACCTTTGCATTTTCATGTAGCTTTCATTGTTAGACTTCATGTTAATTTGCATTTTTAGGCTGCATTATCAGTTTGAGAGGGTTTTTCCTTCATCTTGCATGTGGAATTTTAATCAACTGTGGTCATGTTTAATCTTCATTTCCTTATCTTCTTTCATGATCTCAATCAAAATTTTCTATCTTGAATAGTTGATTGATTTTGGGGCATTCTCTTTCTTAAGGCAAATTCTATTTCTTCCCTCCATTTCTTTCCACCTCTTCCAAACTTATATCTTCCATTTGCTTTCACCCCACTTCTTTTCTTCTAATTCAACCTTGGGGCATAATCTTTTGTGCTTGATGATCTACCTATCCTTATATCTTTCTTCTTATATCAAGAGCCTTGTCTTTAGTTTGATTTAATCAAACTTATCAATTTGTTGTTTCTCCTCTATCTCATTTTAATTTTGATCACGAGGCTCAGCGATACCTATCAAACTTCAATCTTTGATTCAGCTTTATCAATCCCATCATTTTCTCCGCTTGGGGCAACCTTGCTTGAGATTCTTATCTTGGACATGTCAATTACCTATTTACAGGGGTGTTGACCTTGTCTTTTTCAATCAGCTTATCTTTTTCATGTTGTGTTCCCGTCCGTCAATCACACGTCTGGGTTGTTTTGTGATCCCAAATCGATGTCACACTTCAACCGCATTCTTTGACTACATGTGTTCCCATAAAGATCACACATTAGTCAAAGAGGGGCAAATGTATGCACCCTAAAATGGTCGCCTAGACTATGGGCCCCCATTCTTCAATTTATCAAATGACAAAATCAATTTATCAAATTCTTGAACAATGCTTTGCAACATTTTTCAATTCAAATCAATTTCCTTGATCAAATCATAATTAATTCAATTATTTTAATATTTCCTAAGGTTTGATCATTTCATCAATAATCTTATTTAATTAAAAGAAAACATCCATTTTAATTAAATAAAATAATCTTATTTAATTAAAATAAAATCTCTCTTTTAATTAAATAATCTTATCTTATTTAATTAAAATCTTTCTTTTAGTTAAATAATCTTATCTTATTTAATTAAAGTCTCTCTTTTAATTAAATAATCTTATCTTATTTAATTAAAATCTCTCTTTTAATTAAATAAAATAATCTTATTTAATTAAAATAAAATCTCCTTTTTAATAAAATAAAATCTCACTTAAAGCTCTCTTTTTTATGAAAAAAGGAAATAAATTAAATAAATCAAATAAAAATTTATTTTTCTCTACACATATTTCTAAGTGGTGGGTTTTTTTCCTCTCACTTGCCTTTTTAGGAATTTATCCCACATTTCTCTTGAGGATGCATTCATCTCCACACTTTCCTTTATAATGAGCCCTATCTTTCTCATTTAGGATCGGAGATTTTATGTTATTGTTGTGCTGCAGGTTTGGAAAGCGATTTTGGAGGAGAGTTTGAGCACTTGAGCTTGAGCATTGCAACTTCTATTTTCTTGTCTTCTTCTCTCATGCATCCATGAAAATCCATTTAGATTATTATTGCAATTGCATGTTAGATTAGATTCATATTTCATTTCATAGAATAATCTTGCATACATATTTCCTTTCATAGATTAGTTTACTTTCATGTATTGTTATCATATAGAATAGCTTTCATTTTCATTTGCATACTTGATGATCATGGAGACTAGCATTCTTTCTTTTACTCTTTGAATCTCTCATTTTATGGTGTACTTACATAGGCACAAACTAGGTCTAAACTAAGGGCATCCATTATAAACCCTTGCACTCCATGAGTAGAGAGCTATGAGTCGCCATTTGAGACCTCATTCTTGAGTAATCTTGGATATAATGACTCATAGAAGTGTGTCAACATTTTAGCACACAATGATACTTGATAGAAATGTGCTTGGTCTTAGAATGCATCACTAGAATAATGCAAAGATTAACATTTATAATAGACAATTAACAACAAAATAAAAACTTTTTCCCTTTTCAAAAGAACTAAAACTATGAGAAATGAAGACACTTGTTGAGGCTTTTTCCTTCCATCAGAGAACAAATTTTCATATACTTTCATCAAATCTATGTAACCGTCCAAACCACAGTCCTGAAATAGTTTCAAGATAGTTGGTTTCTTTCTATAAATTTGTGTTGTCATAACTAACTATTTGACTCATGCCTTAGCTCGAGGGCTTACAAAATCAACCAACAAAATGCATTTCCAATTGACCTCTGGGTTCTATTTATTTATATAAGATTTTTATTTTTCTAAATTTGCCATTAAACCTTTCAAACAACATGGCCCTCTAGATGGGATATAATTCCCTCTCTATTATTTCAAATACTTTAAAAAATTCCTTTACCTAAGGCTTTAGGCATTATGTTTAATCTTCATGATAACCTTGAATTCATAGTCTCTTTAGAATGAAAAAAGCCCTTATTTTGTGCACATATAAATTGAGGTGAACATATAGATGCTGAGTCTTATTATTATGACCCTTATGGAAGTGTATATCAATAACATATTTATCATCCTGAATCATATGATAATAAAACCCTTTTCAACTCATGCAATTGTACTTTCTAAACATCTTGTTCTAAATGCATAATCAATCAAAGAAATGAAGAAACCATTACGATGAACTGCATATTCCTCAAATTGAAATAATTAATTACTACAAGATATTATGACGTGCACCAAACAAGAATACCAATAGAAGCTGAGATCAAGAAAATCTTGACATCTTATTTTATTTTTATTTTTTTCATTAATACCAACACATGCTAGAGGGTACGACAAACTCCCCTTTGAAATTGATGTCAAACCGAAAAGATGAACATAATAAATCCATATACCAAACTGAAAAATATGCCTATATATACTTGTACTTAAATATCATTGTAATGAATACAAGACCTTCTATGTCCAATCTGGAAAAAAACTGATCAAGAATCAATATTTTACCACATGAATTAAAATACCCACCATTATGTGTTGCCAGATACTGCAATGAGAATGATTATATACAAAGAAATGCAATATACCCTATTCAAAACATCATCAAAAACTTATCAATAATCATTGTTAGAAACTAAACTACCACTATCATGCAATGAGTCACAATGCACACAAGATACAAATCACTACGATGTATTAAATCACCAATAGCATTGTAATATCATTGCAATCAAAGTTCACTGATCATGATCAAAAACCATAACTGCAACACTGAAGATCAAATTCACTATATCATTGAATCACTGAATCACCGTATCATTTCTTCCCCTTTTGACAACAATGTCAAAGGAGAGATAACTAGAAAAGATATAAAATTGAATGCATGGTGCATAAGAGTAGAGAATAAAATCATGCATCATAGATCCACCATAGAAAACCAATAATGCCAACACTGCTAGCAAGGGTAAGAATAGGCATGAAAAGCTCCCTCTTACTCCATGAACTGGAGTAAATCAATGAAGAGAACTATTCTTTCTCTCTGAGTCAACTTCAAAATACACAGAGAAAATCATAATGTGAAAGCAGAGCTAATCAACACTACTAAATCTAACAGTACACGCCACTTTTTAAGTATGCATATATCCAAAGAATCAACACAATATGAACAAGATCACTATCAATATGTATGTAGCGATTTCCAACAATTCACAATGAAGATGCCAAGTACCATTTGTTCGAAGTCGAGGGGTGCAATGTTACCACTTATTAAATGTATTACCAACTGTATGAAACACTCTGAATGCTAATGACATCAAATAAAGAGAACCAAGATTCAACAAAATTCAAGCGACCCAAGTGTAAAGCTTCAGATTTACTATTTTTATATAGAAGCATGAGCCTTGAAGTTTCACTATCCAAAATCTAGCACCTAGTTCAAGTTTTAAATATATTGTCATTATTGTCCTTGTGAATTATCAAGGTGGAACAGTAATGGACCTATTATACTGACAGAAGTTCCAAGGACATCCTTGTAATACTTCATATTTACAACTTGATACTTGAAATGTAGATATACCTTATATGCAATCAGGTCATCAATGACTTACATAAAAAGAATATAATAAGTAGTCAATGACTTATCAACGAAAGTTGATAAGGAATTAATTTATTATTTAGAAACATGTATATATAAGTCATCAAAAATCTAACGTTTGAATAAGATACATAGATTGTCAAGTAGCATGAATGTAAATAGAGTAGACTTGTAGAAAGGATATCACTCATATCAACCAACCTTGTTAAGTGAAATGATCACTGAATTTATCTCATATTCCCATACCAAGACCAACTGTAGTAATGAAGAAGAATGTTGTATACTTCTACCAATCAGAAATGAAGAATAATGTTGTCTACCTGTACCAATCATACCTATTGACAAATGTAACACTGAAGCATACCATTGTTCTAGCAAATCCAAATTATAACTCTATTTTTTCCACTGATCAAATGTAAATGTAACCATTCAAAATGTAAGATCAAGATAGTGACTTGTGAACATTAAGTGCAAAGAAACTTGTTTTGAACAAGAGCACAACCATTACTATTATTGTCAATCAAAGTAAGGCAACAACTGAGATCACTAACGTGTTAATCATTTTTTTCTTTCAACAGAAACATAACTTTCACAAATCATAAAAAATATGTATTGAGCATGTCTCATTCACAAAAAAAGCATAGAGAGTATTTGAAGAATACAGTAAAAGTGTAGAATAGAACAAGTCATTATCCTTAAACATTTCAAATTCACTGTTCAAGCAATGTATCTATTACTTCCAAGAAAATGTTGTGTCTAAACAAATTCAAGTTATTGTAACAAAGAATCAAAGCTTAAACTATTGTCATACGCCTTAAACTCAATGTCACTATCATGTATTATCATTATTGTTTTTCTTAGTATTATCAGTTCTTCCTTATATAACCTCCTACTTTTGATCACTTAATCAATTGTTGAACACCCTTTGATACCAAAATCGTTATAGAAAATTTCTAGTGTACCAACGCCATTAATTGTTGAACACCCTTTGATACCAAAATCGTTATAGAAAATTTCTAGTGTACCGACGCCATTATTGATCAATAAGGAGGAACAATATGAAACAATCTTGACACAAAATAATCAATTCTTGAATCAACTCAAGAAACAATTCAAAGCAACTACAATAATATTGTCTTTGTACTATGTACATAATCTTACTCAACTTCCTTGTTTTCTCTAAGGGCTAAAAGGTGAATCACTAACATGTTCCCCCCTTTACTTCATGCTAAATTTTACACACTATGAGATATTTATTGTGTAATATGCACAAGTTTAGAATCCTTCTTATGCTGATTTTGTTTTATTCTCCAGATTTTCATAGGCTCCTTTTTCTTGCTCAAGGTATCTTCTTGATAAGATAATTTCAATAATTTACTTCTTAAAAACTTGGTTCTATGTCCAAAACCATTACATCTATTGCACTTGACCAAGGATCTGTAACTTCTCATGAATCTAACATCAGTATTCAAAACCTGTCTACCACAATCTCTTGCAATTTGGTCATGACGGTTACATCTAAAACGTGTGACATTACTGTGTCTTTATGCCGACTCATTAAAATTATTTTTCCCGTCATTTTTCTTTTCATATATCCAACATTCTAATGCTTTATGACCATATTCAAACCATAAATAGCAATAACCATTTAATTGAGAGTAGTTATACCTTCCTGAATGATATTATTTAAGAACCTACTTGATCTTCTTCTTTGAATATCAACAACATTCTCTTTTTCTTTCTTCTTGGTTTCAATCTCAGGGGCAGCTGAGTAATAATTCAGGTCTAAGTTTTTTTTCTTGGTGTTTGTCTAACATTGAAACTCTTTCCATCTTTTGTTGAAAACACTATTTTATGTAACATTGAAACTCTTTCCATCTTTTGTTGAAAACACTATTTTATGTTCTGATTCATCTTAAACTCCTGAGCTTTGTCCTTCCTCAAATACTAAACCAATAGGATTTTTGGAATGTTTCTATTTATCCAACATCTTGTTTAGTAAGATAGTACTCTTTTCAAACTAGACATCAACACTTTCAATATATTTCCTTAGAGAAACTACTTCTCCTTCATGTTTTTGACACTTAACATTTGAACTACTTCTCCTTCATGTTTTTGACACTTAACATTTGAACTACTTCTCCTTCATGTTTTTGACACTTAATATTTTTCAAATGAGATTTTGTAAGAACAACTACCCTTTTTTCTTTTTCTATCTTTGTCTTTGGACTGATAATAAATTTGTCAGACTCTTCAAGATCTAAAGAAACTTTTTCTAGATTTGAAAGTGCCTTGTCCTTGGAGTTATTTTCTTTTTGACGTTGGTTTACTAATATTTTATTCTCTTTCTAAGTTTCTTGATCACACCTATAGAAACACTCAATTCACCTTCAAGATCAACTACTCCTTCAGTGTCACTAACACACTCTTCTTCTACAAAATGATGTTTCTCCTTGGAGATATCTAATTTTGCAAGAAGTTTTTTTTACCTTTTATTCTTATTCCTCTTTCCCATGACAACTAGTACTCCACTACCAGGAATCTACTAAGTTGATTATACTTATGGTAGGGTTTGTCTCTGATACCAATTGTTGATGTACGCTACCACTGAGAGGGTGGTGGATGAATTAGTGGTATAATAAATCAAAATGACCTAGACTTAAACTTTAACAACTTTGAACATGTAAAGTGCAAGCTTCATAGAAATTTAGTTATCAAGTATATGTGCGGGTATTTAACATGAATGAACATAAAGACCATAGCTAGATCACAGAGGTTGAGTACATTATAGAAATCCAAAAGATGAAATATTTACAAGATAACATAATATTAGGATGGCTTTAAGACTAAATGACACATGATAAGTAAATGAACATGATAATCAAACACACTAGTGATAATGACAACCCATAACCTAAAATTTTCCTTAGTGGAAAACCATCATGGGGAATAAAATCCGCTCGTAAGTGCCTTACTGGCTTATTTAGAAAATGTCTCACTAGTAGAGCCTACTAGCTACAATTTGTCTCACTAACATTTAAACGTACCTCATTGGAAATAAAGAATGTGCCTCATTGGCAAGAGTGTGCCTCACTGGATAATATAATTTGTCTCATAACATCATAAATCAGATACAAATATAGATTGTCATCTCTTTTTCACTTCACAACATCTTCTGATCTTGCATCACTTGAGATTTAGAAGAAAAAGTAGAATGTGTATCTCAATTATTCGCATATAGCATATCATTATATTTATGAAAAGTACACACAATGATAAAGTATAGTGAATCTATGCACTGCAAGTGCTTTACAAGTTTTTTTCAATAAGCAAATATACAAAATTGAAAGATTGTGCATTTACATCACTAAGAGACAATAACTCTCTATAGAGTATAGTAATCAAATGATTTATACTTTTGATACAACAACACACTCTCTATGTTGAATGCCTTCAACATAATGCATATATAGTGGTCTCTATTTTCAAATAGAAAGAAATTTGCCTTTATAATTTTTTTAATATAATAGAATGTACAATTGTGCCTTTAATAATCCAGATGCTCTTCTAATGAGCAAAAATGTCTTTCTCAATTTCTCTTAACAAATGGTAATCAAGTTGTAGAATACTCAACTAGAGTAAAGAATGTAGTGTATGATCACCTTAACAAATGGAGGAAAACTTGTTAACTGAATGCAATATAACCAACTCAAGCACAATACCTGAACTAGGGTTGAGACTTCAATATTTTTGTACAATATGCATGATAAACTAATAATATGCATGATAAACCAATATGAAATAGGGTTATGCAAAAACTATCCACACTTGGTTTATAGTAACTAAACCCTCAACTCATAAAAGCACAAACCCACTAGGGTATACAAACATGGAAAAGGGAACTTGAACTAGAGTTTATACATATTGACTTTCTTCTTATTGCATACCCTTACAAAGTTTACAAAACATAAAATAAACACATTCTCTTTAAAAAAAATTGTTACCCTTATTAGCAGAGGAGAAACCCATACTAGGGTTTTGGAAACAATCATAAAAAAATAAATGCAAATATTCTTTCTTTAACAAACAACTAAACCCCTTTTAACAACTTTGGTTTTACACAAAAAATTTATAGGTATACAGATTAACAAAAATACCTTTTAACACAAATAGGAGACTACAACAGATTAATTTACAAATACCAGACAAAATAATGAAGATATTAACTTTGATAATAGACAATTAACAACAAAAAAAAAAAAAATCCTTTTCAAAAGAACTAGAATTTTAAGAAACAAAGACACATGTTCCTGATTTTTCCTTCCACTGAAGACAACTTTCCATAAACTGCCATCAAATCTATGTAAACTGTCAAACCACTATTCTGAAATAGTTTGAAGATAGTTGATTTCTTTCCACAAATCTATGTTGACATATTTGTGAGAAACCCTAACTATTTGAAAAGTGCCCTAGCTCAAAGGCCTTGAAAAATGAACCAAAAAAATGCCTTTCCAATTGACCTTCGGTTTATATTTGTTTGTATAAGATTTTTCTTTTTATGACTTAGTCATTAAACCTTTCAAAGAACATGCCCCCGAGATGGGATATAATTCCCTCTCTATTATTTGAAATACTTTAGAAAATTCCTTTATCTAATGCTTTAGATATTATATTTAATGCTCATGACAACCTTGAATTCATAGTCTCTTTAGAATGAAACAAGCCCTTATTCTTTGCACATACAAATTAAAGTGAACATATATATGATGAGTCTTATTATTAAGGCCCTTATGTAAGTGTATATCAATAGAATATTTATCATCCCAAATCATATGATAATGAAATATTTTTCAACTCCTGTAACTGTATTTTCTAAACAACTTTTTAAATGAAGGCTTAATCAATCAAAGAAATGAAGAAGGCATTATGATGAACTATGTATGCCTCAAATTTTCGTACCTATCAACTATGATGAGTGGAAGGATAATAAGGTTGTTTGGAACATCTTGAAGAAAGGAGGGATGGTGGTTTTCATGGAGAGATTACATGGCAGAAACCCTACGGTTACTAGGCAATTTTCCAAAACCTAGAAGAATGGGAAGGTGCTTGTGGGGAACCAGCTAATGGAGGTTACGTAGGAGATCATAGATGAAGCCACAAGCATGATTATAGAAGGGATCAAGTTTTATAGAGATAGAAGCATTTCTGACAAATCTTGGGAGAAATTCCCGACCGAGGAGGAGGAAAAGGTGAGACTAGTGAAGGAGGATACTTCATACCATAACCCTAAATGCATTTCCAGGTCATGGAGGTATGTGTTGTTTGTTTTTATCAATTACATAACACCCGATGGTAGATTTACCAGAGCTTATGGGTATCACTTTATGTTGTTGAACCACTTTAGGCATAATGTTAAAATTAGCCTTTCATTTTACTTGTTGAGCTCACTGGACTTTACCATTACTAGTCTTCAGAAGGACCTGAAAGGTGATCATGCTTCACACCAGGGCCTTATGCTTCATGTCTATGACCTTCTTTAAATGAAAAAGATGGAGAAACCCTTTCTGAAGAGGAATGTTAGGGATGAGGAGGACACGGAAGGAGATGAGGATGAAAATTTATCTGGTGAGGAAATAGAGGATGCAAAGGAGTTACCTTCTGTGTTTCATACTCCTAAGAAGGAAAAAGGTTCGTCTTCAAAGAAAATTCAGATGAAGGCTATTGTGGAGGACTCGAAAATGGAAAATAAAACTAATGATGATGGGTATGAGAAAAAAAGAGGGGAAAGAGGGAAATAAAAGGAAGTGTGGGGAGAACACTGGAAGTAAAAATAAGAGGAAAAAAAGGAAAAAAACCAAGTTAAAGAAGAATTGTTCTATCCACAAAGGATGATGAAGACATGGAAAAGTAACAGAGCATTGAGATTAACTTGGGGAACGAAACAGGGGAAGAGGAAAAGAAGGAGGATAATACAGGTAAGATGGGTGAAGATCAAATTCTCATGGTGAATACGAAGGGGAATTTGCAGAAGGAAATCAACCAGAGTGTGGAGGATATTGTGAATAGCCTAGAAAAATATACTGAGAACAATGATGTTGATAACCCTACTAATGTGGATACTGGTAAGGATTTTAGTGGGGTGGATGATATCACTAAAAATGAGAATTGTTTACTGGATTTTACATGCACTCTGGGTAAAATGTGTTAGTAATAACTAAGAGGAAAGGGGGTGAATCAATGGCCTCAAATTTATCCAATTTAAACGTTAATCCACCAATCAATACTTCTCAAATTATTTAGTCCCAACAAGATGTATGCCTTTGAAATACTTGAAATAAATAACTGTCTGTCAATTTACCTTGTCTGTCTTGTTTCTCCTTGATTACCGATAAGCAATAAACTGTATTTACCGATGCTCAATAAATATGCAGAGTATACCAATCAATCCATAAATGCATATGTAGAATTTAAAACAATAAAGTAATAAATCACACACATAACACAAGGATTTTAACGTGGAAACCCTGTTAAGGGAAAAACCACTGGGACCGGTACCCCAAATTTTCACTCTTTGAAGTGAGCTCTGTTAGGAGCCAACCCTACTAAAGGTTACAAACACATGGTTAAGTGCGACCTTGTTAGAGAATTTTTATACATAGGTTGTCACTTAGTATCTAGCATCTATGCTACCATCCTTGAATCAATCTCTAAACTGTCAATAGGCTTTATGCTAATCTTACTACCATCCTTGAATCAGCCTCCTTCTTAGACTGTCAATAGGCTTTAGGTAAGACCGATGCTACTATCATGAGTCAACCTTTTGGTAATCTGTTAGGATATACCTCAATTACGAAAGACTATTAAGTCCTGCTCTGTTAAGAGACTTAATGCTTCAATGGTTAAACTAAAACAAAATGACCTATTTCTAATGCAACTAAATTGTAGATTTTCAGATCTATTTACTTACAATATCTTTCTGATCAATGTATCAATTCAATTCCTTCGTACTTAACTCTTTCTACTTTGTGATACTGTGCTTTTCTGTTCGTCGGTGTCTGTAGAATTCTTTAGCTCTCCCTCAGCTTGATTGATCAGGACTGTATGAAGTTTAACTTTCACCAGTTTCTCTTTAGCATCTTCTTTCAATTCACTCCCTTGTGTATCTGATTGCTTACGAAAATGAATTATGCTTGTCTCTTAAATAGACATGATATCCCTTAATTCTAGGTTCTTGATTCTTGGCGTAAAAAACAATCTAGCCAAATTGATTTATGGCTTTAACTCTTGATTTATCTCATAGTTATCTTCTTGCCAACTGTATAAAGCATCTTTAAATCAATTACTTAACGGTGGTTGAATAAAACAACCAATTAATTCTATCTTCTAGCTCTGCCAGTTAGATAATTTGTCATTTTCTAATTCCTCTGTTCTGTCGGTCAATTCTGCAGTTCATCGTCGGTGACAACTGCCAGTTCTGTCGGTGTAGCTTCTGTTAGCTTCAGGATCTCCGTCCGTTGGGCATTTTAGGATCTTTCTCATTGGGAAAAACTATTTTTAGCTCGTCAGGCATCCTATGATTCTACTTTGTCGAGCAATATTGTCTTCTGCTCGGCGGGCATCACTGTGACTTTTTCTCTATCTTTACCGATGGTGTGCACTCTGTCGGTGTGGTCTATCACTTAGTGAATACTTGACTTTTATGTATTGTTGAAAGCATAACCTCTATTCCATTGATTCTCTGAAGTCTTTGGCATGACCATACAGATGATATCAAGTTGACATCAATGAAAATACAAACCATTAACTAATTTAATGTCTTACATTATCTTCAACTTAATATTGTCAACCATTCAATCAGTTACATGTCATCAATCTCTCCCTTTGGCATTGATGGAAACATGCTATATTATCATACTATACTATTTCTAATACAATATGAAATATAATTATTGAGATTCATCAAATTATCAAATAGTTTGTTTTGATAACTGATAAACATGTCTGACCGTCGGTAAGCTCTGTGTAAGCTTAGATTAGTTTCTTGCAATTCTTATGTTGCTTCTTCTGATGTGTTGTGTCCTTTTGACTGTTCTGCTTCTTTGATGTCTTTGTCTTTTGTTTGCAACTTTTATACAAATTCTCTCCCTTTGGATATGATCTCTCCCTGTTTGGAGTAATCTGATAATGAATAGTTTCTGATGATAATATGGATCATTCTCTCCCTTTGACAACAATACCAAACAAATATTTTACAAATATCCGACATTCTGTCAACCAATTTCTTCTTTCCATAATATATTCCTTGAATTTCCCTTATCCATCATCAATATAACAATATGTTCTAGTGCTCGGTTCTGATATATACCTTTCTGTATATAGATGTAGCTTTGAAGTTCATCTTGTGCTTGCATCAGTTATGAATGATATTCTGATAATATATGGCTAATGCAGCCTCTAGTCCTTTTACTGACTGTTAGACATGGGTTTGACCCCTAGTCTCTTTCTCAGGTACTCAAATGTATCTTTGGGCAGTGGCTTGGTGAAGATATCAGCCAATTGTTCTTTTGATTGCACATATTCAAGTATCATTTCTTTTTCTTAAGCTTTTTCTCTCAAATAATGATACTTGATGGCAATGTGTTTAGTCTTTGCATGCATGACTGGATTTTTGGAAATATTTATTGCACTGGTGTTATCACAATAGATAACTACTTGTTCTTTGATCTTCATATGCATACCTTCCAACAATTGTTTGATCCATGCAATATTTGAGCAATTTCCAGCAGCAGCAACATATCCTGCTTTTGCAGTAGACTGAGAGATGCATCCTTGCTTCTTGCTAATCCATGTGATAAGTTTGTCACCCATAAAGAATGCTCCTCCAACTGTTCTCTTTCGGTCATCAAGATTTCTAGCCCAATCAGCGTCGGTAAACACTTATAGTTCAAATTTGCCTTCCCTTCCATACCATAAGCCAAATTCCTCAGTATTCTTCAGATATCTTAGTATTCTTTTCACAGCAGTTATATGTGATTCTCTGGGGTTAGTAGAAAATCTAGCAACAATTCCTATTGCATGTGCAATATCTGGTCTAGTGTGTACAACATACATGAGTTTTCCTATCATTGATCTGTATATAGTCTGATTTACCTCTGTTGTCTTGTATTCCTTTGTTAATTTGCATCTAGTAGCCATCGGTGTTCCAACAGGTTTGGAATCTTCTATCTTGAATATTTTCATAACTTCTTTGATGTATTTGGACTGTGTAATAAAAATACCTTCACCTTGTTGAATGATCTATAGACCAAGAAAGAACTTGATCTCTCCGAACATAGACATCTCAAATTCTTTGGTCATCTCATCAGCAAATGATTTGCATAGCATATCATTCCCTCCAAATATGATGTCATCAACAAATATTTCAGCAATCAAAGTGTTAGCATTAGTATCTTCTTTCAAATAAAGATTATTGTTTTCACTAGTCCTCATGAATCCAATACTTATTAGATAGGAATGAAGTCGTTCATACCATGCTCTGGGAGCTTGTTTTAATCCATACAAGGCTTTGTGGAGTCTACATACCATGTTCCTCTTGTCTGGATCCACAAACCCTTCTGGTTGCTCAATGTATACCTCTTCTTCAAGTATTCCATTTAGGAATGCTGACTTGACGTCCATTTGATATACTTTGAATCCCTTTTATGCAGCATAAGCAAGTAGAATTCTTACTCCTAGCCTAGCAATGGGTGCAAAGGTCTCTCCATAGTCTATACCTTCCTCTTGTGCATACCCTTTGCATACTATTCTTGCTTTGTTCCTTGTGACTTCTCCATTCTCATTCAGTTTGTTCTTGAATATCCATTCTGTACCGATGACATTCTTGTCATTTGATCTTGGCACAAGTGACCATGTCTTGTTCTTCTTAATCTGTTCAATCTGATCATTCATAGCACTTATCCATTCTTCATTATCTAGTGTAGTGTTGACAGATTTTGGTTCAAACTCACAAATTAAGCAATTTGAGTTTAAAGACTTACTTCTTGTTCTTGTACCAGCTTTCTTATCTTCTATGATCTGGTTCTCTAGATGATTCCTTCTTACATATCTTG
>MU223858.1:2001664-2036809 GCA_018584345.1 Thuja plicata
TTGAATCAGTCTCTAGACTGTCAATAGGCTTTATGCTAATCTTACTACCATCCTTGAATCAACCTCCTTCTTAGACTGTCAATAGGATTTAGGTAAGACCGATGCTACTATCATGAGTCAACCTTTTCGTAATCTGTTAGGATATACCTCAATTACAAAAGACTGTTAAGTCTTGCTTTGTTAAGAGGCTTAATGCTTCAATGGTTAAACTGAAACAAAATGACCTGTTTCTAATGCAACTGAACTGCAGATTTTAAATATATTTACTTACAATATCTTTCTAATTAATGTATCAATTCAATTCCTTTGTACTTAACTCTTTCTTCTTTGTGATACTGTGATTTTCTATTCATCGGTGTCTACAGAATTCTTTAGCTCTCCCTCGGCTTGATTGATCAAGACTGTATGAAGTTTAACCTTCACCAGTTTCTCTTCAGCATCTTCTTTCAATTCACTCCCCCGTGTACCTAATTGCTTACAAAAATGAATTATGCTTGTCTCTTAAATAGACATGATATCCCTTAATTCTAGGTCCTTGATTCTTGGCGTAAAAAATAATCTAGGCAAATTGATTTATGGCTTTAACTCCTGATTTATCTCATAGTTATCTTCTTGTCAACTGTATAAAGAATCTTTAAATCAATTACTTAATAGTGGTTGAATAAAACAAATAAAACAACCAGTTAATTCTATCTTCTAGCTCTGCCAGCTAGATAATTTGTCATTTTTTTATTCCTCTATTCTGTCAGTCAATTTTGCAGTTCGTCATTGGTGACAACTGCTAGTTCTGTCAGTGCAACTTCTGTTAGCTTTGAGATCTCCGTTCGTCGGGAATCATAGGATCTTGCTCATCGGGCAATGCTATTTTTATCTCGTTGGGCATCCTGTGATTCTACTTCGTCGGGCAATACTATCTTCTGCTCGTTAGGCATCACTGTGACTTTTTCTTTGTCTTTACCGATGGTGTGCACTCCGTCGGTGTGGTCTGTCACTTAGTGAATACTTGAATTTTATGCATTGCTGAAAGCATAACCTCTATTCCATTGATTCTCTGAAGTCTTTGGCATGACCATACTGATGATATCAAGTTGACATCAATGAAAATACAAACCATTAACTGATTTAATGTCGTGCATTATCTTCAACTTAATATTGTCAACCATTCAATCAGTTACATGTCATCAAAATGTTGGATGAAATTGTTAATATTAAAAAGAAAATGCAGATCATGAGAGGCGAGGTTAACCTCATCACAAAAATTGGTGTTGGGGATAAACCGGTTGCGATTTGCCTTGATGAGATGAAAGATGTGGTGGGCAGAAATGATACCTTTGCGGAAATGGTGGTTAATGTCTGTGAAATGGAAAAGAGATTGAAGGAGAAAGAGGACAGGGCGGTGGAGGGGGATTTGGATGGTAAACTCCACCTGCTGCATAACAGAGTGGAAAAATTGGATGATACCATGCGCAAGATAGGGGAGCAAAGCCTGGTTAGCCTTCAGGTTAATACTGAGCATGCAAAGATCCTGGAGAAGATGGAACAAAAAAAGGGTGACAAAGATGGGAAAGAGAAGAATGATACTATGGGATCGGGAAAATGCACTTGGGAAAGCACCAGAAAGTTGGGATCCAAGGACAATAAGGAGATGGAAGAGATCAAGAATCTTGTTGATCAGATGCAGCTTATGGTGATCCTGGTGAATATTTAATGAAGAACATTTAGTTGTCATGTCCAGTGTCCTATATTTTTGCTATCCCTGTTTGTCTCTTTTTTTTTTTTGTTTTGTATTTTGTTAGGATGTTGGCCTCATAGCTGATGGGGGTTTTTTCATTGGTGCTATGGCATAGTTTCTGCTGAACTTTATTGTAATATTCGTTTAAACTCTTTGTTAGAGGTTTTGGGTCCTTGTAAAACCTGTTTTTACGTAATCAAAATTGTGTATGCCTCAAATTGAAATACAAAACCAAAAGATACTATGATGTATACCAAACAAGAATACCACTGGAAGATGCGATGAAGAAGATATTGACATCTTATTGTTCTAACATTAATGCCAAGACATACTAGAGGGGAAAATAACTTCTACATTGCAATTATTTTTTAATATTCGACGGAAGCCAATTTGAGTTTGAGTGTCACCTTGTTGGTGAAAAATGGTTTTCAATGTGATTATTGTCGTGAATTTATCCCATACAAATTTGGCAGTCGAGCATGATGTGTTTATTGGTTTGTCCATAAAAAAGGATTGTTATGCCAAGTCACAATCTATTATCTATTTTTAAAATTAACTTTGGTCATATGAATCTCATCTCATCCATAAGGAGGTATTTTACATGTGTCAAGTCATCTTGAAATAATAGTAGTGATTGTCCCTATAGTGGTTGCAATTCTCTTATCGATATATTAAGGGCAAAATGTATAGTTGATTCATGTATGTTGAATGTGGCAATTACCATAGGAGAAACAATAAGGAGGGGATTATTTCTTTTATGCTAAAATCAAAAGTACATGTCTGATGCAATATACCAAGTAATATTTTCTTGTGCATGTTGTTCCATATATGATCAAGTGCAAGGGTTGTTTGAAGGAATTTTTATTATAATGCTCTTTATTAATGGTAAGTGCTAGTCATAGTTTGGGAGATAATTTATATAGATGATCATGGGATTGTAATATGGATTGTTCATATTTTGGGGATATCTTGTTTGAACTTATGAAATGCTTTGCAGTGTTGTGCAAATGTGGAGGTACAAAACATCCATCCCATTTTTTAATATTATCAAAGTCACGTCAACCAAGCATTTTAGGCATTTAATGTTTCACCACTAGAAAGCCCCATTCATGATAGTAACTTGCATTCATTATTTTGAATTATATTTCTCGCATCTACCTCATTGTCAACATCTTCATCCTCTTCATAATAAACCTCTATATCAACCATACGGTCAACATGTCACACATATTATTTATTGATATTCATTTGTTTCCAATTCGTAACAATGTCATCTTTGGTGAGACCAATATCTATAGAAATGTTATGGTAATGCTTGTATAGAAGAAGATCGCTCTTGAAAAATGTCTCAAATTGTTGAGAATCCTCATATGGAATAGTATAGAATTGGGGAAAGACATTGACAATTTCCTCCTACTTTCTATCTTTCCACTTGCACCCTTTGCAAGTGGCTAAAAATGAAAATGATGTAGTAGATTTAATTAATGGTATTGTATCCATCTCAACAGGGTGTTGTATGTAGGAATGAAAATATCTGGTACAGGAGCACCTAGGGGTTAGGATTGGAATAACCCTCAATTTTTTTTTTGGAAGACCTTCTTATGGTCTTGGATCTAAATAAGGTTGTTTTAGGTTCACGCTGTATTGTTTTGTAACTTTGTGTGTGTTGTGGTCAATTTGGTCCAAAAGACCCTTTGTAGGTTTGGAAAGCCAAAAAGTGTCAAAATGTGGGAATGACACCTAGAATGCTTAGATGGACCTAATTGAAGTGTAACTAGGTATAGGATGAAGTTAGTAGCCTTGTGGAACCCATTCATTGGGTCAAAGTAAAGAAATTGTAAAAGATATAAAGTTGTAAAAAGTTGCTTGAGCAACTTTTATAACTTCCAAATGTTGCTCGACAACATTTGGACAAAAAATGAAAAATGCCCTAATGGCAGTTATGGGTCGGCTTAGTTGGTTAGTATGGGTCTAGGAGACCTATATAAGGGTTTTCAAATGATTGTACATAGGTTGGACAAATCTTGGATGTGTTTCCCAAGAACTAATTGACAATTTTATGCTTATACACAGCCTACAAGTTTTCATTTGTGTTCATTGTTAATGGATTGAATCACTCAATTTGAGGAGTAGAATAGTTTTTGATATGTGTTTCCTTGCATTGTAATTACTTTTTGTAGGATTTTTATATTTTTTGGTGTATAAACTAAATCAAATCCTTCCTAGACTGTTCACTGCCAGTGTGAGGGTTTGGTGTGTAAATATAGCTCCACGATGAATTCCCACCATGGGATCTTGATGGCCCATGGAGGATGTGAAGTGTAACCTTTGTACATTTTGTTTTTTCTTGTGTAGTTTACGGAATTTTTGTTTGATAATTTTAAGAGATTTCCCTAGGTGAGACAATGTGTACCTGGCTAGGAGCAAGTTGATGACAGTTAATGATTGAATGCAGGATTGGATTAGATTGAGGGAGATAATGGTTGGAGAGTGGTGTTAGGGTGTTGAAGAAGCCCTATAATCAGTGACATTAAGGGTTGGTGAATCCATCTCATCATAAAATGCCTTAATAAAATGCAACTAGCCCTACTTTTAAGGAAAAATGCCATGCTTGCAAAAGGTATTGTACGGACACTTTGAGGACCCCAAACCCTAAAAATCTTGAATTTTTCCAAAGGGGTGTCAGGATCAGTGATTAGTTTGGGGGTTCATTTGAGAATTTTGGAATTTATTCCACTTTAGAGGCCTAATTAGGGCTAATTGGGCTACTAGCCTTAAACCAGTGAACCAATGAACTCGATGAGAAGGATGATTGAACTATGGGCACATGGAAATCGAGAATGGATGTAATTGTGAGAAATAGAGCCAAATCAATCCTGCAAATTGTCATGGTACTTGAGTTGTGGTGAATTTTCCATGGTGAATTCAAGTAAGAGATTATGTTACCCTTGGTAGAGAGGTCCTATAATTGGGAGAAGGTAACAGAGGATGTTCTCCTGGTTTGGGGTTGAGAGTTAAACCCTTAGAGGGTCTAGAAAGTGACCCTAGGTATAGTCAAGCTGACTCTAGGTTAGGATCCTTCCTATCAAATTGCTATTAGAGACTAAAATATTTAGGCTAAGGAAGTTTATGTTTGATCTTGAATTAGTAGGTGAGTCAAGGATTGTGACCAACGCAGAGTTGGCAAAGAAATTTGATGACCAAGAAGAGGAGAATGGACTCCTAAGAGAAAGATTGGAAGAAATGGAGAGTAAGCTTGGTGAAGTGCAAGGAAAGACTGAAGAATTGAGTGAAAAAAGTCAAAAAGACAGAAGGTAAAGGGAAATCAGTGGTAGTGGAGGATGAAGTGCCAGAGCATGATCCAGTTTTGCAAGAAGATCCATTTCTTATATCTTTGAAAGCCATGGGTGGGAAATCTTGATGTAGCCCAAAACCCTCAGAAATAAAAATTCACAAAAAAACAACATAATGCTAGAATGATAGAACTCTAAATTCTCATTAACTGTGTCCAACTACTCTACCTCTATAATGAAAGAAAACTCATACTTTTTACAATTTCAAAAATTACCATATTTGGCAGATTTTTGGGAAAAATAGATTTTTCCATTTTTTGTAACTTTTAAAACTCATCCTAAGAATCTCAATTTTTTCCTAGAAAATCTCTCAACTAAAGCAAGATGAATTTCCAACTAATCCACGAAATCAGAAACACGATTTCGGATTTATTACAAAAAACAAAACTTAAAAAACTGGAAAGAAAAGAAAAAAGCTAATTTTGAAGGTCAAGATGAAGCTTCAAGCTCCTGAAAAGATGTCAAAATGGCCACCAACAAAGCTGGCTGAGTTGGAATTTCCATTAACTCTAGCTCACAAATCCGCTTGTAAAATTTCATCCAAAACCCACATCCGAGTCAAAAGTTATGACCTCTGGAAGTTGCTGCATCAAATCCCTAGAGGTTGTACCTCTATTTAGTGGCAAGATGGAGCCAAAAGTAGTGATGGAATGGATAGAAGGGCTAGAAAACCATTTTGAGTGTGAGAATGTGACAAAATCATAGAAAGTGAAGGTGGCTAAGACTATATTGAGAGGATCTTCCCTAACACGGTAGAAGTTTGTGCAAGATGAGAGACAAAAAGAAGGAAAGAATCATATTTCTACTTGGAAGGCTATGGTTGCAAAGATTAGGGACACCTATATCCCTAATTATTATGAGATACAAATCCACAAGAAAAGGAAGAACCTAAGACAAATATAATTAGAGGTGGGTGCCTATACTATGGAGTTCTACAAATTGTGTCTAAGATCCAAGGTGACAGATGATGAGAGAATTAAAGTTACACTTTATCTAAATGGGCTAAGATGGAGTATACAAGAGGAGATAAGTTTGTTTTCGCCTAAAATAGTGCAAAAGTGTTACCAAGTGTCTCTTAAGGTATAAGAAAAGAGAAAGAAGAATCATGAAGCCACTAGTAGAGGCAGGGGAGGAGGTAGAGACACAAGAGGTCACAGAGGGAACTATGGTGGTAGAGGTAATGAATAAAAACCACAAGGGGAGTCAAGACTGACAGAGCAAAGGAGTGAATCTAGTGGCAGAGGTAATTATGGAAGAGGACGAGGTCCTAGCAGTAGTGGTAGAGGAAGATTTGGAGGTTCTAGCAGAGGTTCCTCTTTTGCAAATATGAAGTGATACAATTGTCATCAGTTTGGTCACCCTGCTTATAGGTTCCCTAAAAAAGAAAATTATTCTTAGTTAGAAAGAAGAGTATACTATGTGCAAGAAGACACCAAAAGTGTCATGTCTCCTGAGATCAATCTAAATTCAGAGATTGGGGAGAATCTAATGATAAGAAGAGTCCTAAGCAAAGAACCAGTCAAGGAAGAGCCTAAAAAAAGGAGGTCACTTTTCAAGGTGAAATGAAAGATTCTTGGTAAGGTGTACAAGGTAATAATAGACTCAGGGTCAACAGACAACATCATCTCAGATGAAGCAGTGAACAAGTTGGGATTGAATAGTATATCTCATGACCATCCCTATAGAGTGACATGGTTGAATAAGGGACAAAATGTCCTAGTTAATAAATAAGCATGGGTCGATTTTGTAATTGGAGGATATGCTGATAGGATTCTCTGTGATGTTTTTCCTATGGATGTTTGTCGTATATTTTTGGGAAGACCATCAAAATTTGATAGGAAAACCATGAATAATGAGGAGAGAAACTCCTATTCATTTCAGAAGGATGGAGTAACAAACAAGATCCATTCTTTGGTGGAGAAATAAGGGATGAAAACTAGTGGTCTAATGTGTTGGTAGTTGGTGGAAAAGAATTCTTACAAGACCTCAAGAAAGAAGAAGAGGAGTGTTTTGTTGTTATGATGAAGCCTAAGGAAGAACAACAAGTTGAACAAGTACCACTACCTGAGGAGGTACAACAAATTTTGGAGTAGTTCAAAGATATTGTTAGTGATGGATCACTTGTAGTCCTACCACCACAGAGAATAGTGAGTCATCAAAATAACTTTATTCTAGGGGCATCATTGCCTAATAAAGTTGCTTATAAAATTACTCCTAAAAAAATAAGGAGATAGCAAGATAAGTACAAGAGTTACTTGATCAAGGTCTAGTGAAGAAGAGAATAAGCCCTTGTGCAGTTCCATTGGTATTAGCATCGAAAAAAGGAGGTAAGTGGAGATTATGTACTGATTCTAGAGCCATCAATAGAATAACAATTAGATATAGGTTTTGAATCCCTGGAATTGATGAACTAATGGGCTCTCTTGGAGGAGCTCAATATTTTACCAAGTTGGATCTCAAGAGTGGTTACCACCAAATCTGAATTAAGGAGGGTGATGAGTGGAAGAAAACATTCAAAACCACAGAAGGTCTATATGAATGGTTTGTCATGTCATTTGGGCTTAGTAATGCCCCTAGCACATTCATGGAATTTATTAATGAAGTGCTAAAGGACTACATAGGAAGGTTTGTGGTAGTCTATCTTGATGACATACTCATATTCAGAAAAACCAAAGAAGAACACCTTAAAAATTTGGAGATTGTGTTAAGGAGATTGCATGAGGAACAGTTGGCTATCAACTTGGAGAAATGTGAATTCTTGAAGAAAGAGTTGGTCTATCTTGGATTTTTGGTCTCACAAGGAACTTTGAAGATGGATTCTAAAAAAGTGGAGGCTATACTCAACTCACCTACTCCCACATACGGTACAAAGGTAAGAATTTTTTCATGGGCTTGCCCAATTCTATAGAAAGTTCATTAAGGGATTTAGTGCAATCTATGCCTCAGTCTTAGATACTATTAAGTGGGGGTTGAAAAATAACTTTAGGTGGACAAAGGAAGCCAATAAGGCATTTGAAATGTTGAAAAAAAAATTATCCACCCAACTTATCCTTGAACTCCCAATTTTTGATAGATTGTTCACCCTAGAGTGTGATGCAAGCAGTATAGCAGTAGGAGTTGTTTTAAGTCAAGAGGGAAAACCAATAGCTTTCTATAGTGAGAAAATGAATGAGGTCAAGAAGAGGTATTCCTTATAGGACCTAGAACTCTATGCCCCAGTCCAAGCCCTTAGGAAGTTGAGACATTATCTCCTACCCAAATAGTTTGTGGTGTTTACTGATAACCAAACCTTGAGCTTTATCAATTCCCAAGACAACCTAAGCAATAGGCATATTAATTGGGTGGAGTTATTACAAGCATACACATTTACTATCAAGCATAAGAAGGCTTAGAAGAACAAGGTGGTTGATGCTTTGAGTGGGAGACTTCTCATTGTTCAAGAAGTACAATTACAAAGCATAGGAGTGGAAAGTTTCAAAGATCTTTACAAATAAGATGAGGACTTTCCAGAGGCATACAAGGTATGTGTAGAGTTCAATAATCATTTCCATAGTCAGTTTGCAGACTATACATTGCAGAATGGGTTATTTTTTAGAGGGGGACATTTATGTGTTCCTAAGGGATCCATGAGGTAAAATATCATACAAGAGAAGCATCATGGTAGTCTCAGTGGACATTTTGGTCTCAATAAGACACTTGAGTTAGTCCAAAGATTTTACTATTAGCCTAGGATGCATAAGGATATTAGGAAGTATGTGGATCAGTGTATATTTTTTCATAAAAACAAAGGGAATGCTTCTAATGTTGGTCTCTATCAGCCACTTCTCATACCAAATAGGCCATGGGAATGCATTAGCATGGATTTCATTGTTGGTTTACCAAGGACAAATACTAGATTTGATAGTATATTTGTAGTTGTTGACCCGCTCAGTAAGATGAGCCATTTTACTCCATGTGAGACAACTCATGATGCTAGTTACATTGAAAAATTGCTCTTCAAAGAGCTGGTGAGAATATATGGATTGCCTCTTAGCATAGTCTCAGGCAGAGGTGTCAAGTTTATGGGATGCTTTTGGAAGATATTGTGGAATAGATCTGGAACCAACCTCTCATTTGGGTCTTCTTATCACCCCTAGACTAATGGCCAAACAGAGGTCATTAACATAGTCTTAGGTAACCTTTTGAGGTTCTTTAAAAAGGAATATGGACAGGTATGGGATCAAGCACTACCATGGGAAGATTTTTCCTACAATGACAGTGTGAACATAACTACTGGAAAGAGTCTTTTTGCAGTGGTCTATGGTGTTCATCCCAAGGGTGTTTGTGAACTCAAAGATCTAGGAAGCATGGAGGGTAGGAGTGGACATGCAGAAGATTTCACATAATCAATGAAAGAGGTGCATGATCAAGTGAAGAAGATTCTAACCGAAGCAACATAAATATTAAAAACTAAAGTGGGTGAAAAGAAGAAAGAGTTGTAGTTTAAAGTGGGAGACTTAGTTATGGTGCATTTGAACAAAGCTAGACTAAAAAAAGGGGTACCTGCTAAGCTACAAATGAGAAGAATATGGTCTTATAAAGTCCTAGAAAAATATGGAGTGAATGCTTATAGAATATACCTACCTACAGATTTGGAAATATCACCAGTGTTCAATGTTCAAGACTTGGTCAAATAAAAAGGTCCTATATGAGAGGAGAGTGAGAATATTTCTGATGGTGAGAAGGTTATGGTTGATGTACCCTTTCCACCTAAGAGAAAGCCACAAGAAGAGAAGATACTAGATTCCAGAGTTAAGAAAAAGACCAGACATGGATGGTATATGGAGCATCTTGTCAAATGGAAGAACCTGCTTGAAGTAGAGGTTACATGGGTAGCAAAAGCTGACTTCAAGAAGCTTGGAATAGAATCTTCATTACTGTCTCTAGATATAACTTAACTTCTTTTGTTTAGAGGGAGAATGGTGTAGGATCACCTAGGGTTTAGGATTGGCATAACCCTCAATTTATGTTGTGGAATAAATTTTTATGGTATTGGATCTAAATAAGGTTGTTTTACGTTAATTTTGTGTTGTTTTATAGCTTTGTGTTTGTGTTGTGGTTAATTTGGTCCAAAAGATCCTTTGTAGGTTTGGGAAGCCAAAACGTGTCAAAATATGGGAATGGCACCTAGAATAATTAGATGGACCTAATTGAAGTTTAATTAGGTACAGGATGGATTTAGTAGCCTTCTGGAACCCATTCATTGGGTCAGAGTAAAGAAATTGTAAAAGATGTAAAGTTGTAAGAAGTTGCTTGAGCAACTTTTACAACTTTTAAATGTTGCTCGACAACATTTGGACACAAAATGTAAAATCCCTAATGAAAGTTATGGGTTGGCTTAGTTGGTTATTATGGGTCTAGGGGACCTATACAAGGGTTTTCAAATGATTGTACTGAGGTTTGACAAATCTTGGATGCATTTCCTAAGAAGAACTAATTGACAGTTTTCTGTTCATACACAGTCTGCAAGTTTTCATTTGTGTTCATTGTTAATGGATTGAATCACTCAATTTTATGAGTAGAATATTTTATGATATGTGTTTCCTTGCATTATAATTACTTTTTGTAGGATTTTGTATAGTTTTGAGTGAATAAACTAAATCAAATCCTTCCTGGATTATTCACTGTCAATGTGAGGGTTTGGTGTGTAAATATGGTTCCATGATGAATTACCACCATGGGCTATTGATGGCCCATTGAGGATGTGAAGTGGAACCTTTTTACATTTTTTTTCTTCTTGTATAGTTTCTGGAGGTTTTGTTTGATAATTTTAAGAGCTTTCCCTACGTGAGATAGGTACCTGGCTAGGAGAAAGTTGTTGACAATTAATGATTGAATGTAGGATTGGATTTGATTGAGGAAGATTATGGTTGGAGAGTGGTGTTAGGGTGTTGAAGAAGCCCTAGAATCAATGACAAGGGTCGGTGAATCCATCTCATAAGAAAATTCCTTAAGAAAATGCAACTAACCCTACTTTTAAGTAAAACTACCCAATTTGCAAAAGGTATTGTACGAACACCTTGAGGACCCTAAAACCTAAAAATCTTGATTTTTTTCCAAAAGGGTGTCAGGATTAGTGATTAGTTTGGGGGTTGTTTGAGAATTTTGGAAGTTATTCCACTTTAGGGGCCTCATTAGGGATAATTGGGCTATTAGCCTTAAACCAGTCAATCAATGAACTCGATGAGAAGGATGATTGAACTATGGGCACAAGGACATAAAGAATGGATGTGAGTGTATGATTTTATGCACCTATTAAGAATGACACAACACTTCAATAGATCATTGCATTAGTGAGAACAAAGGTTAGCAAGCATAGTAATCACAAAAATTAACCTATTGCTTTCTATCTAGGAGGAGTATGAAAAATGACATAATAGCCCTCAGATTATGCATATTTCAGTGACATATGCAACCTAAGAATGGAAGATTTGAATGAAAAATAATCTAAATGATCAAGAAACATGCATTCCAGGTCTAGAAATGAAGATTATAACAATATAACTAAGAAATAAGCTAAAAAGCAATATGAAAGTCCCTAAAATATGAGAAACATAAGTTTTCTCTTTCAATTCTCCAAATATGGGCAGCATAAGAATGCCTTCAAAACTTCAAAATTCAGGGCTTCAACAATAAAAAAATCAAGGGCCATTTGAGCTCAAAATCCATCCAATTTATAGAATAAATGGGCAGAGAGAGAGAGGGGGGGGCAAGGCCATTAATGGAGGTGTAAAATCCTTAATGGTGGCATAAGAGGCATTAATGCCAAAGGAATTAATGAGGCATGGGCTTGAGGGATATCCATTAATGATGTATTAATGAGAGCAATTAAGAGGCATGGTAAGGGGTGTAAGTCCAAGCTTGAGAAGGTGGACTTAGAGGGAGTCAAGCTTGAGAAATTTGACCTTAGAGGGAGGTTTGAATTCCTAATCACATATTTAGGAATGTGACAAGCTTAGGGGTAGTTTAGGATTAGGATTAAGGATTAAGACAGGTGATTAAGGAGATAGAGATGGGAGGAGAGAGAATGAGTGGAGGGAGGATTAGCTAATTAGGGTTAATTAGCTAATTAAGAAGATTTAGCATGTGAGAAGAGGTTGGGATGAGTTTGAACTCATGGTTGGGTAGTTAAGATTGGTTAGGTTAGAGGGAATATTAATAAAATGAATTGTTTGTAATAACATTGTTTGTAAGATAAAGAAGAAGCTGAAGATGGTGGATCGTTGCTCCCCGACCCTCCTGTTAACCCCAATAATGTGTGGGGTTTTTATAAAAAATATCCTCCTCCTTCTGCCACTGCTCTTGCTGCTTAATGGCTTTATGCCTTTTGTTTTATGAATAGTTGTGCTCTGCTTCCGGCTTGGCCGTGTGAACTCTGTGGGGTGATTTTTATGTCCCCCGGCCCCTTTTTTGTGGATATGTAACTTTGATATTTTATTAATTGAAAAGGAACTATTCATCAAAAAATAATAGGGATTTTAATTAATCACTTAAGCTTTTGATTACTTTGTAATAATTAATTAGGACTGTAGCCAAATTGAATCAATTAGGCTAGGGGATTGATTTTGCAAGTGATGAGGTATAATTAGGATTTTATTTAATTCCTTTTAAATTAATTACCTTAGCCATGTATTGATTTGAATTGAATTGGATTGATCTGATTTGATTGGGTAAAGAAATTAGTGTAAATTAGTGATTAAATCACTTAGGAAATTAAATTTGATTTGGATGAATTATGCCAGCCGATTGAAGAGTTGTCTTGATATATTTGGGGGTATGATCATACTTACGGAAAATAGGGTCTATGGTTAGAGAAAACCAAATTAGGGTGGTTACATTTTACCCTCTTTGAATTGATGTGTGAGCAGTGCATTGATTCAAAGAAAGTTTTTGATGTTGACTTCAGAAAGTTTGAGAATTTCGCTCATGATCGAATGAAATGCCTGATGAGATCAGTCTCACACTTGATTGAACTAAACTAATAGAATTGACTTTGAACTTGATCGAACAAAGGTCAATAAGCAAAGATCTTAAAGATACCAATTCTGAACTTGGTTGTCGTTCAAAGATTGATAATACTAATTCCAAACTTGGTTGTCGTCCAAAAGTTAGTATGAAGCTTCCAGGAGCTTAATAAGAATCTAAGAAAAAGTAGACATAGGATTTCCATCTTGTGAGAATCGAAGCCTTCAATCCAACAATTTTGATTTAGTCAAGGAGTCGTCGTGCCTTTAGTTTTTTTATAATGAAGTCATTTTAATGTTGTTTCGAGCAAGAATTTGATTGATGATGGTGTGATCATGCCCCCTCGGGAATGAAATCGAAGGAAAGAATAAAGTCCCTCTATTTAAATGATGTATCACTTGCATGGAGTGGTTAGATCAAGAAAGAATGGATTAGAAGAAGTGAAGAAATGAAGGTGTTTTTTTTTTAGAACACAAGAGTACCCAATTAATCACATTTTTAAAAGGTGAGCTCGATTTCGTTCCTGATAGATCAACGATTTCAGCAATCATTGATTATGTCATTAACTTGGATTTCGGATAAATCAAGAATAGAAATTATTTTGAGCTCAAGTCCTTATGTTGTTCTTTCAAATGAATCATGAAATCTATAAATTCATCTATATGTAGATTCTTAGGACTGTCACTGATTTGTATACATTGTAGTATTTTATCATCATTGGGCATTTTTTGGAACGGATACCATCTGATAGTATAATAATCACTAATACCCACTGATATTATGAAAGTATGAATACTATGTTTTTTTGGATGTAATGTCGGAAATAGACTTAGGCATCAAGGCAGAGAAGCCAAGATAACAAATTAGCCACTTCCCTTTTACTATATCAGAATTTGTATAAGGTAAGATATTGGACCCGCAATGACCTTGAAAATTCATATCCTTGGGTACATTATGTTTCATAGACCTTCGTGAGAATTTGAGTTAGATAACAGACAAGGAAATTGTTTCAACCTCACCGTAGTTTACACATAACAAAGATCGAGATATATGTGGCTATCCACTCATGTTGGTAGCTCTTACCATAAACATCTGGGTTAGGTGAAATTTATAGGATCATTTGGAATAATCACCATATACAGAAAACCAAGAAAAAATTATGCCCCCCGTCCTTGAGACTCTTTGTCTTTATGCAAACGTCATGGAGTAACTCAGAATACATAACAAACAATAATTGAGAATCAATCAAAGAGAACTCATAACTGCTTATATGCCCCTAGTTAAAACATCATCAGTACATAAAAGAGTCATAATCAAATCAAGGTCAAACTTTGTGCTTAAGTACTATTGAGACATACTATTGATTCATTTTTCAAGCACAGTAGAGATTCATTAGTCAAAATGTGGAATTTAAGCAATATGTATTCCATGTTTGAGTATTTTTCCTATTTGCAAACCAATGTTGGTTTTAGGAACACTGTTTAGGTTAGGGGAATGTTTGTGTCATCCCTGTTTCAAGAAAGTGACAGTTGGTGAAAGTATCGAGAATCATTGTGTCACAAGACAAACCATCCTATGGAAACCTAGCAGATGCAGCCTAACATGCTAGCAAAGATTCCCTGAGTGCAGAATGATTTGTTCCCTAAGACAGAAATGCAGACAAATCCCAAGGAAGGATAGAATATTCGTAAGGAAACAAAGTCAACTCATAGCACAGGTGTAATCATGAAGGCCTAGTATCAGTAATGTATTGATAGATAGAGCGTAAAATACAAGTGATGCTTGATTGCCAAGTTTTCACCACTTGAAAAAAAAAATTTCTACCAGGATGCCCGTTTTACCAGGTTGTCATCAAGCCACTTTTCTCTTTTTCAATTTTTTTTACTATTTTTTCTTTTTTAATGTTTTTGTAGTTTCAAGGTGCCTGTTTGCCAGGTTTTCACCAAGGATACCTTTCTTCATAACTTTTTCCACTGTTTTTGAATTTCTTCAAGATCAATTTTCTATTTTTTTTGTATTTTCTGAGATTTTCACTACATAGGCTTTGCTAGCCAGGCATCAAGCATAGAATCGCTTCAAATGTCAAGTATTAATGGGATCTGGGAGAACATCTCCCTCAGGCATAACTAGTTGATAAGCTCCAGTCCCAAAAGTAGTAGTGATAACATAAGGTCCCAACCAATAAGGTACAAACTTTCCTTTCTTCTCTCTATTAGGCTAGTTCTTAGGATTCTCTTTCAAAATGAGATACCCCACTTGAAATTGTCATGGTTTGACATTTTTATTGTACCCTTTTGACATGCATGCTTGGTACACTTTCAGATGATCGAACGCTTGTTGTCTGCGTTAATCAATTAAGTCTAAAAAATTTACCCGATCAATACAGTATTGTTCATTAGTAACAAGACCTTGTAAAGATACCCGCAAAGATGGGATTTCAACCTCAATAGATAGTATTTCTTGAACGCCATAGACTAGGGAAAATGGCATGGCTCCAGTTGGTATTCTAATGCTTGTTCTGTAGGCCCATAGTGCCAGATTTAGTTGTAAATGTCAGTCTCTGCCAGACTTACTCACAATTCTGTGAAGGATCTTGACAATATTCTTTTTAGATGCCTCAGCCTGCCCATTACCTTGAGGATAATATATCAAGAAGCAATGTTGAGTAATATGAAACTGTGTGCAAAGGTCTTTGATGTCCTAGTTTTCAAATTGGCCCCCACTGTTTGTTACAATTGAAGAGGGTATCTCATATCTACAAATAATATAGTTCAATATGAACATAGCCACTTGTTTGCCAGTGGCTTTGATTAGAAAAACAGCTTTGACCCAATTCATGAAATAATCAGTGGTCGTAATGATGAACTTGTGTCAATTTGAATAATTAGGATATATTTGTCCAACCTGATCAAAGGCCCATTGCTGAAATGGCCAATGTGTTATGAAAGGTATGAGTTCTCTAGCAGGAGCATGGATGAGATTTCCATGTGTTTTGCATTTATGACATGTCTTTGAAAATTGAATAGCATCTTTTGCCATTGTAGGCCAGTAATAGCCTACTCTGAGCAGTTTTTCAGCTAATGAAAAGTCATTTGAATGCCATCCACATACACCTTCGTGGACTTCTTTTAATGCGCAATATGACTCTTCATGTTCTAAACATCTAAAAAGTGTACCATCGAGACCTCGTCTATATAAGTTATTAGTTATGAGAACATAACGTGATGTTGTCCTAATCAAGGCTCTTTTTTGTTCCTAGATAGATCATTGGGAATGGTTTGGTCATTTAGGTAAGCAATGATTTTAGCATACCGAGATTGGTCTTGGGTGTTCAAAGCACAAATTACTTGGTATTCAGGGATATCAAAGGCTGGGTAGGATAATTCTTCCACCAAGAAGTCATAGAGGAATTGATGTTCCTCCAGTTGTAACATGGATGTCAGGGTAGTCATAGCATCTGCAGCTTTATTCTTTGTCCTGGGTATCTACTGGAATGTGACAAAGACAAATTATTTCTTTAATTCATCAACTAGTTGCTTGTAGGGATTCAACTTTTCATCTTTTGTCTGATAATCTCAATTGACTTGATTGATAATGACCTAGGAGTCACCATACACATGCAACTCTACAATCTTCCATTCCATAGCAAGTTTAAGACCATTTACCAATGCTTCATATTCATAAATTTTATTTGTGCATGGAAACATTAATTTGTAGGAGTTGGGTATTTTTTAGCCTTGAAGAGTTATGAATAAAACCCCCGCTCCAGAGCCTTGTTGCGTGAAAGAAGCATCAAAGTAAATTTTCCATGGATACTCAATTAGATGCATGATTGTCTCATCTGGGAACTCAATTCTTAAAGGTTCATCATCTTGGAGTGGTGAATCAGCTAATTGATTTGCAAGGACTTGTCCTTTAATAGCCCTTATGTCCACATATTCAATGTCAAATTCACTCAAAATGAGGACACTTTTCTAGATGTCCTGTTAATGTTGTTTTGTTGAGGAGGTAATTCAAAGGTCTATCTTTGCAATGAGCCTTACTGTATGTGATAGCATGTAATGTCTCAATTTTTGTGATTCAAAGACAACTGCTAAGCATGCTTTCTCAATAATGTTGTAATTGAGTTCATGGGAGACTAGTGTTCTACTGATGTAGTAGATTGCTCTTTCTTTCTTAGTTTCATCCTCTTGTGCCAGCAATACTCCCAGTGATGTGGTTATAGCTAGAATATACACGAGTGTTAGTGAAAAGATTTGTCTTTTTGCAAATAACCTTTTAAGTTTACTCTATCACCCTTAAAAGACAAACTATTTCTAACAGTCGGGTAAGTGTCTTTTGTGATCACTTCCCTCTGAATTTTATAACAGGTACAGCTCCCTTATATGATATTCAATGAAATGAGAAAATGATTTAATTGATTAGCTTTTAACCAGAAAGCTTATAAAGGCAGCAATATCATTCTTCGATGATATGCTTCTAAACAACTATGAAGTAAATATAACCGGGTAATGAATAGGAAGGAAACACAGTCACTTCTGCAATGGCATTTCATGAAAAACATAAACAACTTTTTGACTGCAGATAATAGATGACAGATAAAATTCAAGATTTAGATATCATGCAACAACTTACAAAGATATAAAATAGGACAAACAATATGCCGACACAGGGCACTTTGCTTTAGATCATAAACAACACAGATTCAATAACCTTCCTATCATATATTTCAGAAATTACTACACAGATAATTGTCTAAAATCAATTCTATTCACAACATTCACAATCTGAACTATAATTATCAAAACTATATCTATCTGTCAAAGTTTTTCCGAACCCTTTAAAAGTTTAAGCAGTCAGAATAAATAGCAACAGAGCACTGAGAGGCCTCCCAAAAAACACAGCCTCTCAGGAAAACAATTAAGTAACTAATCCACCAGAAAGAGGACACATGTCCTTAAAGTTTAGCATGATAACATAGTAAAAAGGGAAAACTAGATAGCCAAATCAGGCTCCTTATCTATGGCACGATCATCGCTTCCTGCTGGACTTCCTTCTTCATCGGTAACCGATTGAGTTGGCTTCCATTCTTTATAAGCTTGAACCAGTTCCTTCGTGAGTGACAGATGCGGGATTTTGGAGTTCACTATTTAGGCCATGGAGGCATCTTTGTTCCAGCTCAGCTTCTTCACCTTCTCAGTAACATTGGATAACTGATCAATGCACAAATAAAGCATGGATTCAATCCTTGCTATCTAGGTTAAATCAGAGGCTTTGGGATGAATCTTTTCTCTGATAGTTTTAATGGCTGAGTCAAAAGCGTCCAAAGCACCTTTTAGTTCTTTCTCGCCAAAGACAGAGGGGTATGTATAAGTGAAATTAACCACTTTCAACTCTGTTAGGGAAGCCTTTTGGACCTGCTTAGCTTCAGCTTCATATTCCTTATTCTCCCTAATGGCACTTCTTATCAGAGCAATATGCCAACTGATATTTTTCCTGAGTATGAAGAAATGAGACTCCTCGGCACCTTTAAGTGACTTTTCTACATAGAATTTATTAAAGCCATGCCTCTCAATTACCATAAATTTGGTCATTACCGATACCTATTTTTCCTCATCTTTACCCCATACTTGGCGTTGAGCCTGCAGCTCTCCTATCACTATCTCAGTGTTATGAAGAATTGAATGTGAATCTTTAATGTACTGCCTGCCATTATTGAGAACTTGAGCCAACCATTCATCAACTGAAGAAACCAAAGTCCGCCCTCTTTGAACTTGATTTAGCAGAGTCTTACTTTCTTCAAAATTGGGGTCAAACACCTGAGGAAATTGAGACAACGGGGTACCATCAAAGTTGCAGAATATATTTATAAACTGAGAAAGTGAAACAATGGTTTGTTTCAACTCTTTCTTCTCTTTGCTATCTTGCACCGATGTAATTAGCATTTGTTGGGCTGTTTCTTTGAATAGCTGGTTCTTCCCGGCTCTATCCATTGTTCTTAACTCAATTTTAGTTACCTCAAAATCCTCAACCGCCACATCTTGCTTCTCTTCTTTTGGTCTGTAAGTAGCGACCTTAGTTGTCCACTTCCCAGTTTTAGCATCAACAAACATGCGTGTTGTGCATTTCACTTTCTTGGCTTTAGGGTTTTCTGAGCATATTTACTCATAATATCCTGCACTGGAATTGACACAGGAATTAGACTCTGCTTCTTATTGACTGAGGAAGTTAACCATTTGGGCATGTCACTAGTTGTTGCTAGTTGAGGACCAACTTTAACAGGATGTCCATTAAATCTAGGGTTACATCATCAAGATCAAAAAGATCTTTCCTGATTTGGTCATCATCCCCAATTTGATAATTCAAGTCCCCAAACTTGTCATCTTCTAGATTAACCGTCTCTATCTGCTCATGAGTCATCTTCACCTTCTTTTGTGATCGAGATTGCAACCTAGTAATGCGTTGAGGAGAGACCACAGAGGAAAGCTCTGAAACAGACTTCTTCTTATAAGAATCTTTCTTCTGCTGCTTATTAAATGAACCTGCATTATTAGATGGTTTAGGCATATTAGAAACAAAGGGGGGAGAAAATAAAATTGAAGATTTATTTCCAGTCCTTTTAGGACTAGACTGCTCTTTTTCTCTTGTAGCCATTTCTCAGTTAATTTGAGAACATGTTGTGTTTTGCTTCTAATATCATCTTCCTCCTCTTTCGACCAATCAACCTCTACCTCTTCAGTATCCAAAAGTCTTTTGAAATTAGGCTCAATCAAATCGGAACCATCATCTATTACCCCCTCTATGTTGAACTACATTCTCAAATATAGAATTTGTGAAATGCAGAGGCTGCTATGGCTTTTGGTCATGACTTGGGATTCATTTGCACAATCCTCCCATAAATCCTCTAAATGGGGAACTGGAAACATATGAGACCTTAGACCCAGGCTTCCGCTAGCAAAGTTTTTGTTATTGAAGCCTATTCTCTCTATGTAGTACTTAAAGTCAAAATGACCAAGGTCACTTCCGATACTTATGGCATCTTCAATGGTTAGACATGAAAGCTTTCCTAGCTGCAATGGGAATATCTTTTCACCTCGGTCCCCAGGAAGGAAACATTTCAGCACAATGGCGAGCTGTCTACAGATTTCAGCAAAGATGAAACAATCAAATGCATATCTAGGAAATTTGGTAGGGGCATCCTCAAAACCACCAACTCTTAAATAAGACAACCTAGGGAATTGGATATAATAACTCCCAAACCTAGCCACAAACTACTGAACTTCAAAGCTCATCCTCCTGGCTGAATCTCTAGACATTTCAAAGCAAAGCTTACCCATAAAGGTATCATGAATTCTTCTGTAATTATGAATCACATTATCTTTGCGAAGCATAGAAAAATATTCAAAAACACACATGCCATCAATCCAAGGCTCATGAACCATGCCATCCCAAATCCTACTACATGCTAGGCAATACATCAGATAAGAAGACATATAAAAGCTACAGCTAGTATGCTTGGAACTATTCAATTGTTCTCTCATAGATTCTGCAATTAATTCAGCCCAATCTAGTTTATGTTTTCCCTCTAAAACAATTTCTACATAGCAGAATAACCAGTCTGAAAACAAAGAAGCCTCGAGTGACCCTCCAACTCTGTGCAACATTACCATAATATCACTAATATGTGGGTGCATATGATTTCTGTTTAACTTTTTGGGTAGATGAGAACCTCCTCTTTGGGAATTTAATAACCAGTGCTTAGCTATGGAAGTATGGTTTGCATCAGCATTTGGCTTGAACTTAACTAGGGATTGGGCAGGAGAGAAAGCTGAAAAAGTTTGGTCTTGGATTTGGAAATTCGAAGTGATAATTCCTCTGTTTACAGCCATTAACACTTCGCCATTTCTTTTAAGAATAGACTCAGTTCGCTGGTCATAATATTTGATACATTCATGAACAAGCTCAGGACATACCACTGCAGGAGGGAAAGAGGGGGCTATACATAACCCACTACTCAAAATTTCCATAGAGGGGACATTTTCTTCAACACATGCAGTAAGCCTATCAGCTATCCCTTCAACATCATACCCCTCTAGATCTGTGTCTATTACAATAGAATTTTTGCACACCAAACTAGACACATTCCCAAAGAAATGAAATGTTGACTTCATTCTTGCAAGAACAGATTGCAAATTGCTACAGAAACTCCCATAAAATTCACAAGCTTTTAAATTTAAACAATGGAAGAATGACAGCCTAACTTACCTTGATCTTTGAGGAAAATTATGCAATTGGAGCTCTGAAAAACCCTTACCTCCGCTCTTTGTGCATACAGACAGCAACAGCAATTCAAAACTAATGAATACCAAGAAGGGCTTTAAAAGAAACACCTCCAATGAGTAATTAATTACCCATAATTCAGACAATAAAATCTCGAAGAGAGAAGTGACCATTCCCACACGTGAACTTTTATTGCCACTTTGCGCAAACTTTTATCTCGCATGAATTCCTCATTAATTCGTCAGCTCAAACATGACTTAACCACCACCAATACATTTCTTCATTAAAAGCCTTACCCGAGTGGGGTCCACATCTGAAAATATGGTGGCTTTCCTAGGCTTATGCCACATGTCACTTTTTTAAGATCCTTGAACACCCTTGAACACTCTTGAACACTCTTGAACCAAGTTCAAGGATGTTCGTATGTGTTCACCATTGTTCAAGCCTGTTCCTTAATATCCCGCCAACATTCTAGTACAAAGAGCCAAATACTTAACCAATAAACTTCCACCCTTGATCGACCAAAGTTCTGTAGCTTGTGATCATGAAACACCTCCTTTAGCGCAAATGCTAATTACCTGCTTCCGCTTCATAAAAATATGAACGAGCTTGAACACCTTTGAACACTCTTGAACTCGGTTCAAAGCTGTTCATAGGTGTTCAAACCTGTTCAAACCTACTCAAAAGACATGTTAGCAAAAGAATTTTCTCTTTTTAACAAGAAACGGTGAAACATAGGGGAGGTCCTTTCACTAGGATTTTAAACATGAGGGCTTAGGCAGCTTGAGATCTAAAAAAATAACAAGGCGACTCTAAAAAAGTAACATTAAAGACAAAGATCAAGATTTGGACTAACACCGGCTCTGACTGGGTACTGGCTTTTCTCAAAAGCCAGAGAACTCAAATACTCTGGTTTTGCAAACCGCTACAAAAAGGGCTGAGAAAACTCACAAGAAAGGAAAGACACACCAAACATAAACAAACCTAACCTAATATATATAGCAGGACACAGAGACTGAGATTAAAGCTTTAGCAATTTAAGATCTTGCCCATTGTAGGAAAATGGTAAGATCGTTCCATCTAGATAAGCCAACTTAAAAGCATTCATTCCCAACTCTTCAGTGATAACAAAGGGGCCTTTCCACAGTGATTCAAACTTACTGTCGGCACCTTTAGGAGCCTTTCTTTTGTCCCATAGCAAAACTTCATCTCCTTTCAGAAAACTTCTAGGTCTTGCTTTCCTGTCAAAAATGCTCTTCACTCTAGCTTGATGCTCAGTAATCTTATCTACTAGAGCTTCTCTTTCTTCTTCTAGTTTATGCAAGTACATAATCCTTTTCTCCAAGGAGTCTTTAAAATTTTGATCCTCAATGGCCATTTGCAGCTTAGCTACGAAGAGTTCCAGAGGAACTGATACTTGTGCCCCAATTCCATACACCAACTCAAAGGGTTCCATACCGATTTCTCTTTTAGGCATAATTCTATCAGCCCAAAGGGCTTCAAAAACCTTCTTATGCCAATTTTTGCCACTAATATCATCTACTAGCTTTTTCATGATCATTATCAGATTTTTATTACTTGACTTAGCCTATCCATTTCCTTGGGGGAAATAATTGGATGAATGAGCCAGGGAGATATTATGATCAAAATAGAAAAGGGAAAGTTCCTACGAAGAGAAATAAGTTGCATTATCTGCTACAATCTTTTGGGGTACTCCAAAACGCACCAAGATGTTATCTTTCAAGAAATCACAAACTACTTGAGAATTAGCCTTTTTGGTTGGGATAGCCTCGACCCACTTAGTGAAGTAGTCAGTCATTGTTAGGATGTAAATGTGACCTACACTTGACTGTGGATTGACAGGGCCTATAAAATCAATACCCCATTGTTTGAACAGTTCACTTACCAAAACTAGTCTTAAAGGTAAAGCAGCTAGTTGAGGCCTTCTAGAAAATAATTGACATTTTTCACAATTCCTGACAAATGCATAGGCATCTCTAAACATACCTGGCCAATAAAAATAATTTTGAATAATTTTGAATGTCATTACAGTAGACAAGAAATGGCCTCCACAGGACTCTTCATGAAAGGTTTTGAGCAACTGCAATTGCTGACTTTTATCCGCACATCTTAGAAATGTACCATCCAGACCCCTCTTATATAGCACACCTTGCCATATTACATACTTTGTATCTTGCAGCCTCAGAGTTCATCTTTCTTTAGGTGACAGTCTTTGTGGACATTCTCCATAAGTCAGGAAATAGGCAATGTCAGAGAACTAAGAATCTGTTAAACTAACCAATAATACTTGAGATATTTCAGATTCTAGATTTTCAGGATGACTAACATTTTTTGCAATAACTTTACACAAACCCCTGCCTCTGACCAGTTTAGTGGGTTTAATTGTCAAATCATATTCCTGAATCTTTTTCACCCATGCTACTCTTTTGTTCATGGCTATTTCTTGTTGGGTGAGTAGTGCCTTCATTGCTGAATCAGGGACAAACACTATAGAATGAGAATGGAGGATGTAGAATCTGAACTGCTTAACCGATTTCACCACGGCAAAGGCTTGTTTTTCAATGGGAGAATATTTTAGTTCATTTTTTTTTAAAGGTGTACTCATGAAAGAAATGGGAGCTTCATTTCCTAAAACATCTTTCTGAGTTACAATTCCAGACAGTGTGTGATTAGAAGCGTAACAATAAATTATGAAATCTTTCTTGTAGTCCAGGTAAACTAGTGATGGGGCATTTGCTACAGCTGTCTTGATTGCTCCAAAAGCTTTTCTACCTTCTTTTGTCCACTTAAAGGGATGTTTCTCACTCATCATTCCCACTATGTGCCTTGTTAGCTCAGAAAAGTCTGGGATGAAAGCTCTCAAAAAGCTAATCTAACCAAAAAAAGACTTGACTCCCATTCTTGTTGAAGGTAGACTGATCTGTTGAATAACCTTTACTCTTTTGGGATCAATCCTAATCCCTTCTTTGGATATGATGTGTCCCAATAATTTTCCCTCGGTCACACCAAAAACTGATTTTTTAAGATTAAGAGATATGCCATGATCTCTACACCTCTGCAAGACTGATTTGAGATCCCGAACATGATGTTTCCTTCTTTTGGAGTACATAGTTAAATCATCAAGGTAAATTACTATAATTCTATTTTTCAAATCGATAAAGGAAGAATCCATTGCTCTTTGGAAAGTTGCCCCCGCATTAATCAGGTCAAACGACATTCTATTGTAAGCAAAAGTCCCCCATGGCATGGTAAAAGCAGTCTTTTGTTTATCTTCATTAGCCATGCTTACCTGATTATATCCAGAAAAACCATCAAGCAGAGACATCATTTTCGACCCAGCAACTGCTTGTAATATGTGTTCCATCTTGGGTAGGGCATAATTATCTTTTAGGCTAGCCTAATTTAAATTTTGAAAATCCACACAGATTCTTATTTTGCCATTCTTTTTTCTAACAGGGACAATATTCACAATCCAGGTTGAATGGTGAATAGGGTAGATGATCATGGCTTTTAGCATTTTGTCAACTTCCTTTAAAATTGCTTCAAAGACCTAAGGATTGTAACTACGAAGCTTTTTCCTAAAAGGTTTTGATTCAGGATTGAGAGGGATGTGATGACTAAATTTCCCTTTTCGAAAATCTTTAAGATCACTATAATCCCAAGAAAAAACATCAGTGTAGGTTGTTAACAGGATCTGAAGGTTCTTCTTTTCTTGGGAAGACAAAGTTTTACCTATAGAAATCCACTTGGGCTCAGCCAAAGTGCCAATGTTCACCTTGTCATATTCTTTTTGCACATTTGATTGATAATTTTTTCTTGAAATGAAACTATCATCCTTTCAAGAAAACAAGTTCTCTAAGGAAACCAAACCTTTGGGAATTTTGTTGCTCTTCAACTGGACAACCTCTTCTTCTGGTAAGAATTCAGGATTTGACCCTCCACTGTCTTCATTGATTCCTTCAAAGTACATAGAAGAGAAAGCTTCTACACACACCATTAAATCCTTTATCCAGGTATCATCTTCAAAAACTTGCAGGTGTTCAATGTTATCTAGGATAGCTGGTCTGTATATCATCTTCACCCTATATGTTTCTGTTTTGAAATCCGGGTGAGGGAGGAGTAGAGATGATGATACGGCTAGGGAATCAGCCCTTGTATTGAGATTCCTGAGAATAGCTTCTATGGAAAAGGCTTCAAAAGAATCCATTTCGTCCCACACCAAATTTATATAATGACCCTTTACTTGTTTGATGATTAGTTGAATGTCGCCTTTCACAACAAGTGCCTTTATTCCCAATGCTTTGGCTTCTCATAGCCCTAACAAAAGAGCCTCATATTCGATGGTATTATTGGTATTTTTAAAATCCAATTTATAAGAGAAAGGAATATATTGATCATCAGGTCCTTTAAAAACAACATCGGCTCTAGAACCCACAGTAGCGCAACTACCATCAAATTCCATCAACCAAATTTTCTCATTTCCACTAGAGTATTCATAGATAGGAGGGGTTTCATCTGAGAAAATCATGTAATTACCAAACTCACAGTCTTCAAATAAAATTTGTGCCTTAGGATCATCAGATGGAATTACAGTGTATATTTTCTTAGCTTCAGGTTCTAGTTTGACCTTTTTCTTCCCAATAGGAATGATGACTTCTGACCAATCCATCTTTATCTCGCCACCCATGTCTCTACAAAAATTTCTACTCAAGAGCATACCATAACTTGCCAGTATGTCAGCTACTAAAATGGTTAACTTGAGTCTCTTATCAGGATAGGCAGCTAAAATAGCTTGAGCATCTTTAACTTGACCGATTAAGGGCACTTGTTTTCAATCCATAGAATAGCACCTCCCAAAAGTTTTGGTCATGGTTAAACCTAAAGCCTTGGCTATAGATGAGGGTATAACGTTATCAGAGGCACCTGAATCTATAATGTAGTTACACAATTTGAGTCTATTTACAAGTAGGGAAATATAAAAGGGATCAGGCTTCCTGGTTTCATCGAATTCACATTTCAATTCAGGGGTAGGAGTGACAGCAGTGTCAGTCTGATTCAAGACAAATGGTGAGATAACTGCAGGAATGTCGACTGGATCATCTGTTTGGTCAACAGTACATTGGTTAGATTGTGATGAATTCGGAGGATCACCTTTGACGTACTTGAAAAATTTATCCAGTTCTTTTGGATTTAATCTCATATATTCAACAGGAGAGATTTGGATAGTAGAAGACTTGCAAAATTCTACAATATCAAAAGAGGGTACGCTAGAATCTTTTTGCACAACCTTAACATCAGGAGTCAAAGAACTAGAAGAAGAAGCATTACTTATAAGATCCTGAGTCTTATGGACAGGATTAGCTAGAGTTGAAGTGCTCTTTGAAAACTTTTGATTTCGAGTAAGCATAGCACAAGCAAGATCCCCAAGGGTGACCAAAATATCTCCACTTTCTGATTCAGATTCGTATTCTAAAAAGTATGAACCAGAGTCACCAGGTCTATCTTGGGGGAGCTCTTCCACAGTGCACTCTCCTAACACATCTTTAGTGGCCTCCATTTGTACATGTCTTTGCATATCAGGGAAAGAATTACCATCATGATCTGTTGTTAGATGAAAGGAACACATGACGGCTTCTTTTGGTGAAGCTTCTAAGGACAATCTTGGCTGAGTAGAAGACAACAAAGGAGTTTTATTGTGCCATTGATTAGGCTACTTTTAGCTAGTATCTTGATAAGGGGAGGGAAAAGAAGATCCTTGTTTTGGTAATTGTCTTTTCAAGGCTATTACATCATTCATAAGTCTCTAAACAACTGGATCTGTAGGAGCTGAAGTAGAAGGTTGAGAGTGAGGAATCTGCACATCTTTTCTCCATTTCCCAGCTGTTATAAGATCATCTTCTAACTCAGTGGCCTGTTCTTGGGCAACAGCTAAATCAACTGGCCTACTCCTTCTTAAGTGAAAACCTATGTCTAGGGGCATAGAGTTTACAAAGAAACATTATTGGTTTTCAGGAGTCGGTCTTTTGGCAATAGGGATTCTATGGATAACCTTGTTGTATCTTGCCACATAATCTCTCATTGGTTCATGAATCTCCTTCTTCATTTGTGTCAATTGTGCTAGTAAAGAATGTTCATCATCAACCCCTTTAAAACGTCCTTCAAAAGTGGTCTTCATGGTCTACCAATTTGTTATTGACCCAGCTGGAAAATGACCAAACCATTCTGCAGCTCCTTCTGAAAGAGATTGAGCGAAGAGTCTTACTACTACATCTTCATGTTGTACTTCCAGAATGGTAGTAGCTACATTGAAGGCAATCAAGTGCTCATCTACTGAAACTTTGCCATCTCTGGAAAATTTAGGTAAGACTTCTTTAATACCTTTAGGGAGAGGATGATGAGCTCCTAAATTTAAAGGACCAACGGCTGCACCCCATGGCTGAGCCATAACTGCACTCAGAAAGATTGTTACTAGAGGTGGTGATTGAATACTAGACAAAGTTAAAGCTTGCCAGACACTAGAGGATGAGGAAGAATTGAGAGCAATTTTAGGAGGGAAGAAGGTCTGTTTTTGGCTTTGGGTCTTAATACGGAAGAGGTCAAAAAGTGAAGATTTTGCAAACTTTCAAAGAAAGTATCAAAAATACCTTCCTTCCTCTGAGACCTGGTATATGGTCGAGAATCTAGTATTATTTTCTCTTATTGCCTCTGAACAATTCTTTCAACGCCTTGTGCCTCTTGGGTGATTGGGAGCCCTCTCAACCACTCCCCTATGTCTTCTTCTTCTTCTAAAACTAGGAGAACTTGTTGATACTGGTGATAGATGGTCTTTAAATTCCAAGCAAAAGTGTTCAAATGAGAAATTATGTCCTCTTGGGTATTTTGGAAGTTAAGATCAGGTTGAATAACAGGAGGTTGCTCCTCTAAGTTTGGTATTATCACAGCTGGTAGAACCATATCTTGTTCATAAAACAATGCATTTAAACACAAGTCTACACTGTTAGTGCTCCCCAGTAGAGTCGCCAAAAATATGTTAGTGAACAGATTTGTCTTTTTGCAAATAACCTTTAAGTTTACTCTATCACCCTTAAAAGACAAATTATTTCTAACAGTTGGGTAAGTGTCTTTTGTGATCACTTCCCTCTGAATTTTATAATAGGTACAGCTCCCTTATATGATATTCAATGAAATGAGAAAATGATTTAACTGATTAGCTTTTAACCAGAAAGCTTATAAAGGCAGCAATATCATTCTTCGATGATATGCTTCTAAACAACTATGAAGTAAATATAACCGGGTAATGCATAGGAAGGAAACACAGTCACTTCCGCAATGGCATTTCATGAAAAACATAAACAACTTTTTGACTACAGATAATAGATAATAGATAAAATTCAAGATTTAGATATCATGCAACAGCTGACAAAGATATAAAATAGGCCAAACAATATGTTGACATAGGGCACTTTGCTTTAGATCATAAACAACACAGATTCAATAACCTTCCTGTCATATATTTCAAAAATTACTACATAGATAATTGTCTGAAATCAATTATGTTCACAACATTCACAATCTGAACTATAATTATCAAAACTATATCAATCTGTCAAAGCTTTTCTGAACCCTTTAAAAGTTTAAGCAGCCAGAATAAATAGAAACAGAGCATCAAGAGGCCTCCCAAAAAACACGGCCTCTCAGGCAAACAGTTAAGTAACTAATCCACTAGAAAGAGGACACATGTCCTTAAAGTTTAGCATGATAACATAGTAAAAAGGGAAAACTAGATAGCCGAAACAGGCTCCTTATCTATGGCACGATCATCGCTTCCCGCCGGGATTCCTTCTTCATCGGTAACTGATTGAGTTGGCTTCCATTCTTTGTAAGCTTGAACCAATTCCTTCACAAGTGACAGATGCGGGATTTTGGAGTCCACTATTCAGACCATGGAGGCATCTTTGTTCCAGCTCAGCTTCTTCACCTTCTCAGTAACATTGGATAACTGATCAATGCACAAATAAAGCATGGATTCAATCCTTGCTATCTAGGTTAAATCAGAGGCTTTGGGATGAATCTTTTCTCTGATAGTTTTAATGGATGAGTCGAAAGCGTCAAAAGCACCTTTCAGTTCTTTCTCGCCAAAGATAGAGGGGTATGCATAAGTGAAATTAATCACTTTCAACTCTATTAGGGCAGCCTTTTGGACCTGCTTAGCTTCAGCTTCATATTCCTTAGTCTCCGTAATGGCACTTCTTATCAGAGCAATACGCCAACTGATATTTTTCCTGAGTATGAAGAAATGAGACTCCTCGGCACCTTTAAGCGACTTTTCTACACAAAATTTATTAAAGCCACGCCTCTTGATTTCCATAAATTTGGTCATTGTCGATACCTATTTTTCCTCATTTGTACCCCATACTTGGCGTTGAGCCTGCAGCTCTCCTATCACTATCTCAGTGTTATGAAGAATTAAATGTGAATGTTTAATATACTGCCTGCCATTATTAAGCACTTGAGCCATCCATTCATTAACTGAAGAAACCAAAGTCCATCCTGTTTGAACTTGATTTAGCAGTCTTACTTTCTTCAGAATTGGGGTCAAACACTTGAGAAGATTGAGACAACAGGGTGGCATCAAAGTTGCAGAATGTATTAATAAACTGAGAAAGTGAGACAATGGTTTGTTTCAACTCTTTCTTCTATTTGCTATATTGCACCGATGTAATTAGCATTTGTTGGGTTGTTTCTTTGAATAGGTGGTTCTTCCTGGCTCTGTCCACTGTTCCCAACTCAATTTTAGTTACCTCAAAATCCTCAACTGCCACATCTTGCTTCTCTTCTTCTGGTTTGTAAGTAGTGACCTCGACTATCCACTTCCCAATTTTAGCATCAGCAAACATGCATGTTGTGCATTTCACTTTCTTGGCTTTAGGGGTTTTCTGAGCATATTTACTCATAATATCCTACACTGGAATTGACACAGGAATTAGACTCCGCTTCTTATTGACTAAGGAAGTTAACCATTTGGGTGTGTCACTAGTTTTTTCTGGTTGAGGACCAACTTTAACAGGAGTGTCCATTAAATCCAAGGTTACATCATCAAGATCAAAAAGATCTTTCCCAATTTGGTCATCATCCCCAATTTGATAATTCAAGTCCCCAAACCTGTCATCTTCCAGATTAACCATCTCTGTCTGCTCATGATTCATCTTCACCTTCTTTTGTGATCAGGATCGCGACTTGGTGATGCATTGAGGAGAGACCACAGAGGAAAGCTCTGCAATAGACTTCTTCTTAGAATCTTTCTTCTGCTGCTTATCAGAGGAACCTGCATTATCAAATGGTTTAGGCATATTAGAAACAAAGCGGGGAGAAAATAAAATTGAAGATTTATTTCAAATCATTTTAGGACTAGACTGCTCTTTTTTCACTTGTAGCCATTTCTCAGTTAATTTGAGAACATTTTGTGTTCTGCTTTTAATATCATCTTCCTCCTCTTTTGACCTATCAACCTCTACCTCTTCAGTATCTAGAAGTCTTTTGAAATTAGGCTCAATCAAATCAGAACCATCATCTGTTACCCCCTCTATGCTGAACTGTATTCTCATAGATAGAATTTGTGAAACGCAGAGTCTTCTATGACTTCTGGTCATGACTAGGGATTCATTTGCACAATCCTCCCATAAATCCTCTAAATGGGGAACTGGAAACATATGAGACCTTAGACCCAGGCTGTCGCTAGCAAAGTTTTTGTTATCGAAGCCTGTTCTCTCTGTGTAGTACTTAAAATCAAAATGACCAAGGTCACTTCCGATACTTATGGCATCTTCAATGGTTAGACATGAAAGCTTTCCTAGCTGCAATGGGAATATCTTTTCACCTCGGTCCCTGGGAAGGAAACATTTTAGCACAATGGTGAGTTGTCTACAGATTTCAGCAAAGATGAAACAATCAAATGCATATCTAGGCAATTTGGTAGGGGCATCCTCAAAACCACCAACTCTTAAATAAGACAACCTAGGGAATTGGATATAATAACTCCCAAACCTAGTCACAAACTTCTGAAATTCAGAGCTCATCCTCCTAGCCGAATTGCCAGACATTTCAAAGCAAATCTTACCCATAAAGGTATCATGAATTCTTCTATAATTCTGAATCACATTATCTTCGTGAAGCATAGAAAAATATTCAAAAACACACATGCCATCAATCCAAGGCTCATGAACCATGCCATCCCAAATCCTACTACATGCTAGGATATACATCAGATAAGAAGACATATAAAAGCTACATCCAGTATGCTTGGAACTATTCAATTGTTCTCTCATAGATTATGCAATTAATTCAGCCCAATCCAGTTTATGTTTGCCCTCTAAAACAATTTCTACATAGCAGAATAACCAGTCTGAAAACAAAGAAGCCTCAGGTGACCCTCTGACTCTGTGCAACATTACCATAATATCACTAATATGTGGGTGCATATGATTTCTATTTAAGTTTTTGGGTAAACGAGAACCTCCTCTTTGGGCATTTAATAACCAGAGCTTAACTATGGAAGTACGGTTTGCATCGGCATTTGGCTTGAACTTAACTAGGGATTGGGCAGGAGAGAAAGATGAAAAAGTTTGGTCTTGGATTTGGAAAGTTGAAGTGACAATTCCTCTATTTACAGCCACTAACACTTCACCATTTCTTTTAAGAATAGACTCAGTTCGCTGGTCATAATATTTGATATATTCATGAACAAGCTGAGGACATACCACTGCAGGAGGGAAAGAGGCGGCTATACATAACCCACTACTCAAAATTTCCATAGAGGGGACATTTTCTTCAACACATGCAGTAAGCCTATTAGCTATCCCTTCAACATCATACCCCTTTAGATCTGTGTCTGTTACAATAGAATTTTTGCACACCAAACTAGACACATTCCCAAAGAAATGAAATGTTGACTTCATTCTTGCAAGAACAGACTGCAAATTTCTACAGAAACTCTAGTAAAATTCACCAGCTTTTAAATTTAAATACTGGAAGAGTGATAGCCTAACTTACCTTGATCTCTGAGGAAAATTCTACAACTAGAGCTCTGAAAAACCCTTACCTCCACTCTTTGCGCATACAGATAGCAATAGCAATTCAAAACTAATGAATACCAAGAAAGGCTTTAAAAGAAACACCTCAAATGAGTAATTAATTACCCATAATTAAGACAATAAAATCTTGAAGAGAGAAGTGACCGTTCCCACACACGATCATTTACTGCCACTTTGCACAAATTTTTATGTCACATGAATTCCTCATTAATTCGGCAACTCAGACATGACTTAGCCACCGCCAATACATCTCTTCACTAAAAGCCTTACCCGAGTGGGGTCCACATCTGAAAAGATGGCGGTTGTCCTAGGCTTATGCCACATGTCAGTTTTTAAAGATCCTTGAACACCCTTGAACACCCTTGAACACTCTTGAACACTCTTGAACCGAGTTCAAGGATGTTCATATGTGTTCACCATTGTTCAAGCCTGTTCCTTAATATCCCACCAACATTCTAGTACAAAGAGCCAAATACTTAAAAAATAAACTTCCACCCTTGATCGACCAAATTTCTATAGCTTGTGATCATGAAACACCTCCTTTAGCAAAAATGCTAATTACTCGCTTCCGCTTCATAAAAATATGAATGAGCTTGAACACCTTTGAACACACTTGAACTCGGTTCAAGGTTGTTCATAGGTGTTCAAACCTGTTCAAACCTGCTCAAAAGACACATTAGCAAAATAATTTTCTCTTTTTAACAAGCAACGGTGAAAAATAGGGGAGGTCCTTTCACTGGGATTTTAAACATGAGGGCTTAGGCAGCTTGAGATCTACAAAAATAACAAGGCGACTCTGAAAAAGTAACATTAAGGACAAAGATCAAGATTTGGACTAACAAGGAGTAATGGCTTTCCATGAATGGGTGCCATAAGAATAGGAGTAGCCAGATACTCTTTTAATTATTTGAAGTTGGCTTCACAGTGTTCATCCCATTTGAAGGTGACACCTTTGTGTAGCAATTTGGTAAAGGGTTGCGCTCTGTCTCCAAGTTGTGACATGAACCTCCTGATTGATTGGAGTCTCCCCTATAATGTCCTCATTTGACTAATGTTGCGTGGAGGAGTCATTTCTAGTATAGATTTGACTTTTGCAGGGTCTACTTCAATTCCTTTTGCTGAGACAATAGATCCTAGGAGCTTTCCTAATTGGACCCCAAAGGAACATTTCTTTGGATTGAGCCTGAGTTGAAATTGCTCCATACGATCAAATATCTTCCTTAAGTCTTCAATATGAGTATTCTATTCTTTTGATTTAGCTAAGTTATCATCTACGTAATCCTCCATGTTTTTATGCATCATATCATGGAATATAGTGGTCATTGCTCTTTGATATGTAGCACCTGCATTCTTTAACCCAAATGGCATAACATTCCAGCAAAAGGTTCCCCATGCGCATGTAAATGCGGTCTTCTCTTGATCTTCAAGAGCAATTTTAATTTGATTATAGCCTAAGAAACCATCCATTAATGAATACATTTGGTAGCCAGTTGTGAGGTCTATGATCATATCAATATTAGGAAGCAGATCTTTAGGACATGCCTTGTTTAAGTCTCTGAGGTTTGTACAAATCCTGATATATTTATCTAATTTAGATACTGGGACCACATTAGAAATACATCCTGCGTAAGTGATGACTCTAATGAATCTAGCATTCAATAATTTTTCTAGCTCCGCTTTTACCAGTAATGCAACATGAGGATACATATTTCTAAGTTTTTGTTTCATGGGTTTAATCCCAGGAGCTATAGATAAATGGTGCATTATCAATTCAGGATCCATATCGGGCATATCTATGTAAGACCATGCAAATTTGATCTTTTTCTCTTTCAGGAACTTAGTGAATTGTGTCTTCTCATATTTTGAAAAGGATTGTGCTAGGTGAACAATTTGAGGAACTTTAGTTGTGCCCAAGTTAACTGGTTGTGTTGGTTCTATCAGAAATGAAGACCTTTCTTGAAAGTGCTCAGGGAGGATATCAAGAATCTCATCCTTTGGCACCTCTGAGAGGTTTTCACCATCAGATACATCTTTTGTTTTTACTATTTTAGAATCTAACACTGCCACAATGTGGTTTTCACCGTCAGTTCTTTTCTTCTTTTTATTTTTCAATTTGTGACTGAGAAACTTGATATCCTCCTATGACATGTTCATGCTCCTTATATTGGTGGAAGAAGGGTAAGGTTCACAAGAATTTAAGTAGCAAGCCAAGGTGTAGTTATTAGGGAAGTCTAGGATAGGAGTAGGATCTGTATTAGTTCATTCAATTAGATCTGGGTTTATCAAAGATGAGGAGTCAGATTTGTTAGGAATAAGGTGTCTCAACCTTGGATAATTCCTATTCTTATTATTTGTTTTGTAAAGTGTATTTCTTGCAAATAATGTTGATGTGTCGGCATCTTGAATAGTGTGTAAGGAGATCATGGCTAAAACGGTTATGACGGATTCCTATGACACGTAAGAGCTATGTCAGGAAGATTCAATGACAGGTGAAGACATGTGGCAACTGATAAATGTGAGTACTGTACACTCTTCCATAATCATGGGGTTCGGGGCATCGCCCCGAAAATTTTTTTGGGTTTCCTATTTTCTCGGAGAATGGTAAAAACCCTAATACGGTTATCGTTAGGAGTAGCCCTAAAAAGTGAAGCGCATGATATAAGCG
>MU223858.1:2036859-2064981 GCA_018584345.1 Thuja plicata
TGCCGTGATTTGTCTTCAAGGGTTTTGAAATCTTCTGAAAGAACTTGCATTGCAAGTGTATTGTAACTTTAATAGTTTTTGATCAATACATTGTGCAGGTTTTGGAGTGCTGGGGTTTTTTACCGAAAGGTTTTCCCCAGGGTATATCATTGTGTCATTCTCTGTTTTCTGTATGCATGGTATGTGATTGCAATATCTTTGTTAAAGTAGTTAACGAATCTATTCAGTTGTAAGGATTTAAAAGAATTTGCATAATACTTTCCTATAGAGATTAGCGTAGGAAGCTGTTTCCGCACCTGAGTTTCCTTACAAGATTTTGGGAAGGACAGCATTGCATTAGCATCAAGACTATTAACTGACATGACATGTTCTGTTAATTCTATTACTGCAATGTTTAGATCAATAAGAGTCAAATTTTCATTATCAAAGTCGTTGTTAGTTATATGTGGACCAAACTCTAGTGACTCATCAGTGGAACTTTTGTCTTCATCTCTCAATAGAAGGAGACTCCTTGCTTGTCGTCTCTGAATTTCTTCTAGACCTAGGAGAACACCAGTCTCTTCATCAATGATTGGAGGAAGGACTACCTCCTCTACTTCAGGAATATCAACATTGTTAGGAGTGGTGTTAGAATGTTCTCTATGTCATGATGGAGCTGCGAACATGTGAATTACATCTATTTCAATGTCCTTCATGGCAACAGATAGCTCATCCCACTCATAATCATGTGAGTTGGTTACTTCGTCATCAGATTTGTTTAAGAATTCAGAAATAGTTATCTGATGTACCTGATTAGCTCCTTGTAGATCAAAGTGTGGTAAATCAAGCACATGTGAAACTGTGACTAACTGCCCCCAGTTAGGATGTAAATCATGTTGTCGAGGTGTGTCTTTAGTAGTTGTTGTTACCAATGGCACCCCTGAAGTGTCTTCTATTGTTCCTTCTACCTATTGAATAGGAGTTTGTGCTAACAAAGGCATGCAAAGGTCTTGTGGTACTTCAAATCTTGGTACATAGCACTCTCCTTGATATTCAGGATTCTCCGCACCAACATGTAATAATCTTTCATAGGACCATTTTTCTAGTTCTGTTTCTTCTGTTTCATCACTCCCTTTATCAAAAACTGGACTATCACTTGAAGTAGGGTTTCCAGATTTTTATTGAAACCTAGTCCTATTTTATCTTTAGTATCCCTGAATTCCATGTGTACATGTTCAATGAGTCCTTTTCCTTTTTCACCTAAAGGTCCTTTTCCTTTATATCTCATTTGCTTAAGGAGATCATATCCTTTTCCATACTTCTCTGGGGATATTTCCACATGTTTTACTTCAACTTCCTTTGGTTCTCCCTTGTAAATCTAGGCCAAGATTGCTTGTTCTTCTTTGTCATCCTCATGAGAGGTAGATGCTTTAAACATGTCAGTTACCTTGTGAATTTATGGTGTTTGAGATGCAGTAGGTGTGAATGATGAGGAAGGTTTTCCATAGGATCTTGGTGACAATAGAAGTTCTGTCAATGACAGGATCATGTCCAGCTTGTATTCTCCCATACTTGTTTCTTCCAGTTTTAAGGTCTTTCCAAAGCCTTTCATATCCATGTCCTTGGTAGTCTCAGAAACAATCTCATTTGTAGCTTCCTTGTTATGCGGGACCATACTACCTGCCTTAATATTGTTGCAAGTATAATTGGCATCTGCAGGAATTGTCACTTTCACTCCATTATGTGGGAATTTGATACACTGGTGGTAAGTAGATGGGACATGTTGCATTTCATGGATCCAAGGTCTCCCTAATAGTATGTTGTAAGCCAAGGGTAGATCCAGAACTTGACATATGACATTCTTTTCAACCAGTTTGATTCTGATGGGTAGAACAATAAGACCTTTAGAGGATCTTTCTTCCTCATCATAAGCTTTGATAGTGATTTTGCTTCTAGAATCAATGGTTTGTTCTGAAAGACCCAATTTCCTGATTAGATTAAGGGTACAAATATTCAATCCTGCGCCTCCATCTATAAATACACCTCTAACTTGAGATTTATGAATTAGGACTTTGATATGAAGGGGTTGATTATGTGGATGTGTCAACGATTTATCATCCTCTTCAGAATAGAAGAGGTAATGTGGCGCAAAGATGTGATTAATCATTGCTTTGAATTTGTCTATATCAAGGTCCTTTGGCACATTTACAGCATGTAGGGCTTGTTCAAGAATTTCCCTATGCACTGAGGAGATCTTAAGCAACTCGAAAATGAAAATTTTAGCAGAGGTTCGTTGCAATTGATCCACCAAGTTATACTTTGTTGCAGGAATAGTAACTATTTGTTTTGCTACTGTCAGTTTTGGAATAGTGACAATGGGTACTTTGGAAGTTGTTGCTAGTTTTGATGAGGAATTAGGTCCTTTGATCGTGACTTGTGCTTGACTTCGGGTCACCGCATTGGATTGTGAAGATGTGTTTTGAACACCTTTGATAGTGACCACATTAATTGATTCAGTTTTAATTTCTAGCATATTAATCACATTATTATTAGAGTAGGCGTAGTTCACTTCATTTCCTTTTCCTTTAGATTCTTTCCCTTTCTCGTAATTAGGGAACGACTTGTTAAATGTTGTATGATCTTCGTTAGTGGTGTGTCCTTCCACTTTGATCTTGCCTCCTTCAATAAGGTCTTGGATAACATGTTTGAGTTTAAGACAGTTATTAGTCTTGTTTCCTTTGTTTTTGTGAAAGACACGGTAAGAATTGTCATCCCAGGGTGGTCCCACAATAGTGTGTCCCACTTTTTTGAACATCCTAATTTTTGCTGAAATTGCACATTTTTAAGAAAATATGATGATTTAAGCCTTGAGAGGTCCCATTTGAAGGAGCAAATTCAAAATGGCTAGATAAAAGCCTCTTGGATCAAAATCCCTTTGGTATAATCCCTCTACTCTAAACTCACACCTATAATCGAGTCTCCTTTGAACCCATCAAAATGTTGACAAAAAATCACTTTGACATTAACTTTTTGTGGGATCAAACAAATTTATTTGAAAAACCCAAATATAGGATGATAGTCTCTGAGGGAGCTTTCCAATGATTATGAGTTTTATATATATTGAGCTTATTAAGACTTTTCTTTTTAAGTTTTACTAAACATAGGTTGTCTAACCATTTAGCGACTTCTCTGTTCGACGCTTCTGGAAAAATAGTAAATTAGGGAAAAAAAATTATGAAAAATATCTAGGAAATAGGTATTTATGTTACCTTTCTATCAAAAAAAAATAAATGAATTTTGATATATAGAGATAGAGTTAGAGTGATCAAAGTGAACCTATGTCCAAATTATAATTAATGTCACTTCATAACTCGATAAAATATTAAATATTCAACCAAATTGAATGAAACCAAATGGATTCCCTAGATATTTGTGTTACAAACCTAAATTCAAAATAATTATGTTCTTATCAATTTTATAAAAAAAGTTATGTTGATCAAAGTGAGTCACTCCTGAAAAATCCTGATTTTTCACAAAAATAATTTTTGAAGAAGGAAAAATGGATACAAATAAATTCCATTTTTAAAAAATATATATATTTATAAACTAGAAACAAAATGCTAAAATTCACTAGTTTACATATTCTTCAAATTCTTAATGGTTTAGTGACAATAGATGTTCGAAAGTGAAGTTTATTTTCAGAATGTTCATTTTAGTGTCAAAGTTGGCCAAAAAGTGGGACATAGTTTTGTGGGATCACCCCCCACCATCTTGGTTTGACTTCTGGTTCCCATGGTTTGGAATCTAGGATCGTGAGAACTTTGTTGCCTAACAGTGTCTTCAAAACAGTTTCAAGAGGCTCTCCCAAATGAGTAAATTTTCTTTGAGGTTTGGAAGTCCATGGTCGACCCTTGTAGTTATCATTGTTTGCTTTAGATATGGAGGTTGTTACCTTGGCGTCTTTACTTGATTGCATGCTATTCATTAGATTGAACACCTTAGGTTTAGGATTAACATTGGAGGCATCTACTACTCCATCGTTAACAACATTTTTGTTTTGGTTCCACCACTCAGGTTTGTTGTTGGGGTTGGTAGATTTGTTTTCACTTTGGAGAGTGATTTGTCCCTTTTTAACCATGAATTCTTCGATACGGATGGCGTTCTTGATCATCCTATCAAAGCTAGGGGAATATTGCATTTGCAATGCGTAGTTCAACTCAAGTATTAGGTTTTTAACAAAGATCTTCATCTTCTCAGATTTGGGAATACCTCTTATATACCGTGAAAATATTTTCCTCCACCTTTGTAAAAAGTGTGTAAAGGATTCACCAGTCATTTGCTTAGTGTTACACAGATCCATCATGGTTACATCGTGTTGTATATTATAGGAGTAATGTTGGATAAACCGTTGAATTAACTCCTCAAAAATTTTCACCTTAGGTGTAAGCTTTGAGAACCACTCCATTGCGTTACCTCTGAGGCTTTCTGGAAATAGCCTCATGAGGTATGTAGGTTCATGCATGTATTCCATGCTCAGAGCACAAAATTCTCTCACATGATCATGTGGGTCGATCTCTCCTGTATATTTGTCATATTTTGGCCTTGCCATGTTGGGAGGAAATGGAACCATATTAATACTCTTATTGAAAGGAAATGGACAAATGGAGTCCAAAGAGTATTTCGTCTTGGGTTTAGCCTTCTCCTGTTTGAGATTTGCAAGCTCAGTGTGCATCAAGTTTAGTTGTTTAGCAAGAATAGAGATAGGAGTGGATACCTCCTTTTCTTTTAGTTGTTCAACATCATAATCTTTAGGTAATTTTATGCCAGTGGATGCTAGATGGAGAAAGTATTTCTCTTTATCTTCGCCAATTATCTTTTCCAATGTCTTTTGGAATTTCTTTCTATGTTTGAGTTTATTGTATTCTTCTTCAGTGATGTCTTCCTCACTGTCTGAATCAAACAAAGGATGGTCAAAGTGTGGTTCTTCTTCACCATCGCTATCTTCATGCTTTTGTTTTTTTATCATTGTCGTATTCCTCAAAATCCACACTCCATTCGTGAGTGGGTTTTTCTATTTATGGAGAGTAAATTTTATAGGGAACTGTGAGATGTTTCTCCTTGTTGAAAGTGTAGTGATCTTGAAGGCACTTATGTTTCTTTAGAAGTGTACTTGTTGCATCTTGTGCTAACCATGAAGTTGTATCTTAACTTCGTCAAAGTTTCTTGATAGTGTCAAGTAGAGCCTCGAATTGTTCAAGTGAGTGTGTCTAGGTAGAGATATCGCTTGTGCTTCGATGGAAGTATATTATTCCAGTGTCAAAGGGTTAGAATGCCATGATAGTGAGCTGGGAATCAAGTTGTTTTGAAATGTGAATAGACCACACATATTGAGACTGATTGTGAGAAACTGACAAGACATGCAAGGTAGACATTTGAAAAAGTGTTTTGAAACAACAACAGTGAGACCAGAAAAAGAAATAGGGACGGACTAAAGAGCCAAAAGGGTATCCAAATAAACTATCTTCCTTGGAGAGGCAACTATGCAAGTGCCCACTGTCAAAGTTTGTCAGTTTTGTCAATTTTGTATTGGAAGTGCGCGAAGTTTGTTTGATCGAAGATTGTGTTATCCTTTTAATGATTTTCAGTCACATCAAGCACCGTTGCATTGTTAAAGGTGAACAAACACATACTTATGCCCTATTTTCTAAAAAGATGATGAAAATCATTGCTCATTGACTTAGGTACACACTCAAATGCTAATCAAAATATGGCCATCACCAAGCATGCAATGGCTCCAGTTATGATGCCATATTAGCCAACTCCAAACGCAAGTGAGGCCATGATATGACAAGTGCCTTGGGGCAATTACTTTTTGCCTTGCACAAGGATTATCACCCTTTCAGGGATGAATCAGGTAGTTAGACTATAAAGTTCATTGTTTATGATGGGGCAATCCATTCAAAACCGTCTCCCATAGAATTGCACAAGGAAAAATTGAGGCGTATAGCCCTATGAGTACTTGAATATGTGTAGTCTCGCAAGCAAGATTCAAGCAGCTCTGCTCTACACATACCCAAGCATGTTCAAGGAATAATGTTGAAATTCTGAGAACAAAACTGATTCCGTCTTCCAAGGCTTTGGCCTACGAGCACTAATACATTTGGTACCAAATTGCAACGGCAGTGCCGTTGCAGTTTTTCTGTCACAACCTTGTCGTCGTCGCAATTGCGATGGCAAACCATCGCAATTGTGACAACGACAAGGTTGTGACGGAAAAATTGCAACGGCACTGCCGTTGCAATTTGGTACCAAATGTATTAGTGGAGGAAGAAATTATTTATAGTGAGTTGGAAGGGTTAGTGTAAAACCTGTCCTCACTTGGGTTGTTCCCGGGTGATTTTTTCCTCAACCGGCAGGCCCTCTACTATTTAATAAGCATACAAAGGATTGGTGAGCTTAGGATTTCTAGATTTCTGATTCTTTAAAAGAAGAAGAGCATACTCTCCTAGTCCATGTTGTTTTCTCTCAAAATACTCAAATCAATGTTCATTCCCTCAAGATATTTGAGCTCGATTTAAATATTCCTAGATTATGAAAGTATTGCATGTGAAAGCAAAGTTTATTTTGTTCATTTGACCACAGTTCTTAGTGCTTTGATTTGTTTAATTATTTATCCCAAAATGAATTAAGTGATGTGTTTATTCATTGAGCCACAAAATTTAGTGATTTGAGTTTGTTCATTTACTATCCTAAATTAAAATTTAAACAGTGTGTTTGTTTGCCTCGTTCGGTTACCCCAAATTCCTTTCAAATCATTAATTGACTTGTGAGTTTCTGATTTTCCTCAAAAAGGAAAAGAGCATATTCCTCTAGTCAATTTAGTATGCGATTGGAAAATGTCTTTAGTTTTGAAAGCGTAACAAAAATAGAAGTCAAGATGAGGGATTGGCAACGTGTAAAACCACAAGTCAGTATTATTTTTCCAACTTCATTGAACAAGAGAGTCTCCAATAGCGATCTGCAGACACAAGTTAGGTTGCTAAAAATAGGATCAAAATCATGAAAACAACCAAGTTATCATGTTAGAAATCAAATTTTTCAATGACAAAACTCTGTATTTTTGCTCTCTAGACCCTAGACGGTAATTCAAAGACCCAAAATTATAATCCCTGAAAATGATACACTTTTGACCCCAAACGATATTCTTTACCCAAAATGATAAGCCTTTTACATGAAATGATAACACATACCAAAAATGAAAAAAAAAAGTTACCAAGGACAATTTTAAAGCCAAATTTTACCTTCCATAAATATAGCGGCAGACGATATTGAAACTCTCGGAAACTATAGAAGATATACCACAAATGATAGATCACTCCCGGAAACGATAGATAATTAACCAGAAACGATAAAATGCCTACAAACTTTAAAAATGTCAAGGGCAGAGAACAGAATTTTGTGAAATTTCGAGCAATCTTGCCCCACAGTGGGCGCTAGAGATGTGTGTGTGATTTTATGCACCTATTAAGAAGGACACAACACTTCAATAGATCATTGCACTAGTGAGAACAAAGGTTAGCAAGCATAGCAATCACCAAAATTGACCTATTAGTTCCTATCTAGGAGGAGTATGAAAAATGACATAATAGCCCTCAGATTATGCATATTTCAGTGACATATACAACCTAAGAATGGAATATTTGAATGAAAAGTGATCTAAATGATCAAGAAACATGCATTCTAGCTCAAGAAATGAAGATTATAACAATATAACTAAGAAATAAGCTAAAAAGCAATATGAAAGTCCCTAAAATATGAGCAACATAAAATTTTGCTCCTTCAATTCTCCAAATATGGGCAGCATAAGAATGCCTTCAACACTTCAAAATTCAGGGCTTCAACAATCAAAAATCAAGGGCCATTTGAGCTCAAAATCCATCCAATTTATAGAAGAAATGGGGAGAGAGAGAAGGGACAAGGCCATTAATGGAGGTGTAAAATCCTTAATGGTGGTGTAAGAGGCATTAATGAGGCATGGGCTTGAGGGATCTCCATTAATGATGTATTAATGAGAGCAATTAAGAGGCATGGTAAGGGGTGTAAGTCCAAGCTTGAGAAGGTGGACTTAGAGGGAGTCAAGCTTGAGAATTTTGACATTAGAGGGAGGGTTGAATTCCTAATCACAGATTTAGGAATGTGACAAGATTAGGGGTAGCTTAGGATTAGGATTAAGGCTTAAGACTGGTGATTAAGGAGATAGATATGGGAGGAGAGAGAATGAGTGGAGGGAGGATTAGCTAATTAGGGTTAATTAGCTAATTAAGAAGATTTAGCATGTGAGAAGAGGTTGGGATGACTTTGAACTCATGGTTGGGTAGTTGAGATTGGTTAGGCTAGAGGGAATATTAATGAAATGAATTGTTTGTAATAACATATTCAATCAATAATAATGATTTTAATTAATCACTTAAGCTTTTGATTACTTTGTAATAATTAATTAGGATTGTAGCCAAATTGAATCAATTAGGCTAGGGGATTGATTTTGCAAGTGATGAAGTATAATTAGGATTTCATTTAATTCCTTTTAAATTAATTACCTTAGCCATGTATTGATTTGAATTGAATTGGATTGATCTGATTTGATTGGCTAAAGCAATTAGTGTAAATTAGTGATTAAATCACTTAGGAAATTAAATTTGATTTGGATGAATTATGCCAGTCGATTGAAGAGTTGTCTTGACATAATTGGGGGTATGATCATACTTAGGGAAAATAGGGTCTATGGTTAGATCAGACCAAATTATGGTGGTTACAGGATGTAATTGTGAGAACTAGAGCCAAATCAATGCTACAAATTTTCATTATAGTTGAGGTGTGGTGAATTTTCCTTGGTGAATTCAAGTAAGAGATTGTGTTACCCTTGGTATAGAGGTCCTAGAATTGGGAGAAGGAAACAAAGGATGTTCTTCTAGTTTGGGGTTGAGAGTTAAACCCTTGGATGGTCTACAAAGTGACCCTAGGTAGAGTCAAACTGACTCTAAGTTAGGAGCCTTCCTATCAATATCTAAAAAGTAATAAATTATTGTTTGTATATAATTTTTTTCCAACATTTAGTTTTATTTAAAAGAGCAACTGCAAACAACAAGCGATAATTTTTGTAATATATGGCATGTCTCTTGTGCACCTATATCAAAATCTGCAAAAATCTTAGCCATAACTTTGTGATATGATGCTAGTGCTTGGCGTTCTCCTAATTTTTGTGTACATATTCGTGTTAGGATATCAATACTTCTCTCTAATTTCTTTTATGCCTTTGATGCATATTTGGCTATATATATAAGAATGAGTATTTTTTACACAACTAACTGGAAATCCATATTAGCTCTCCATATTGAAATCATTTATGGGTTGTATATATTTAACCTATCATCATTATCTGCAGGGGCATATATTTTCTTTCCATTTTCATCACAGGTCAAGGGCGAGCTAGGACATTCAGTCCAAGGAGCTTGCATAAGCATGCTGCTTCAGTGCATTGTGCATGTCGTTGGACATTATTAATAAAATCTTCATAGTTAGCAAGTGTATTTGTAGCAAAGATATCAACTATATCCAACAAGAAAGAGTCTTCTTGCAAAGATTGATGTTGTGTGTTGCTTATATTAGACATAGAATGAGGATTCCATGCACTCATATATTTTTCAAAGAATGAGTTTTCTCATTCTACATCAACATGGTTCTCCCAGTTAATTTTGTCCATGTCTAGTGCATTGGGGAGACAAATAAACCCATGTATGTGTCGTGATCCTTGATGCTTCCATTCATATCTATACCAATGGTCTATTTTAAAAAGGAATAGAGTAAAAGGTTATTTAAATTAATTAAATTAATCATATTGATTAATTAATTAATTAAGTCACCTTTTTCTATTTTTACTTAAGCTAAATCTAGGAATATTTTTTAGGCATTAAATAATTCTTTTATTTTATGCATGCATTCTTTAGGGTTCTTGATCTCCTTTGTTAAGGATTGATCTCAATGTAATAACTCATTCTAATTAATTCAATTATTACTCATTCCTTCAATTCTAAATTTTATGCACTTTCTTGTTTAAGGATTTTCTCTTGTATGTGGCAGGTTATTTTGATGTAGGTGATTATTGGGCTTTTGGGAATTCACCAATATTGAATTCTAACATGATATCAGAGCTCCAAACCTGACACTTTATGTTCATCAATTTTGAGAATTTTCTTACAGTGAGGTTTTTTTACATCTTGGGGCGATTTGGATCTCACAATCAGATCTAGAAGGTTCAAGATAGTCAAGATCACCTTTTATTTTGCTAAAATCAGATATACAAGGTCAATTTTGTAAGGATTTGAAGGTCTAGGGTTTTCTTTGTTCCAGAGGATACCCAAAAAATCAAAGTGATTTGGGCCCAAATAGATCTTGCCATCATCTTTAGAAGGTTGATTTTATGAATTTTGATATAAAATTCAACCTATTTCGGTCACCAGAGCATCTTGGGAAAAAAAATTCCCTCCTAGCCATATGACTAAGTAGAAAAGTGGTGTACCTCTGAGATACGCAAAGGCATCCTTTGGAAAAGGTTTTGTAAATATATCTTCTATTTGTTCCTTTGTGTTGATATACTCCAATCTAATCTCCTTCTCTACAAACATTGTCTCTCAAGAAATGATACTTAATGGAAATGTGTTTAGTTTTCAAATGCATAACTGGATCTTTTGACATATTCACTATGCTAGTGTTATCACAATGGATAACCACTGACTCATCAAAATTTATCCCAATATCCTTTAGCATTTGCTTCATCCAAACAATCTGTGTGCAGTTTATAGCAGCATCAACATATTCTGATTCAGCAGTAGACTGAGCTATACAGTCCTAATTTTTACTTAACCGAGAAACCAATCTTTTCCCAAGAAAGAATGCACCACCACTTGTACTCTTATGTCATCAACATTTCTTGCCCAATCAACATCAGTATAAGCATGCAAAACACAATCATCATATTTTTTATACCATAAGCCATAATCCAGTGTTTTTTTCAAATTTCTAAATATTCTTTTTACAGCAGCAAGGTGTGTCTCTTTAGGACTTGATTGATATCTTCCCATAATTCCAATTGCATTAGCAATATCTGGTCTAGTGTGAGTCAAATATTGTAGGCCTCCAATCATAGATCTATACTTTGTATGAAAAACACTAAGATTCATCAGTATTAATAAGCTTGTGACCAGTAACCATAGGTGTTCCAACATGTTTACAATCTTCCATTCCAAAAATCACATAAACCCACTCTCTGGATCATGGAGAGCTACGGAGGGGAGGGGAGAGCAGGAAGGAGCCCAAATCAAAATTTGAAACTAGGCGGGAGCGGGACTGTTGTGAACAATACAGATTTTGTAGTGCACAGTAAGCCAGAGGATATTATTGACAACGTGAATCCAGGGAAGGATCCTAATGCTGGACTCACGCTTGGGGACCCGGGGGGGCAGCTCAGAAATGTTAGGAGACAGGTCAGAGTGCAGAAAAAAGTGGGCCTCCCTCTTTAGGGTCAAGCCCGGTAAGTCTTCCTTACCGTCGTTCAAGAATATATAAATTCCTTCACAGGGTAGTTTTGCTTTGGATATTTTGGACCAGATTATTGATCACACCATAGCCAGAACGAATAGCTCCCTGTTTGGAAGATTCATGGGGATGAGACCCAACATTGAAGTGGTTAGAGCTTATGCCAATAGGAAATAGGATCTGAAAGGGCAAGTTGATGTGGTTGCTATGTCAAAAGGGTGTTTTTCCTTCTTCTTTTCTTGTGAAGAGGATAGGATGAAAACTCTGTGCAATGGGCCCTAGATGTTTGGCAAAAATACTCTGATTCTCCAAAAATGGATCCCTAATCTGGTTTTTGAGGAAGATGAAGTCAAACAGGTTCTGGTCTGGATAAAGCTCCATGGCCTTCCTCTTGAATACTGGACGGAGGAAATTTTTGCGAGGATAGCTAATACCTTTGGGGAGCTCCTGTCAATAGATATTGTCACTGTTTCAAGGAGAAGATTAACATTTTCTAGGATATGTGTGGGTATTACTCAGAATATTGATATGCCAGAAAAAATTAACCTCTGCTCTAAACTGGGGTCATGGGAACAGAAAATAGAATATGAGAGTCCCTTTGGTGTGTTTCCATTGCAAGAAGGCAAGACACTAAGCTAAGAAGTGCCCTTCAAAGATTATCTAGAAAATGACTAAGCAATGGATACCAGTGGGAAGAGTGAAGAAAGATGGAGAGGAACAATCCTTGGGAGCCCCTAGTAAGAGAAATAAGATATTAGGTGGGGAGTCTGAAAGTAAGGTAGGTAATGAAAACCCTATGATTAATATAGAGACACAAAGGGAAGAAGGGGAGATTTAGGAAGAAAATCAGCAAGAGATGATTGATATAGTTGACATAATAGCAGAGGAAGAAAAAGAAAAGCCTTTGGTTCAAAAGGATCATAATAAAAGGGGATCAGAGGATAGAAACCAAAAAAAGGAGGAAAAAGTATGGAAGCATGATTTCCAGGGGTTAACTGGTCAAGGTTCATCATATATTCTTCATAAATCTCCTCAAGAGATCAGGAAGATATCTTTTGAAGTTAAGACTCCTAAATGGGGGGATGCTGAAGACATAGGTCATGCTCTATCAGGTATCCAGAGTGATGCAGAAAGTCATGGGGATAAGAAAAAATCCAAGGATAAAGGAAAGAAAAATAGATCAATGGAAACAAGAAGTAAAAAATTAGGAGATGTGGGAGGAATGTTGTCTTCCCTAGGATGCCCTTCAAATCAAAAAGCTAGAGTCAAGGAGACTAAGAAGAATATTGTAGATGGAAGCCAGCCCACTATAATGGAGGTGGGATCCTTTACTAAGGTATGAAGATCATTTCTTGGAACATAAGGGGACTGAATAATCCCCATAAAAAAGATATTGTTAGGAATATGATAAGAGATAATAGACTTGATATTTTCTTAATTCAGGAAACCAAAATGTTGAAAGAGAAAGTGGAAAAGCTTAGATTATTTTAAAATGGAAATATTTGTGGAGGCGACTCAGAGGGTGCTTCTGGGGGTATTGCTACTATCTGGAATTGTGATGTTATCAAAGGGGATACTATTTATCAGGGGAATAATGTTATGTGTATAAGATTTAAGCATCTAAAAGACAATACTTCTTGGGTTTTAACTAATATTTATGCCCCTAATTCTAAAAAGGGAAGAGAGGTTTTTTGGAATAAGCTCTCCTCCCTGAGAAATAGTTTTATTGATGAGGAATGGATTGTTATGGGAGATTTCAATACTCCTTTAAAAGAAGATAAAAAATAAGGAGGTAGCCTAATGAATTTGGATAGCAGACTTGATCTGATGGATTTTATTGACAGCCATTTTCTCCATGATATAGATTTGAAAGGTGTTAACTATACTTGGACTAATAGAAGAAGTGGAAAGGATCTTATCTAGGTTTGACTTGATAGAGCCTTGATTACTAATGACTGGTTTTCCCATTACTACTACCCTTTATCAGCCCATGTGAGGGTTGGATCGAATCATAGCCCTATCACTTTCCTGGCGGATTTTATTTCCAAGAAAAAGAATTTCCCTTTTAGATTTGAAAAAATGTGGACTATGCACCCTCAACTACAGCATAAGATTCAAGACTCGTGGAGTATTAAAATCCATGGTACTGCCATGTTTATCCTTACTAAAAAACTTAAACATGTTAAGGATAACATTAAAGACTGGAATAAAGATACTTTTGGTAACATTTTTTCTTCAAAAGCCAGTATTAATATGGATCTGAAGGATATTCAGGACTGCATTCAAAAGGAAGGGTATGTGAGGGTTACTAGAGAACAAGAGAATGAAAATTTGGTTGAGCTCCATGATATTATAGCTAAGGAGGAAACCTTCTAGAGATAAAGATCTAGAAAGGTTTTCCTTAATGAAGGGGACAGGAATACCAAGTACTTTTTTATGTCCACTCTTAAGCACAGACAGACTAATAGAATCTCTCATTAAAAAATCAATGGTGCTACTTCAGAGGATGAAGAGGTTATTAGGATGGAAGCTAAAAATTATTTTTAAAATCTCCTAACAAAAAACAGAGACCTGAATAGGGATGATCAAAGAGATTTGCTGGGATGCATTCCCCATATGCTGAATGAGAATCAGAACTTGGTTCTTAATGATATCCCCTATAGTTATGAAATCCAAAAGGATGTCTTCTCCTTTGAAGGAGATAAAGCGTCGAGACCTGATGGTTACCCTATGTTCTTCTTTCAGATGTATTGGCATATTATTGAAAGAGATGTGACAAATGCTATCAAGGAATGTTTTGGGTCCAAAAATTTGCTGAAGGAGTTAAATGGAACTTTTGTTGCGTTAATCCCATAAAAATAGGGACCTGATAAAATGGGTCAGTTTCAGGGTATAATCTTATGCAATTCGGCCTACAAGATCATCTCTAAAGTCTTGACCTCTAGGATTTTATCTATTCTCCCCTCTCTGATATCTTGGCAACAAAATGGTTTTGTGCCAGGAAGACAAATTTTGGATTCTATAATTTCTATCCATGAGAATGTGCATTCTCTAGTTATGTCTAGAAAGGAAGGCCTCATCCTTAAACTAGATCTTTCTAAAGCCTATGATAGGGTGGATTGGGAGTTTCTTCTGAAAGTCTTGAGTTCTTTTGGTTTTAACCAGAAGAGTACTGATCTTATCTTTCAGCTTGTGTCTTCAGCTACCTTCTCTATTTTGGTCAATGGGTCTCCCACCCCTTTCTTCAAATCTAATAGAGGGTTGAGGCAGGGGGATCCCCTTTCTCTTGTCCTTTTCATTATTATCGCAAAATGTTTGGGTAGGTTTATGGAAAACCATGTGAGGGATGGAGAAATCAAGGGATTATGTCCCTCTTCTGCTAATCAAGTGTGCTCTCACCAACAGTTTGTTGATGATTCAGTTATTATGGGAGAGGCCTCAGTTAAAAATGCTACTTATATTAAGAAAGCTTTGAACAAATATGGGAATACCTCTAGACAAACTATTAATTGGGAAAAAAGCTCAATGTTCCTCTTTAATGTCCCTGAGAAGAGGAAGATCAGAATCTTGAGGATTTTCGGGTGTGATTTGGGGACCCTCTCTGGAACTTACCTTGGGCTACCTCTCTGCTTAGAACCCCCTAACACTTTCTGGAGCTCTCTTGTAGATAGATATCACAGTAAAATTGCAGGATGGAAAGGACTTATGTTGAGCCAAGCGGGCAAGATTCAGCTTCTTAGAGCTACCCTTCAAGGTCTTGCTTTGTATGCTTTAAGCATCTTCAAAATCCCCAAGAAGTTTGGGGATGCTATTGAAAAAATTCAAAGAAATTTCTTATGGACTGGTATGGGAAAAAAGAAGAGGATTGCTCTCTTAGCTTGGGAAAAATTTTATAGACCTGTTATTAAAGGGGGACTTGGCCTCCGAAGAATCAGAAATCTCAACAATCATCTCTTGGCCAAATTAATCTGGAGATACTACAATTCCAGGGGAGAATGGACCCTAATTTGGGACAATAAGTACAATAAGGACCACCCTAACTTTATTTCTTTTCTTGATGATGACAGGATTTCTGGCAGATCTTTTATATGGAGGAATGCAATGAAAAACAGGGATATCATTAGAAAAGGAACAAGATGGAAAGTTGGAAATGGAAGGAATGTTCTCTTCTGGGAAGATGAGTGGATTTTATAGGCTCCCCTTAAGAACTCTCCTAGATGGAAGAACTTTGAAAACCTCTGTAAGGATAGATTTGGAAGGAAAGTGGAAGATTATTGGGAAGGAGACCACTGGAAAGATTTGGCTGTTATTGACATTTTGATGGGACAACTTAACCAAATTTTGGAAACTACTACCCTGATTGAGGAGGAGGATAGGATTATCTGGAAGTATACCTCAAGAGGTATTTTTTTAACCTCTTCTGTGTATAATAAGGAGTTTGAAGATATGATTGAGCCTTTTTGGGCTACGACCTAGATAAAGGATCTTACTCCTAAGAACAATGTTTTTTTCTGAATCCTTCTACAAAATAAAGTCATAACTATTGACAACCTTATGAGAGGATGGATGACTATTGTGAATAGATGCTACCTTTGCAAGCAGAATGTTGAGAATGTTGATCATATTATTATTCATTGTCCTTTTGTTAGAGTGATCTGGGATAATTTTCTTTACCTTTTTAATATTGAATGGGTTTTCCCTGAAAATTTGAAGGGTCTTTTTAATTCTTGGATTCATCATTCAAAAAATGATACTGTTAGTCAAGTTTGGAAATTTTCCCTTCCCTATATTTGTTGGGGAATTTGGAGAGAAAGGAATGATAGAATTTTTAGGAATAAAGAGACTTCTACCAAAGAGGTTTTTTACAAGATAAAGAGAGCTATTAAAGAAAATGTAGTTTTAAAGGAGAGAATTATGGAACCAATCTTGGAGGAGGATATTGTCTTTCTTCAAAAATGGAAGATAAAAGGGAAATTTAGGAAGCAGGATAAAAAAATAACCAGAGCCAATGATAGGTGGGATTGCCCACCTAGGGGGTGGATGAAAGTCAACTTTGATGGGGCCTCGAAAGGCAACCCAGGGGTGGCAGGATGTGAGATTGCTATTAGGGATGAGAACAGGATTTATAAGGATATCAAAGTTGTCCCTATTGGTTTTTAGACCAACCATCTTGTTGAGGCCACTGCTACCCTTCATGCTCTCATCATGGCTAAGGAAAAAGGATGCAAGAGAGTTTGGATTGAAGGTGACTCTCTCAACATTGTTAAATGCTTGAATTTTCTCACCCCTGCTTCATGGTCAATTTACAATATTATGCAAAAGGCTAAAGCCTTAATCCATTCTTTTGATAAATGTATGGTGACACATAACTATCAAGAAACCAATGGGGTGGCTGATTGGGCTGCCAACATGGCTTGTAAAATGGAGGCGGTGACTCAATGGGGAGGTGATGTTGACACGCCAACTCAAGTGCAGTTAATGATGAATAATGACCGTTTCCGAAGCAATCAAAAAGAGATCATAAATGGTAAGTTTTAATTATTCGTTTATGGCGGAAGTGACTTGTCATCATTACCAGCTAAGGAGAGCGTACTTAGTGGTAATTATTAGATTGAAGTGGCACATTTTTTGGGTGCATTTCTTGTTTATGAAAGAGAGGCAGGATATTTCAAATAGTATTTGCAAAGTCATTGACAGAGAATAATCTGAACCAGAGAGTAGATATGGGCGGTAACAAGAAGTGTGTGGAACCAGCAAATTGTGATGAATGGCGTGAAAGGGAATATGTGTGGAAAATTTTTGTGGAGGGAGGTCTAGCAGTTTTTATGGAGAGGCTCCATGGGCGCAACTCCATTGTCACTAGAATCTTCTCGAAGACCTAGAAAAATGGGAAGGTCATGGTTGGAAACCATTATATGGAAGTCACCGAGGAGGTTATAGTGGAGGCGACTGGTATGGGGACGAAAGGGTTTAAATTTTACAAAGATAGGCTTATCTCAGACAAAGCATGGGAGAAGTTTCCTGAGGAAGAGAAGGAAAGAGCTCGGTTGGTGAAGGTCAGCACCTCATATCATGATCCTATGTGTATTTCTAGACCCTGGCAATATGTTATGTTCATGCTCATTAGCTACATCACTCTGGATGGTAGATTCACTAGGGCCTATGGCCACCATTTCATGCTCCTTAACCACTTTAGACACAAAATAAAGGTTAGTCTGCCTTTCTACCTGCTCAACTCGCTTGATTTTACCATTACTAGCTTGCAAATGAAACCGAAGGAGGATCACACCTCACACCAGGGGCTTATGGTGTTAATTTATGAAATTCTTACGTCCAAGAAGGTGGAGAGACCTTTGGTTAAAAGGAAACAGAAAGATGAGGAAGATACGGAAGGAGATGAGGAGGAAAGTATGTATGAAGAAGATATAAAGGATGAGGGAGAGGAGAAAAAAGGGTATAAAATCCCTAAGAAGGGAATAAAAAAGGGGTCTTCTTCCTCGAAAAACCTAAAAAAAAACCCACATCAAAATATCAAATACTGAGAAGGATACAGAGGATGAGAGCTCTGAGGATAGTGAAAGAAAAAAGAAAAAGGGTAAAATAAACCCTAAGGGTAACAAGATGACTCTGGTGGAGGAAACAGAGACTGAAAAGGAGACTGAGGATGATGATAAGGGGACTAAACCCAAATCTTGTGATAAGAAAAGAAAGATGGAAGATCTCAAAACCCACAAAGGGAAAAATCCTAGCAAGCGGAAAATCATGCTTTCCTTGGATGAGGAGGAAGACAAGGAGAAGGATGAGGGTAAAGATGATACAACCCCCACTGAGAGCACAGAGAATAAAGAACAGAAGGAGGAAGAAATGGTGAAGGAGGATTTTGGGAAGAGCCTTGAAGATAAAAACATTGGGAAGGAGGATACCCATCAAAATGACGACACAGGTAATACTTTTGAACCTGAGAATTTATACCATGGTAAAGCGTGCATTACTGATTTTGTTGGTCTAATTAGTAAAATGTTAGGAGATAATGTTGACCTGAAGAATCAAATTGAGTGTATGAGGGGGGAAATTAACATTTTAAAATGTGTTGGTATTGGGGAGAAATTTATGGCTGAGTGTCTGGGGGAAATGAAAGAGGTTGTTGGAGATTCGGAAGCACAGGTTGATTTGGTGAATAGAGTCACCAATCTGGAAAAGAAGTTCAAATATTTTGAGGAAAGAGCTACTAAATATAATAGTGTAAGGCAGATAAAGAATCTGAAAGCCAAGGTGGACAAGCTGGAGGACACGGTTCATAAGATTGGGGATCAATCTCTGAAGAGTCTAAAAGCTTATATAGGGAAGGCCAAGAGCTTAATGGAGAAGCTGGAGTAAGATACTAGCGATAAGGATAGCCATGTTGTCAAGGAGCTGGCTGGTCTGGGAACCCGCACTAGGGCTAGCACCAAAAAGGCAAGCCCAAGGGAGGAAAAAGAGAAGGACAAAGGTGACCTCAAAAACACTATCAATCACATGGAGGTTATGGTGATTCAGGCCTAAGATATGGTTTGTGGCATGTATCTGTCTCTTCCTGGGCCCTTTCCTTTTTTATGTTGTCCCTGTTTATTTTGTTTATCTTTGGGACTGTTGCTAGCTAGTCTGTCTGCTGGCTTTTTTTTTTGGTTGTCCTTTCTTGGTGCCTAGGCACAGTTGTTGTTTTTCTTTGCTAAATATTTGTATAACTCTATTTAAAGGTTTTGGGTCCTTGTAAAACCTATTTTTACTTAATCAGTACAATCTTCCATTCTAAACTGTTTCAACATTTCCTTAAGATACTTGGTCTGAGAAATAAATATACCATTCTTGTTCTGATTGATTTGCAGCCCAAGGAAAAATTTCATTTCACCAATCATTGACATCTCAAATTTATTTTCCATTTCCTTAGAGAAATTTTTACTCATTTCATCATTCCCTCTAAAAATGATATCATCTACAAAAACTTCAACTATTAAAATTTCATCTTCACTAGTTCTTAAGTACAAATTACTATCTATATTACCTTTTCTGAAACCAATATGAAGTAGATACCTGTCCAATCTACCATACTATGCTCTAGGTGCTTGTTTTAGTCCATACAAAGCCTTCTTCAACTTGAAAACCATGTCCTCATCATCTATCAGAGGAAATCCATCAGGTTGTTCAAAATATACTTCCTCCTCTAGATCTCCCTTCAGAAATGCAGATTTCACATCCATCTAATATACTTTGAAGTCTTTGTATGTGGCATAAGAAAGAAATAATCTTGCAGCCTCAAGCTTAGAAACATGAGAAAATGTTTCTTCAAAGTCTATGCTTTCTTGTTGTGAGTAGCCTTTACAAACCTGTCTTGCCTTATTTCTTACAACCATTCCTTCTTCATTCATCTTGTTTCTGAAAACCCATTTAGTTCCTAAAACATTCTTATCTTTAGGTCTAGGAACCAGTTCCAAAGTGTTATTTTTCTTTATATCTTCCAATTCTTCTTGCATAGCCTTAGTCCAAGCTTCATCTCTACATGTCTCATCAGTAGTTTCTGGTTCAACTTGAGAAATCAAACAAATTTCATCTCTTAATCTTGATCCTGTCATCATGCCTTTATTTGCATTGCCAATAATTTGATTTTCATGATGATTTTTCTTAACATACCTCAGAGTCTTAGGAATTTTAGTAGAATCATTTGAGTCATCTTGACGTACCTTGATCCAATCTCTAAAGGTTCTTGATTTTCAATAACCTCCTTGTTCTCTGTAGTCTGGTTATAGTCATATATTCTTTCCTGAATCTGGAACTTTTCATCAATCCTCACATTAGCACTTTCAATCATCTTCCTCAATCTCAAATTAAAACATTTATAAGCTTTTCTCTTAGTGGAATAACCAAGGAAGATTCCTTCATCACTTCTAGCATCAAACTTTCATATCTCATCATCTCTTTTGATATAGCATTTACTACCAAATATTCTCAAATATTTTACAATAGGAGTATGATTAAACCATAGTTCATAAGGAGTCTTACTTGTACCTTCTCTGATCTGAATTCTATTCAAAGTATAAAAAGTAGTACCAACATCTTCTGTCTAATGAACATGTGATACATTTCCTTCCAGCAACATAGCTCTTGCAATATCTAATATTATTCTATTTCTTCACTCTATTATGCCATTTTTTTGTGGTGTCCTAGGAGAAAATATATGTTTGTATATCCCATGCTCTTCATCGTAGGTATTGAACAAATATGAAGTAAACTCTCCACCTCTATCTGATCTTAAACATTTTATCTTTAAATCTGATTCATTCTCAACTTTTTCTTTGAATATCTTGAATTTGTCAAAAGCCTCAGATTTTTCTCTAAGATATGTAAACCACATCATCCTAGAAAATTCATAACAAAAAGTATGAAATACCTTTCACCATTGTAAGATCTTGTTCTTGTAGGACCATAGAGCTTTGTATGCACTAGATCCAACTTCCCTTTTGCTAAGTAATATTTGCCTTTAAAAATGCTTCTAGTATGTTTCCCCATTACACATTCTCTACACATGGTGTTGGATGGTTTCACAATCTTTGGTAGGTCTCTAACAACATTAGCCATGCTTACCTTCACTATACTATCAAAATTCACATGAAAAAATCTTTTATGCCATAACCAACTGTCATCAAGCTTCGCAACAAAACAAGAAGCCTCAGATGTATTCAATTCAAATACATTACCTCTTGACTTAGTACAAGATGCGATCAATTCTCTTGACTTATTTCTGATAGAACATTTCCCATTAATGAACTTTAATTGATAACCTTTGTCCACCAGTTTTCCAACACTCAACACATTATGCTTAAGTCCATCAACAAGTTACACATCGTCAGTAGTAGTCTTTCCATCCAAATAAATAGATCCAACTCCAATGATAAGCTTAGGAATATTGTCACCAAATCTCACAACACCATCATACTTGTTTAGCTTAACAAATTTATTTCTATCACCAGTCATATGGTGTGAACAACCACTATCTATGACCCATTCAGATTTATTTTCAACATGTGACACTAGGGCTTTCTCTTCATGAATAGGTTCATCATCCTTGATAGCAATAAATCCAATCTCATCATAATCAATAGCATCATCATCAGAAACACCTTCACTAGCATAGTAACATTCCTTATCCTTGGAATACTTAGGTCTATAAAACTTAGATTTATGCTTAGGAACACTTGTAGGACATCTAGATGCAAAATGACCTATCTTATTAAATGAAAAACATTTCAGATGTAACTTTCCTTCAAAATTACCATTACCTCTATTTTCTCTTTTAGCGATCAGGGCCACAATTTCATCTTGTACACGTGTCAAATTCATGGTTCCTTAACTTTCCAACGACAAGGGTTAGTAGCACCGATTTGCAATGGGGAAATCAATACAAAAACTACTAATAACGAATACTTAACGTATCAATAAAATATACAAGAAAAGAAAAGGAAAACAAATGAATACAAACCCAATCTCTTGAAGCTTCTATTGCATCTCTCTACTCCTTCTGAAACATTGTTTCTGATGCTTAGTATTGGTGTGGGTATCGTCTATGACTTGGGAGCGTCGAGAATTTGATAATTGAAATGTGTGTGTGATCGCAAGATGGATTGAATGCTAGAACCAATCTGACAAAGTAATGGCGCATGTGAGCTTGAAATCCTGGATGTATGATCGCAAGAAGGCTTGATGCTTGAACCAATCTGACAAAGTAATGGTGCATGTGAGCTTGAAATCATGGATGTATGATCACAAGAAGGCTTGATGCTTGAAGCAATCTGATAGAGTAATGGCGTACGTAAGCTTGAAATCCTGGATCCTTCAAATGGTTATGAAGGGTTTGTTATATATGAATTGAGAATGAGATGAACGGTAGAGATCAATCCCAGAGATAGGAAGATGAACAGTTGAGATCAAAGGGAACTGGAGAAGCCATCAATAAACTCCACCTCTTCAACTGGGAGAGAGGAGATAGAGTTTGGTTAGCTGAAGAGCTAATTTTGAGTTACCTTTTAGAACTGAAGAGGTGGGTGGAGTTACCCATGTGAACTGGAGAGAAGGGTGGAGTAACCCATGTGATCTGATTAAGGATTATCTCTTTGAACATAATTGATTATTTAATTCATTTATGTAATTAAAGTTTTTAACATGTGAGATAATTGAATTCTTTTTTATTTAGAATTGATTTATTGAATGAAATTAATTTAGTTTAATTGAAAGCAATTTAATTAGTAAGTTTAAATCTTTCAATTTAAACTATATGAAATTGAATTTAATTAATTAATTAATGGTAATTAATCAATTAAGGTTAATTAATTAAATAAAATTATTTATTTAATTAATTTTGGGAATTTGATTAGATGATTTGGGGAATAAATTTAGAAGAAAATAGATGATTAATTAACAAATTAAAGCTATTAATTAATAGATGAAATTAATTTAGAAGAAAATAGATGATTAATTAACGATTAAAAAACCATTAGTTAATAGATGAAAATTAGTGTTTTTAATGTCAAGTTGCAAGTCTGTCCATTTTAGGGTGTCTACACATCTAACTTCCTTTCTTCTTCCTGTATCCTTTCCCACTCATCAGCATATTCACCAAGCTCTTCTTGCAAGTCATTTCTGATGGTGCTCACAGTCCCTAATAAAGTCTTTTTATTATTATGCATAGTCACCTTGAATGTTGTCTCAACCTTAGGTAATGAATCTCCCAGCTCTGTGGCCTCAAAAGTAGTTAATTTTGCAATCAACATCTTTCTATTGAAGTTCTCCATCAAAGGTATGATCTCCTCTATAGCTTGCACTTTAGTTTTGTAAACAGGTGTCAAAGATCTAAGATTTTTGAGATCACTTATTCTTCATTGTATGTGCCTCTAGAGTTTCTAATGCTAATAATAACCTTTGTAAATCTTTGTACATATGCTCTAATATTCTCATCATCTTTCATTTTCAGATTTTCCATCCTTGTCTTCCAGTTCTGCAACTTTGTCTTCTTAGTAAACTTATTTCCTTCATATAGTGCTTCCAATCTTGACCAAATTTTATGTGCAGAATCCAAATCTTTAACCTCTGTGAATTCACCTTCAGAGAGAGAACTAATTAGTTCTTCTCTTGCAACTATGTTATAAGAAAACAACTTATTTTTATCATCAGTAGTTTTATCAAGTTCATCTTCAGTCTTGATCGACTCATCTTTCTTTGCAATCATCCAATAGTCAATTCCCAAACACAAGAAATGATTTCTCATCTTGTTCTTCCAACTGTCAAATTTTTCAAGATCAAACTTTGGACTATCCTTCCTGTAGTATGCCATTTTCAGGATCACCTCAAGCTATTAAGCTTTCTATCTAAGGACCAGAAGCTCCGATACCAATTGTTAGGAATAATAGTCCATCAACACAACTGGGAGGGGGATGAATCAGTTGTTAGACAAATTATTAAACATTAAGCATTATAAACCAAAACTTTAATCCAAATGATAACACAGTAATTGTAACACCATAAAACAATCCTTTGTTGTCGAGGAAAATCTGTTAAAGGTAAAACCTCGGTGGGAATTAGCACCCACAAATAGTGTACTGAGAGTATAGTATCCATGCTAAAATATTTAGCCCTGTTAGGAGCTTATTAATGCATTATAGTACATAGTCCCTTTTAAAGGACGGACCCTGTTAGGAGTCAAGAGTAACAGTAGGATCACTACCTAGGAACACTGCCTAAAGAAGGCTAAATCCACCTTCAGGACATACTGTCTGAAATAAAAGTGTATATGAAATATACAATCCAATGAAATGTCTAATATCAACTGTCTTTGCTTGATCAGTTCTAATGAAGTCTCTTAATCACAACCTCTTCTCTACATCCAGCAGACTTTGCACAAACAAGCTTGCAACTTCCACACTTCGTTGTTTCCACATTCTCCACAAAAGAAAACAACTTTCTTTTATACAGATTTACAATAAGCAATTAGGTTGGCCAATTAAGACTTCCCCAATTCACAAATAATTACATAACCCCTTGCTAAGATACACACAGTACCTATAAAAGGTAAACATCAATTACAACTAATCAAATATAATCCAAGCTTGCACTCCATAATGCACGCTCCATCTTTGAAGTCGGTCCCAAATAGGTCTCCTCCAAAACACATGCCACAACTGACGTCACCAAGAGTCTTGCAACCCAAGAATCATAACAAACATTCCTCAACATATCTTTTTCCATTCCCCAAGCTCACATAACATGAATTGATATTGTGTTAGGAACCTGTGTGTTCCTTCTATTTATATTGTTATTGTAGTGTTGTTGGACGCATATGCTTTGTAAGTCATCCCATGAGTATATTTTATTATCCCACATGCATAGGTAGTATTACTTTTCTAGATCGTACTTAGTATATAAGAGTAGGTTGAGGCCTTTGATGGGGACGGATGAATTTATTGTATTGAGCTTTCTCAAAGGAGGTTACCCCCTCAAAGTGGCATGCAATCAATAGATTCACTCTGAGTTCTGCTATTGCTCTATATTCTGTTATTTCATGCATTCTCACCATATTGTTGTAGGAGGTTCATCTCATCTGGTATCAGAGCACTTTCTTGGGCTCGCTGGGTGGAAATTACGTCAAATTTTTTTCCATCGTGGCCTTCAGGTTCCTTTAAATTCCAATATTTCTTGTTATTGCAATACTTCTTTTTAGTTATTTCGTATTTGAGTGATTTTCCTTGAGTAAAATTTTTTCCATTTTTTAGCCATAGCTTCCTTGCTTTCTTCTTGTTTCCTCTCATAGTTCCTCAGAACCCCTGAAATACCGTTTCGCATACTTCCTTCCTTGACGACCCTACCCGAAATTCTACATATCGAAGCCCTAAATCCCTCATTTATCTAATTTTAGCGTTTGCCCTATCTTTTTCGCTTATCATCCAATCACCACCAAACCGGGCCACAAGGTTCAATTCCTAATTCTACTCCCTTGTCCCTCTTGGACCGCTCATCTCATTTCGCCTCTCCAACCCTGAAACCCTCATTTTTATTTTTCCCTTTTCATTAGAAAGTCTCCAACCACTCGTCAAACACCCATTTCCCATATAAGTTTTTCCCAAATCCAAGTTTGCCCTAACTGAAAAAGTTTCTATTTCTCATTTTCTACCAATTTCCAAAAAAAAAAAATAGCTTTATGGTTGTTACACGTACATAAGCAAAAATCATGGAGGAAGAACTTGCATCCCTCAAAACGAAACTTCAAGATTTGGATGACAAATTTCTTGGCCTCACCCTTCAGCATTCAGCCATGAACCGAAACCACTCTGGAGACACTGGGTTCTCTTCTGGCAATTTTCGTGGACCGAAGCTTGATTTTCCTCGCTTCGATGGTACTAATCCGACTGGATGGATTTACAGGGCAGAACAGTATTTCAGCTTGCATAATACTTTGGATAACAACAAAGTCCCAATTGCATCTTTTCATTTGGAGCATGAATCTCTTCAATGGTTTCATTGGTACATCAAGGCTAATGTAGACCCAACATGGTCAGAATTGTGCACACTCCTTTTGGAGCGCTTTGGCCCTAGTGCTTTTGATGACTTCACAGGAGCACTCACTAAACTGCGCCAAACAGGCATTGTAAGAGAATACCAGACAGAGTTTGAAAAATTAGCTAATCACACAGAGGGATTGTCTTATGAATTCTTCCGCAGTCATTTTGTCAGTAGTCTGAAGGATGCACTTCGCTCTGAAGTAAAAATGTTCTGACCCACTACAATGATGGAAGCCCTTGGGTTGGCTAAGTTAGTGGAGGACAAGATTAGTGCTCTACAACATTCCAGATCCAATTTTGTTCCATTAAGAAATACGGGTTCTCACAACCCTCAAGTCACGCCAGCTCCCAGAACTACTCCTATCAAGAACTTGTCTGAAATAGAGATGCGGACCAGGCGCGAAAAAGGGCTTTGTTATAATTGTGATGAGAAATGGTCCCGGGGCCATAGATGTGTTCAGAAAAATATCTATCTCTTGGATGTGGATTCTCCACCTGAACTAGAAGAATATATAGATGCTCATGAAATAGTGGACGATGAGGTTGAGCCTCAACAGCCTGAACCTCCTTCGCTAGAATCTCAACTAGAGATATCTGTCCATGCTTTGGCAGGAGTCACTACTCCACAAACCATGTGGATCCAGGGTTTCTTCAAGAAGATCCCTCTTACTATACTCATTGATTCTGGTAGCACTCATAACTTTATTGACCCCGGAATAGCCAAACAGGCTAATTGCTTTGTCCATCCCTGCTCTAGCTTTGATGTCATGATTGCCAATGGGAGCACTTTACCTTGCAAAGGGAAATGTCACAATGTGTGTCTCTCTATTGGAGATTATAACCTACGCTCTAACATGTTTTCCTTGCCCTTAGGTGGCTGTGATGTAGTTTTGGGCGCCCAATGGTTATGCACTCTTGGCCCCATTTTATGGGATTTTGCTAAACTTTGGATGCAGTTTTCAGCCAATGGGCAACAACACACTTTGAAAGGCTTACAGCTGGGGTCTCTCAGCATCATTAGTTCACATCATATGGAAAAACTTCTTAAGAAGAATTCACATGGTGTCATTGCTTAGCTCCATTCCATTCAGATGTAGCTATCAGCGGTCTCTAGTACTCCTGCAGATCTCCAACAAATTTTGGATAAGTATTCAAGTGTATTTTTTGAACTTGTGGGATTACCCCCTTCTCGCCCAAAGGACCACCATATTCAGCTCCTTCCTGGCAGTGTTCCGCCCAACATCAGGCCCTACCGCTACCCATTTCATCAGAAGACCGAAATCGAGATGCTCATTCGTGACTTACTAAAGCAACGTATTATTCGCCCAAGTACCAGTTCCTTTTCTTCTCTAGTTCTGCTTGTCTACAAAAAAGATGGGTCATGGCGACTCTGCATTGATTTTTGAGCACTTAATCATCTCACTATAAAGGATAAGTTTCCCATTCTGGTTGTTGATGAACTTCTTGATGAGCTTCATGGGGCTCATTTTTTCTCCAAGTTGGATCTTCGTTCTGGGTATCATCAAATTCGGGTTAATGAGGAGGATATACCTAAAATAGCCTTTCGCACACATGATGGTCACTATGAATTTTTAGTCATGCCCTTTGGCCTTACTAATGCTCCTTCAACATTTCAGGTAGTGACGAATAAAATATTTCGGCCATACCTCCAGAAATTCATTATGGTCTTCTTTGATGATATCCTCATATATAGCAAAACCTGGGCTGAGCATCTCCATCATCTGGAGCTTGTAATGCAACTTCTCTCTGATCATCAACTCTGTGCAAAACTATCTAAATGTGTGTTTGGTTAGGAGGAAGTGGAGTATCTCGGGCATATTATTGCACACCAAGGGGTTCGGGTGGATCCTACAAAAATAGATGCCATGAAAAATTGGCCGCATCCTAAAACTCTCAAGAGCCTTCGGGGTTTTTTGGGGCTGACTAGCTATTACCGCAAGTTTGTCAA
>MU223858.1:2066612-2108733 GCA_018584345.1 Thuja plicata
AGGGCGTCATAAGCTGGCCCCAAAATTTTATGGGCCTTATAAGGTTCTGTAGAAGATTGGTTCAGTTGCTTATAAACTGGAACTTCCACCTTCTTCCCACATTCATCCAGTATTTCACGTTTCTTATCTCAAGCAAGTTCTTGCTACCAACGTCAGAGCACAAACTGCTCTCCCTGAAATGGATAAGGAAGGATCCATTATCCTGGAGCTTGAGGCAATCCTTGACTGGCGCACTCGTCAGCTTTTCTCTCGCTCCATCTTTGAGGTCTTGATTTAGTGGCACGGAATGCAACCAGAGGATGCTACATGGGAACCCCTTCTTCAGATTCAGCAACAATTTCCACACCTTAAGCTTTGAGGAAAAAACCTTTTTCTAAGAGAGAGGGGATGTTAGGAACCTGTGTGTTCCTTCTGTTTATTTTGTTAGTGTAGTGTTGTTGGACGCATATACTTTGTAAGTCGTCCCATGAGTATATTTTATTATCCCACATGCATAGGTAGTATTACTTTTCTAGATCGTACTTAGTATATAAGAGTAGGTTGAGGCCTTTGATGGGGACGGACGAATTTATTGTATTGAGCTTGCTCAAAGGAGGTTACCCACTCGAAGTGGCCCATGATCAATAGATTCACTCTGAGTTCTGTTATTGCTCTATATTCTGTTATTTCATGCATTCTCACCATATTGTTGTAGGAGGTTCATCTCATATTGCAGGCAAGTTATCCTCAAAACTCAGAGACTAACTCTGTCATAGCTCACTGTCATTGTCCAGTACCCAGTCTTCACTAAAACAACTGTAACTTACTCCATCTAAAATATTAAGCCGCGCGACATTAGACATAAGATCAAAATACATCCCTGTACACATCCTCATATTCACATGTTATGAATCAACCGTACAATTCACATACACTTATGTCAGTCATCTAAGCAACAGTAATGTTTTTGAGCTAAATTAGTGAAAAAACATGAATGCCAACAACAACAACAACAAAAACCAATTCCAAGAAGGTACATACATTTTTGCAAGAAAATGCAGGCTGATATCAACAGTCCATCCAGTAATTTTTGGCGGTCCTACCAAATTAAGAACTTAACTAAATTTAGCAGTGTTTCACTAATTTAGCTCAAAAACATTTTTTGTGACATAACATTATCATATGGTATTGAAATTGGGCAAACCAAATATCAACGCAAAGCTTATTCCGAGCCTAATCGAGTGGTGTAGGTTATTTTTCTTAATTTTTCTATTTTGATACATTTATTGCCAGTCAAAGTCAGACCTTGTTTTTGCACTTCTTGGGGCGTAACTTTTGCATATGAACTCCGTTTTTCACAAAAAAAAAAGTGTTGGAAAGGTGTTTCAACGCTCTTTCTAGATTTGTAGTCAAATTTATCAGATTTCTCACCAGGTACACAAGGATAATTCATTAGTATTTTTTTCTTTTTTGTACTTTCCAGCTTTCAAATTTGTGTTAGGGTTTGAGTTCTTATATTGTGGGGGTTATTTTCCTTTGGTTCACATGGCATATCCTTCCTCTATTAAGATTCTTACTCTGCACAATTATCATACTTAAAAGGCACATATGACCCGCCTTCTCATGTTGAGGGGGTTATCGTCCTATTTGGATGAGGTTCAACCTCAGTTGAATTTCCCGATCGAGGTCATGCAACATCCAAATAGAATGGACGATTCCATGGGGATGATTTCCCTAAACATTTTAGATAGGCTTTTGTTTCACCTCGAGGATTACACTACACCTCGGGACATGTGGACCAAGTTTCATGATCTTTTTGGCACCATTAATAAATTTAGGGCACTTTAAATTGAGACAGACTTGACCTCTTTGGCACCTAATTCTTTTCCATCTATTGAGGATTTCTTGATAAAATTCATATCACTGAGATCATTATTACATGGTTGTAGTAAGAAAAAATAAGACACTGAGTGTATATATCGGATTCTCTCTAAGCTTCGAGGATCATTTTAGATATTTTCTTCTACATTCTACTCCACCATGGATGCTTTGGGTCCACAATTTTCCATGCCTACCTTTGAGGTATTTTTCAATTAGTTGACATGTGAGCAATCCAAGCTCACACAGTTGGATTCTCTTATAGGATATAAGAACCAATCATTGGTAGCTCATACATCTCCAAGGAAGCAAGAGCATAAATAGAAATCACTGACCATAGAGCCTAGGAAGGATTCCAATTCTTAGAACACCTCTTTCCCACCTTCTCCTAAGGGGGAAAATTTGAAGAAATAAATCCTTAAGTGTGCTTATTGTAAAAATCCAAATCATGATGAGTCTCATTTCTATGAGAACAAGATAGATGGATATACAAAATAGTTTTAGATTTGAAAACTCTTCTTATGAAGAGAAAAATTGATATTCATTATTATTCTACTTCTCATAGGTCTTCATCTTCTTCATCATTCCAGACAGATGGACAGGATAGAGAAAAGGGTCATGCATTATGTGCAACTTTTGGTCCACATTCTTCCAAATGGCTACTAGATTCAGGAGCTTCACACCATATGGAATCTTCTCAGAATTTATTCTCTTCTTTTGAGGCTTCTCCTACTCCACACATTTTGATGGGGAACAACACTATTATCATTGTATGTGGGAAAGGGTCTATTGACATTGGTGGCAGTTCGTTCAATGATGTACTATGTGTTCCATCTTTATCCTCTAACCTTCTCTCTCTATCTATTAGATTACTCACAGTAGGACAAGGAAGACAATTGAGTTCACACGATATTTAGTGCACATCAGATATAGTAAGATAGGAAATAATGTAAATAAGGACACTTTATCATCCTTCCTACTCGTACTCTTTCTCTCATTTTGGTCCATAATCTCCAATGTCGAAGAATTGCTCTATTTATTCACGAGAACCTATTGAGGTGAAGTCAGGTCACTTCAACTTATGTTTTGTTCCTAAGACAAGTGTTGTGACTTCTACACCTCCATCTCTTGTTGAGTTTGTGTATGTTCAACAAGATTCCTCTTTTCCTTTGTCTGACATTGTAGCTACATCCATCAAGCCACCTAGGGCATTTTTTAGGACATATTAGAGGACATTCATCTCCTCTCAGATGACAGATTCAACACATCTGTTATCCCACCTTCATTGGATATTTCATTACAGTATTATCATGTTTTCTCCTTTGAGCATCATCTAGGCCTTCCAGTTTCACCTCACATTCAGGGGTTTCCACCTCTTTGTTTGTTGCCTTCTTTTTCTTCTCCATCGGAGCCACATTGGTCTGATCATCGACACAGGGGTTCTATTAATCTAGGGAGCTTTGGAGAGGATCGGGCTTTGGAGTGTTGATCCTCTCTCATGGGAGGTTGGTTGTACTTATGGTCTTGAGAGAGTCTCTTAATACAATGCATTTTTACCTTTTCGTCCATCTCTTTTTGGAGAGGAGTTTTTTCCCACTAGGTTTTCTCCTTTTCTCCACTTTCCAAAGATTTGGTTTGTTGGTATTGAGGAACATTGAGAGGGGAGGGGATGAATCAATTATCTAAAACTTTTAATCTTATTAATTTGATTTCTCAAATATAAACCGAATGAAATTGAAATTTAAAAAAAAAAAAACATAAAGAAAATATCCACATCATCACAACACCGTGATTTTTTGCGTGGATACCATGTAAGGGTAAAAACCCATGGTAGGGAAGGAACCCACAAATAATTACTCTATAGATGTAATAACTTGGTTAAAGGTTTGAGTATTGTTGGTTAATAGATTTGTCCTAGCTATTAATTAGTTTATTTCACTCTGTTGCCCATTTTCAAAGGAACAAATAAGTAACCACGGTTGGGTAAACTAGAATTAGTTTCCCTCTCAATTTAGGTACAACTCTATTTCAATCATATTAAATGAATAATTCTATGCTAAGAAATTTTTTGGATATACTTTTAACCAGAAAGTAATAAAGGTGAGTTGTAACGCCCTGCCAGGGAACCCAGGAGAGATTAACCTAAAACATGCTACTAAGTTTACAAAACTTTTTTTTTAAAGTTTACACAACAAGACCATACAATAATGTAGAAGCAATAACAATACACTCACATAAATGAATACAAGCATAGATTACAAATCTCAAGGGTTCCATGATGTAGAATTGCGTAAGACAAAACTCAACACTAGATAATCATAGGCAAAAGGTTACACATCTATAAATGGATAACAGATACTTCATCAATAAATAATTACAAAACCTCAAATGAAACCATGGTATACATCATAACTCACATCCTCTGCACATGTCACAAGGTATGTAGTAATCACTCTAATACAAAGTATGATACAATATCCAGAATAGGTATCTCATTCGATACACTAATACAAGATTATAATAAAGATATGATAAGATCAAAACCTCCAAAGAAGAATAAGAAGAGAACAACTGATACAAGGATCATCCAGCACTAGTACGAGGACGATGAATCTCAACTGGCAAAGAATCATTACCACCCATCCTTGTGGAACTATAAAATTCCACCCCACCGTGTTGAGGAGATAACATCAGACCCCACTCAGATAACAGTCACAAAACCAATGATAGGATAACTAAGCAAGGGGATCCTGATAGCTCTCTATCTCAAGGTGTACTAAACATACTACAAGGTAATACTCACTAATCCAAAGGCAACCGACATATGTAGGGAACCTAAGCAATATATAGGGAAGTGTCATCATATAAGTCTAACCCTTAAGTTTCATCCTGGTAGCCTCTTTGGACCCTGACACTCAAGTGACCATATATGGTATCAATGACCTTTCAAACAGACGAAGTCACTAACTATGTTGGACACACACTTCTTAAGGTGGAAGGCATCATCTCATCTTTCATCTTAGCCTATACTAGCGCTCAAGCATGTATGAGGAACCATATCTTATTAATTCATTTTAAGCCCCAATTAATGTATCATATTATCACTTGTTAAGTTTACTTACAATAAGTGATCATGGAAGCCACTTGTGGGCCCTGACGCTTATTGTAAGCCACCCCCATCTGTACAAGTACATAACCTGCCCTAAGCTCACATATCACACGTTGATATAAAAAGGTACGTAAACATGAATACCAAATCCAGTTCCTTACGAGATAAAAGGAACGATCATAACATAATAAAATACTCTCAAAGAGTCCATAAAACATGAGCTTACAATACTAAGGTTGGGTAATGGAAATCAAAACCACGACCACATCAAGAACACATCCAAAAAATTGACTGAAAACACACCCAAGCCTCTGTATACTTTCCTAAGGGTCCATCTAATTCTCAAATAAACAACCATAAATAAAGTCCATATACTGAAGGTAAAACACAACTTTAACAATTTTATAATGAACTGAAATTTTATAGCAGATTTCACCAGATGAAAAATATATAAAAAATATCATTTCCATAATCAGAAGGTACATATCTTCTATAATAACAATGACTACGAAATCCAATATCAATGATAAATTAATCATTAATTATTAATTATTAATTATTAATATTAATTTAAAAATTAATATACATAAAAAGTTAATTAAATAAATTTTAAATGAATTAAATTTTTTAAATAAAAACTAAATTATTTAATATTAAAAACTAAAATTTAATATTAAAAAAATGAAATAGGGGGAGGGGACACGGGCCCCACCCCTTGCTGTCATTTGAGATTTGACATCCTCGTACCAATATTGGAAGATCCTTGTATCAGTTGTTCTCTTCTTATTCTTCTTTGGAGGTTTTGATCTTATCATATCTTTATTATAATCTTGTATTAGGGTATCGAATGAGATACCTATTATGGATATTGTATCATACTTTGTATTAGAGTGATTACTACATACCCTGTTGTTGGTATTGTGTTGGGAGATTGTTGGATATCGAGGTGCAATCATAAGGAGTCACTTATTTGGTTGTCCTTGATGGAAGCTAAGTTAGTACAGTGAAGTGAGTATAGTCATGATATACTAAAGGTGAAGTAAAGATACAATCGGTAAGTAAGTAATACTAAAAATTGGCTAAGTCTAGAAGATCGATAGACAGTGAGAACATCACTTTGGTTGTGATTATTGTAGAAGTCGAATTATGAGGAGTGGTCACAGATACAACTTCAACCAGTTTATATTACAGTGTGGTTCCAACCACAACTCATTTAATTGAGCAATGAAAGAGTTTTTAGTGTCACAAACTTCTAGACAAGTAGAACACTTATGTTCTTGAGTACCGATCAATAGATCATAGATTGGTAAGCGGTAAAGTATGCATACATTCAATATTTTATATTTATGAGATCGATGCAAACATTTAAGTAAGATTTGAGGTGTTGCATTGGAGAAGTCAAAACCTGTTTGACTACTTTAGATATATAACTTGTAGATCTTATCTTGACCTAACGCGGTCATGATAAATTGTGTTATTCATCGATATTATCAATTGGACACATGGTGCTTTCACATAAAAGTAATTTGAAGATCATTTTTATGTCAGTGGAAGTTGTTTATATATAGGAATTGCTCATATTGAAAAATTGTTGTTGAGAAAAGTTGTAAGAGTTATTTTGGGTGACTAGGGTTTTATGATTTCAATTTGAGGTTGCGATAAAAAATTGGATAGACAGAGAGCAGAGAGCAATTACAAAGTATAGATAACTTAATGGATCTGACAAGCAATCAGTGCTATATCCAGATCACTAATCTTGTTGTTCCCTAATAGTTGCAGCAAGCAAAATCCCTTAACCGGGTGAAATCTAACAAGTTCCTTTTTGTAAATCCTTTAACAGGGTAATTTCTTTATTGGGGTTTGAAATCCTCTAGCAAGGTAGATCATAGTTGATCTAATTGTACTCCTAACAGTGTACTAGTCACTCCTAACAGGGTGAACCCTCGGAAAGGGTATTCGTAGCTCCTAACAGGGCAAACTCGTTTACTATAGTATTATTGGGCTTGTGGGTGTCATCCGCACCATGGTTTTTTTTCCCTCTTACAAGGGTTTCCACGTGAAATATATCTTTATCATGTGTGATGAATGTGCGGATGTTTGATATTACTTTCTTTTATGTATTTGCATCAGTTATATGCTTTATAGTTTGGAAAGTACTTCAACAATCATTTAGATCAATAGTTGAATTAGTTTACTATCTATTTGTACTGATTCACCCTCCCCTCTCAGTACCTATTATTTCCAACAATTTGTATTAGAGCTTAGGTCCTCTTGGTAATAAGCCTAACAACTTGGGGAAAAAATCCACTATCATGGAAGGTTATATGTATGAGATGCAACTTGAGAATGCAAACAAGATTATCATTGAACTGTAGGAAAATTTAAAGAAGTCACTTGCCAAAAGGAGAGAACTCACTAAGCAATTGAGTGAAAGCGAAGACTACATAGAACAATTATCTGGAGGAAGTACATCTAAAGAATTTGAGGCAATTGCAGATCTTTCGATTAAGAACAAGGGTCTCAAAGAAAATGTGGCTAATCTGAAAAGAGAGCTTGAAAGTGAGTCTATTAGGATGTGTGAAGGCCTTGAACAAAAAGGAAAACTTGCCGATGCAAAAAAGAGTGCAAAAGCTAGCAAGAAAATTGTTGATGATACCCTAAAGACAAAAGATGAAGAGCTTGTCAAACCGAGATAGGAATTTACTTTATATCATAGTCAAATGCAGGATACTACTACAAAGAATTTTCAAGTAATAGCTAAGAATGAAAGGCTTAGAGAGATGAATGAGTCATTGAAGAAAGAACTAAAAACTAAGAAAGAAGCAAATGAAAAGCTAAAGAAATACAATGAAATCTCACAAAATCTTGATGAGCAACTGAAGAGTCAAAGGAGACATAGAGATACAATTGGATATTCAGGAGAAGGAACATTTGAAATTGGAGAGCTCTAAATTTGAACCTAAGGAGACACAGAAATATCAGAAGGAAGATCCAATCAAATCAAGTAAGAAAACTAATAAACCTACTTGCTACAACTGTGTAAAGCTTGGTCTTACTACAAATGTGTGTAGGAGCAAACCGGTGAACAAACCTCACTCTTTTAATGGCTATTGCTATAATTATCACAAGTATGGTCATACTACATATGAGTGTAGATCTAGGTCTAACAGTAGATCTAGTGGTGGTAACTTTAATGGATACTTTTTTTCATGCAACAAATATGGACACAAAGCTGAAGATTGCAAGTCAAAAGTATTTGCACCTAGGTCACCTATCACATAGGTGGATATTGTTAGAACGGAAAGACAATTCAACACTACACGTTCTCTATGTGGTAACTATGGACACCTAGCAATAAATTGCAGAATGAGAACTTTGAGAGGTAATGTTGGTCCTTGGAAGTCAACCGGAATGACATGTTTTGTCTGTCATAAGATAGGCCATCGGGGTAGAGACTGTCGGTTTAGGAACCAATTTCCTAATCGGTTAGAAGATAGAAAAAGAAAGCAGATTGCTAATGTTGACGAAGTCAGAAGTGATATGAAGAAGATATGGGTAAAGAAAGGTGAACTGAATTCTTTTGAGTTGACAGAGAACTCCACAAGTTTGGGAAGTGTGGAGGTTCCATCAGTAAACTAAGCATATTATTTTCTTAGGGGAAGCACTTAAAGGCAAATCCATTACTAATCCCCTAGATTCAAAAGTGGTAAAGATCTATATGCACATTATGGTGTAAGTTTCTATGATTTTGTTTTTGAGATTATGTGTAGACTGCACTGAGATTTCATGGTTGATATCTATTTGATAGCGGTTATTATTGTTGGTTAAGTACCAACCGGTGGATACTTGTTAACCGGTGATATGACACTATTCTTACCGTTGAAGTATGCAATGTCTATTTCTCTAACGATATATAGAGGGAAAAGTAACTTCTTTTCACACTTTCACTTTCATTTAAGCATTCGAGAGCTATCTTAAGCTATTGTCTTCCAATACCCACTCACCCCCACACCCACTCACCCACTCCATAAATAAAGTCTTCCAATACCATATTATAATAATATATTATAATAATAATATAATATAATATTTATATTATTTATTTAAAAATGAAACTGTATTACTTTAATTATACAGTTTATTGAATTAAATTGAGAAAATAAAAATATTAAATAATATTAAAATAAGTAAAGATATTCTTAAAGATATCTATCGACCTCCTTCATATAAATTTCTTAAAGATAAATATGCTAGTTATTAGATTTTAATGCGTAACTGTTTTCTCTCGTTCCTTTCTCACCCTTTAAGCTGAAACTCAAATGATCTGGTCGAACTTATCCCTCCCTTTACTATTCTGCAATCCTATCAGAATATTATACGATATTCAAGTTAAAATTAAGAGTTTTGAAGATAAGTTGCAGGATTCTAAACCAATTTCATCTTGATTGACCTGTTCTGCCTGCTATGGAAGATTACACCTATGATTGACCAGCCAAAGGATCCCGTGCCTTTGCCATGGATGAAGATAGCTCTCGATTGATGATGCTAGGATTTTTATGAAGAAGTCCAACAGAACTCTAGAAGTTTGATAATTCTGGGTGTGTGGTAAAGAACTCATTAGAACTGCACTTCTTAGTAATGTTACAGATTGGTATATTATTATCTTGCAAAACAACTATCTTCTCCTTGGTGAATGTTAACCCATTCAATACATATTCATGCTGTGGCTCAGAAGTCTATTCTTCTTTTTATGAGCAGTTCTACTCTTTTCCAGTTGTTCCCGTGCAATAATAGTTGTCCACTTGCCTTATGTATTTAAAATTGTTTAATTATCAGATGGTTGACTCCAATTGGAAGATAGCCTGTTTTTGACTGGGCTGTGTTTTGTGCCCTTTCAGCTGTGTTTGACGCCTGCTACAGCTGTCATTCCAGCTGTATTTTTTTATGTCCTCTTGATTCTCTTTCCAATTTTTAATAAGTGGTTCAGAATTTTTTAGAAACTGGTGATTCTATATTTGACTGGAAATTGCAACTGCGCCCAACTTATAAATTTTAAAAAGAAAAAACCATCTACAAATTGATGTCAGGCCTCACCAGTGGGCTCGCGACTAACTTCTACTGCAAAGGCTGTGGGAAGCCCGGGAACATTAAGAGATAAAGGTGCAATTATTGAGGTCAGTTCAGAAGTATGTTGTTGTTTTCATATATTTGGCATTCCAAATTATGATCATGTGAAAAAGGAAAAGATTGCTTTGACCTCATGACTAAGTTTGGGACTAAACCAAACCCTTCCAGGCCATCAACACTCACAGTATGATTCTAGTTAAATTGAAATTGAACCTTGCATTCATCTGCATGGATATAGTTATCGCTTAACAGGTATAGGCGCATACACAAAATGCATTCAGACAGTATAGCATGCACGGAATTAGGCTTATTCTTGTCAACTAGGCCACTATGTTTGAGACATTTGTAATTGAACAAAATCTGACCTGCATTCGACTCATTCTTCTAGCTGCATGCCACAAGATTCAAACCCTAATCGGTTGCCTCTAACTCTATGATCTCACAAGTCTCAATTTAAGATGCCAAGAAATATACGTTCATCAATAGGATTATTGCCATCCTTCCTTACGCCCCTGCTATTCACAGATATTCTTGAGGAGGAACTTGGGTTTTGATCATTACAATCTTTAACGATGTTTCTTTTAGAGGCATCCTTTAGCATGTTATGTTTAAAGTTTAAACTAACAAAGAAAGTAGGGCAACCATGTATAAGTCTAGGTGGCCTAAATTTATCTTATGTCATGTTTCAGCTGCAACTTACACTCATCTCTTTGGAGACAGTGGAACATTTGAACACTGGTGGATGCCTTGAAAGTCACAAAGCTCACCAGGGTGCTCCTTATCATAGAGTGATAGAAGTTATTGAATGATGTGTTAAGGGAGAAACAATTACTCTACTAGTTTTTCTAACAGGAATCCTTGTTTCCTCTATTTGATTGTCATTTGATATTTACCTTCGTTTTCTTATTATGCAGATAATGAGGATTAGATAGCCTTACAGTTTGAATTATGCTTATATAAATACTTTTTTTAGTTCCACGGGGATGCGTCCCCTGTCTTTTTTGACCCGTTCCCGGAACGGGGATGCGGGGACGGTTTTTGCCGTCCCCCAAGCCGTTTCTTTTTTTGCAAAAACGGGGACGGTTTTTTGCCGTCCCCTATTTTCCAGCCAAACGGGGGACGTCTGAACATGAAAAAAAAAAGCATTTTTTTTGCTTTAGCTGACCGCGCGGGCCCCACATGGCTTCTAAAATACAATAAAATACTCTAAACCCTATTTGGTCCATTACAACACAAAAACACTAACTCTTCTTCTCATTTCGAGTTTTACCATACTTGCTAAGAGGAAGAAGAAAACATAGAGCAGCAGCAGTGAGGAAAGATTGCATTTTGGAGTTGCAAGAGGACGTTTTGCCTTCATTGGATGAGGACCCTCTGCCTACCCCTACTAGTGACTCAGAGGATGAGCTTGAATTTGATTTTGATTTTGATTCCTAGAGGACAGCCATATATTTGGCATATACTATTTGCAGATACATTATTGATTTTGATTATTGTGGACATTTGATTATTGAGTTGAACTTCTAAGTTCTATGTTATTGTTTATTGTTTACTTCTATTATTTTAGTTGGACTTCTCTTTATGTCATTTTGATTTCATGCATGATACTTGGAGCCTTTGGGCATTTTTGCTATACGTGCCCCATATTTTTACACTGAAAGTACTTAGTATTTGAATTTTGTTAATTTGCTATGTATTGAGCCTCTAAAATGTCTATGATGAATGGTTTATCAATGTTATGATATGCATATTTGAATTCTCTCTCTATATATAAAAATTCCCCTATATTTTTAATCGTCGTCCCCTGAGGTCCCGTCCCCTAAATTTTGGCTTTGACCTGTACCCGTACCGTAAACACATCCCCGTCCCCGTCCCCTAAAACGTCCCCGTCCCCGAAACTCCATGGAGCATAGGTTTTATGTTCGTTAACGAACACTAATTGAGGAGAGTTATAAAGTTATGGTGTTTTACCCTAAATATGTTCAGTTCAACAATGTTTGAATAATATAATCTTCCTCAATATATCTCTGATTTTGCATGCACAATAGTCTGATAACTGCATATTCATGTGTGATAGAATCTAACAAATATACTAACGTTTAATCATTTATTTGTGATGCAGGGGGTCTACTCAATAATAGACTGAGAATACTCAGTCTTCACAAAACCCAAACAGACAAAAATTGAATAACTTCCACAAACAGATAGTGTAGTACATATTCAATAAACCTTACTGCAGAGTAACCATCCATTGTGTCCAGGATACAAGAAAATACACAGCAACCTTATATTTACACATAAGAAGCTTAAATAGGCTTTGTCACCTCTATATCGAAATTTCCCTCTCTAAATCTAAGCCTCCTAATCTACTTAAATTCCTTCTTTGCTTAGGAGACACTCGCCTATTCGATCTCTAATTCTTTATATTTGGTAATCAGGTTACAGCAGTTATTAAAAGGCTAACTAAAAGCTATTTCTAGACATAGAAAAAACAGTTACGATTGTGTCCTATGTTTGAGGAATTAGTTGATGGTCAACCTCTGATTTTGTGGAGCCCCCTTACTTTTAAAATTTTGAACCCCCTGGTGCAAAGCTATAATTACATGAAAACAAACTTCAACAAATTAAAACACTAAGAATCTTAAAAACCTAAACATTACATTTCTTTTTTGTGATGCAGGATTGAATTTTTCCTAGGATGCTACTACGTCAAACATCTAGATAATAGTTTGGAATAGATGGTAGAACTGTCCTTTTGGTTTGAAAAACCAAGCCACGATGTTCCTTTCCACCAACTTAGATATCTTTGTAAATCATCAAATTTTTTCTTCTCTTTTCTAGCCTCTTGTTGGAATAGGGATTCTCCTCCTTTGCCAATTGATTCTCGTTCGCTTTTCCCAGATCCTTGAAGGCTTAGTAGTCCTCCACTGAAAATCACCATTGCTCTTTGCCTTATATTTACACATAAGAAGCTTATATAGGCTTTGTCACCTATATATCGAAATTTCCCCTCTAAATCTAAGCTTCCTAATCTACTTAAATTCCTTCTTTGCTTAGGAGACACTCGCCTATTCGATCTCTAATTCTTTAGATTTGGTAATCAGGTTACAGCAGTTATTAAAAGACTAACTAAAAGCTATTTCTAGACATAGAAAAAACAGTTACGATTGTGTCCTATGTTAGAGGAATTAGTTGATGGTCAACTTCTGATTTTGTTGAGTCCCCTTTTAAAATTTTGAACCTCCTGGTGCAAAGCTTATTTACATGAAAACAAACTTCAACAAATTAAAACACTAAGAATCTTAACAACCTAAACATTAAATTTCTTTTTTGTGATGCAGGATTGAATTTTTCCTAGGATGCTACTACATCAAACATCTAGATAATAGTTTGGAATAGATGGTAGAACTGTCCTTTTGGTTTGAAAAACCAAGCCACGATGTTCCTTTCCACCAAATTAGATATCTTTGTAAATCATCATTTGTTTTCTTCTCTTTTCTAGCCTCTTGTTGGAATAGGGATTCTCCTCCTTTGCCAATTGGTTCTCTTTCGCTTTTCCCAGCTCCTTGAAGGCTTAGTAGTCCTCCACTGAAAATCACCATTGCTCTTTGCATCACTCATACCAGCTCCTATTACAAGGTTTTTTGACAATGATAGAAAAATAACTTCTAATACCCAGCTCCTAATATCCATTGAGGAAAAGGTCAAGGTTTTTTGACAATGATAGAAAAAATAACTTCTTAAAATTCAGTGTGGAGATGGAGAAGTCAAAAGCGGAGGCCCTCTTGAATCCTGAATTTGGGATGACGATGTAGGCGCTGGAGAAGGGGTCCATGCATCATTCTGTATAGGCGCTCCATGAACATGGGTACCACTGGGTGAAGGATCAGGATCAGGATAATCAAATCCATTTATTATTGCACCCTCACTCATTGAAACGCCAGCCAATTCAGCACTGTAACTTGAGCCAAAACAGCAATCAACCTGTGGCTAACAAAACAATCATACCACATAAGAAATCACTATAGCTTCTGAACAAAGAAAACTTGTTGCCTCTCTTTACAATATGTCAAGTTAAACAAATTCCTTAGAAAAATTAAAAATTCTAATTCTTAATCAACCATCCAGGAGTTGTCTTCAAATCTCAAACTGAACCAATTACCCAGGATTCATTTTCCAGAACAACAAACTCTTGCAAAGTGTTTGGACTTGGATTGTAGATTAAGTTTAATGTGTGGAAACAATAAAATGTGTTCACAGATACATACTAAAAATTATCTCTTTACTACAATGACATTTTGGGATATGGATGCAACAAGTCAATATGCTGTCACTGGTGTCCTAAGAACATGTCATGCCAGGTCCCAGTTTGTTCAGGATGGACAGGAAAACTTAAAAAATAAACAAGCAGAGAATGATTGAGAATAAGACATCTAATTTCCAAATTTAAGCTCATGGTTGTCTCAAAATCTGGAACAAGTGGAAACAATGCCATGTTACTATGTATTGAAACAAGATTAATTTTTTTGAGAGAATTATTTGGGCATTTCTCAGAACATTAGTTATCCACTTTGCTGAGATTAGTGTTACTTGTGCTCTAAATTTTGACAACAGAACATTAAATGAAATGGATAGTTATTTCTGAGAGCACACCCCATAGGCTAATCATAGATCCCCAATAATGTAAAACATGGCCAAAAAGTCATAGTTTCCATTCAAAAACAAAGAACTATCAATAAAGAGAGAACATTAAATGCTGGAGAATTATCTGTTCTCTGTTCTAATGTCTGGAGAAAGCCAGACATTGATAACACGTGAATGAGAAATATTCTAATCCATTGCACATTGACAATTATATTACTAAAAGATCTGAATTTGCTGCAAATATCTTGAATCAGAAGCCAGAAATGCACTCATGTCCTGATAATTAAGTGTGAACCCATTCAACTTTTGTCAAATGAAAAATGAATAACAGTGAAGGTGAAGGCTCAATAAAAAATAATATGAATGAAGAAGGTGGATATGGCTCCAAATATGAAACCGTTGCTCATGTTGTAAGAAACAATTAAGAACAAACTTACAGCAGAATTATAATTTATGCATTTATTAGGCTAGACATGCTATTCTCCTCTGTGTGAGGCTCACTTTTTCAGTGACATCACAAGAACCTGTTAGTTCCAGGTGGGTTTAGTTCCAAGCCATGATGTTGATCAATTCTTCAAATTTGTGACATGAATGTTCTTCATTGAACACAACTCAAATAAGAAGTGTTATCAATCTTTTTTAGAATTTAATAATGAAACTAGTTTAACAGACTGGTGAACTTGGCAGATGAAAAGACCAGATGTGAATGAAAAGGAAATTGAAAAAGAGCAACTGATTACAGTTAAATGTTAATTGTAAAGTTTACCGAGAACTTTTTGTAATATATGTCAGCAATTGAGAGTTCATGATAAGGGTCTTGATACCATAACCATGTGAAGCCAAAGGAATAATGTAGAAGCTAAAACATATACGTATGTAAGACAGCCAGTGTTGGAGCCTTCAAAATTTTGATTTTATTAATCACCTACCACAGGTCATCACCAAGCTTTTGTATCTTCACAAAGGTTGAAGCTACAAAAGTTTTCTTATAAATCTTCACAACAATACCCTAGATAAAATGCCCACCTCCACCTATCAGAATGTGAATGTTGTGAAGCATATTTTTCCTAATTATTCTGAAAACTATCCCATGGGGTCTGCTCATATCCTTATGTATTACCACATGATCCATACCGCAGAAGCCTTTAGAATAAGGTTTATTAATATTGAAATGCATGTGCAATCAAAGGGGACCTCTGTTTATATGTTCTTCGCTATTTCGCGAGGGTCAAAAACAAAGGATGCAAAATGGCGAACCTTTCGCTGTTTCACGGAGTCTAAAAATGAAAGATGTGAAATAGCGAACCTTTCGCTGTTTTGCAGGAGCTAAAAATAACGATTACGAAATAGCAAAGACATCGCCATTTCGCAAAAGACAAAAATGAAGATTGCGAAATAGTGAACTCAGCGCTATTTCACAAAGGGCATCAACTATCACTTACGAATTGGCGAAAAGGTCGCCACTTCGCAGGGATGACTAAAGTGGGTTTGCAAAATGGCATCAGCGGTACTAAAAAGAAAAGACAGCCACCTCGTTGAGCAGACAATGCACACATGTGGAGGATCGAAAATAATTAAGTGCTGCGAACTTGAATTAAAGGAGCTGGCATTCGATTCTAATCACATCAGACGTGCAAATTGAGCGTCGAGGTAGTGCGGAAGTAAGAGCTGAGCTAGTGCGGGAAGAATTGCAAGAAGTCGCAGGGAGATGGGCGCTGCAGAACAGAGCTAAACAAGTAAGTTCATCCTCTTCTCCACCGTTCGAATTGCATTTAAAAGAAAAAAATGCCTAGGAAGGAGGATGTAGGAAAAAATGAACAGCCCAAAGTCCCTTTACAGAAAGCCCTTCTGGACGCATTACCAAGGTCCGTAGATACCAGAACTAAAGTTATGTTTCAGGACGCCTGGGGAGAATGTAGAGATGCTGATATCCCTCACACTGTTAGATCCCTTTTCTGGTATTTTTACAATAACAGAGATGAGAAAGTGCCTCGGTCCAACCCTTGGAAACTTGACTTAGCAAAGGTTATAGTGTCAAATGTGTTTATAGATGTAGAGCTTATTGATGTCTTGGCCCGCGATTATAAAAAAGAAACCAGAACAGTCAGAGGAATTGATGGAAACCCTATTTTGGTCATCATAAGATCATGTATTGAAGAATGCTTTGGCCTGAATAGGCAAGCACTTACCAAGATTGATAGGGAAGGATATCCAGTCCATTACGAAAGGATGGTGAAAAGCTTTGGACTGAGAGAGGTAGCTTATTTCAGGAAAAGAGGCAAGGATAACAGACCAATGGCTGTAAACGATAAGGCTCCATTTCCTACACTCGAATTTATGGACTTCTTTCAGAAAACATATCACGGTTGGTGTTAGTTTTATGGTGATAATCATAGAAGTTACACAATTTCTTAGGCAGAAAATAACCTGATAAAGCAATATGCATCAGCATCTTATGCATTCCCTCAAGCAGAAGTTACACAATTTCTTAGGCAGAAAATAACAGAATATCTCATGATATGTGGGAAACCAGAGCATGTCAATTTAGTTATCCTAGCTAGGCACTTTTCATCATGGCTTAATCCTTTGCCTTTGGCAGTCTGTATATGTATTTGATTAGTAATGTAACTACCACTTAATTGATGGGTCCCCACTACCTGTCAGTTATGCTCTTTGCCGTTGTTTGTGGTTTTCAGGGTGCAACTATCAATTCTGGTGGGTCCTATTTTTAGGGCTTTTGTGACTGTTTTAGATTTTCTTTGGTGTTGGCTTTTCTGGTTTTTCTCTAATGTGCTGTGTCACTTGTTTCTGGAGGAGATTCCCCAAAGTGTAATTTGGTTTGCATGCTGAATGAAAAAGCTTACTTTTTTAAGTCTGTCATTTTTTTATATGTTTGTCTATAAATTATATTCTAAAATATAGAATCTGTGATTTTTAGGCCTGCATACTTTCATGAAAATGCATAATTGGCTAGAACTAGGCTTGCTATGAGAGCTCGTTAACAGGGACTGAATGACAGCCTTAGTCTCTGTTGTAGGGAACAGAAGTATCTGAATCAGTTCGGTCTCAGAGCAGTCAGCGATGGCTTCGAGCGAAGTCCACATGAACTGGGGAGGAAGGGACAGGAGGAATGCAGGCCCTCAAAGAAATACCGCTAGAGCATTAGACCCTATGGAGAGCCTTATTGAAGGCTGGACAAGCCAAAATTCCAAGGAAAAGGTTGATATTTCCATTTTTAAATGCAAGCTTGACAAGAAATACTTTGAAATGGAAGAGATTAACAAGGATGACCCAAAACGAGTGAAGATTGCCGTGTCCAAGTTGAAGTCGCATGCAGCCCTATGGTGGATGAATGTGCATAACTTGAGAAGACAAGGAAAAGAAAAAAATAGAATCTAGCCTAAGATGCTGAAACATCTAAGAACTTGATTCTTGCCCTCTGATTAACAAGTAACAACAAAACTTGTTTAAAGAATTATAGAATTTGACACAAATGGATGAGTCAGTGCAAGCTTATACTGAATAGTTTATGAAGCTTCAAATTTAGGCAGATATACAAGAGAGTGAAGGGCATACAGTAGCCTAGTATGTGTATGGACTAAAGTTTCAACTTCAACACAAGTTTGAATTGCTAAAAGTACCTAAGGTGGATGAAACTTATGAATATGTTTTAAGGGCAGAGGATAAACTGAACTGAAAACGAAAATTGAGAAGGTACGTGGTAATTGTCAAAGCAGAGGAAGATGAAATTCCTTCAAACTTGCCAAAGAAGAAAAGGCAGAGAAATGTGTGGTCAGACATCCAAGGAAGGGGAGGCTTCACAGGTATGGGACAAGGACGAACACCTTCTAGAGAGTGGAAGACATTAAAGTTTTTTAATATTTAATGAAGTCTGTGAGGCTGTCGATTGCCCTTTAAACCCAAGAAAGGTGATGGTGGCCCAAGAAGAAGAACCCTGGACAGAAGAAGCTGAAGCAAAGTTAGGAGAGAGCCTAATGCTAAGAAGAACCTTAATATCTGAGGACAAACAAACCTCTGAAATAGATTGGACGAGGAAGAGTGTCTTCTGAACAAATGGCAAATGTAAGGACGAGGTATATAAGGTGATTATAGATGGTAGATCTGCTAATAATTTGGTAAGTACATAAATGGTTGACAGAGTACAACTTTCTTGCATTCCAAAATCTAACCTCTATGTAATGTCCCCCTTATTATGAGAATCCAAATTTGCCCTAGATTTCAATTTTTTATCAAAACAAGTAGGGTTTAGAGATACCTTTCACTTTGATTGGGCATTGCAACATAGTTAGGGATTATTTATAATCATAATTCATAGTTAGATTTCTTTAATTAGAATTAACATATATGGGGAATGTAGATCAAATCAATAGATCGCTAGAATTAATTTTAAGATGACTCAACCATAGAAGTGATAAGGTAGGATGACTTGATGAGGTGCCCCAGAGACACCCTACCTTAGGCCCAAGAGCGGATATACCATCCCTCTTGGCCTCATGAGGCCCTTTCCATACATATGAGGTGGTGTACCTATTGTGGTGTCCTATCACCATTTTCCTCCATCTTGCCTTCCCTATCTTGCTTCAAATGATTGAACACCCATTTACCATGACAGGGATTATGAGGAACATTCAGAATAAGGTGCCCCGAAAATCCATTCTTCCTAAGACCAAAGGAAGTCCCCTTTGTCCCCCATTGGCCCCATGGGACTCCCTAGTCACACATAACATGAGGTTGTGTGCTTAGAAGGTGACCTCATCACCATTTTCCCACCTATGTTCCCCTCATTTCCCCTACCATGGCTAGTTACAGAAGAAGGAAAACATACATGATATTTCACACATAAATTCTATATTACAACATCCATGAGCCAGCAATGAAATGCATATTAGATCACAGGTATGCAGATGTATATAATTCTGTATGTATCTCTATATATAAGCTGTCACATACTAATATTATATTCCCGAAATGCATATAAAATTAAATAGAGAACAGTCATCAAAGAATTTATTATGCAATAAATGTGTCATGCGATACTCATACCAAGGATCACAGAACTGAGTATTATTATTATTATCTGTTGAATGAATGAATTCTTTTGATTTTTTGATTTGAGGTATTGGTGAGTGATGATTAGGTGATTGTTTATTTAATAGATTAATGCTTAATTGCTGAATTGTTTGCTTCCCTGCTCCCAAGGTGAAGTGATGATTGATATGGATGTGATGCTTGTTTTCTTGATCTTGCTGATTGATTGATATCGTGAGGGATTAATGATTGCTAGATGAATGAAGGATTTGTTTTGATGGATTCATGAGTGATGATTGATAGGTGATCCTTAAATGCTTGGAATGATTTCTCCTTTAAACTTTATTGGTGAAAAAGTTCTCCTTTATACTTTCTTGGTGAAAGGATCACCACCTTTCATCAGATTTGAGTCACCGCTTTTCAATGTTGCCTTTGAGAATAATATATATTTTTCCCAACTTGATTTCCCTTGGATGCCCTTCTCAAACGAATTTCTTCTCTTTTATGTATCCTTTGAGTGTAGGGAGTCACAAACTTTCATTTGTTAATGCCCTTATGAAAGGGTCACACCCTTTGGTTATGAAAAGATCCATATGTTTGACAACTGCTGCCCCTTTCACTTCTTATTTAATCTTCACCTATCTCTCACTTCTCAAACCTGTCTTTACTGCTTTTCAAGTCTGCACATATCCCATTTAAGATCCGTATATCCTCTTCTTCTAGATCCACATATCTTATTTTTCTTCTTTCCTTCTCAATTCTTATTTCAGATCTCTCCTTATACTTATACTCTAAATTTTCTCTAGATCTCCTCTACTCCCTTTTCTCCATTCCATTTTATCCTTCTTCCCATTTATATCTTTTGTGAGCAAGGGTCACACCTCTTCACCATGTCTGCCCTTTTCAATGGTCACACCCTTACACAATTACCACCTTTTGAAAGAGGCACAACCCTTGATCTTTTAAAAGAGTCACTTCCTTATTTTCTTCCCTTTCCTTCCTTCTTCCCTTAATCCTTCCTTAATTCTTATGCTCCCTCTTTCTTCCTCCCTTCTTTTTCCCCTCAAACGAAGTTCTCTTCTCTCCCTTTTACACCTCATGTTTGAGGGAGACAAAATTTCCATTCATGCCTTTCAACAATTTGTTTAACTTAACTAAATTTTAATTTTTAAATTTTATTCTTTTATATGTTTAATTTAATTATTATAGTTTATTATTTAATCCTATTTCAAGAAGGGGACATGACACCCTAAAAGATTGTCTAGTCAAAGAAGATAGTGTGCTTGTGGATAAATCTTGTCTTGTTGCACTCACAATTAGCCCTTCTGTGGATGAAATGCTCTATGATGTGGTGCCAATAAATGTATGTCATGGTGTTGTTTAGAAAAAGCAAATTGACGAGTAAGAGAAGTGATAACCACCAAAATAGATGGAGAGGAAGTTCCTTCAAACCTGCCTAAGGAAGCAAAGGATAATATGTAGCTAAACATCCAAAGAAGTGGAGGCGTAGTGGACAAGGATGAACATCTTCTAGAGAGAGGAAACCACTAAGAGAGAGGAAACCACTAAAGTGTTTTATTTTTAGTGAAGCCCATAAGGCTATAGATTGCCCTCAAAACCTGAAAAGGGTGATGGTGGTTCATGAAAAAGAATCATGGATAGAAGATGTTGAAGTAGAGTTAGCAAAGAACATGATGTTTAGAAGAGCCTTAATATATGAGGACAAAGAAACCCTCGAAGTTGATTAGAAGATAAAGAGTGTCTACCAAATTTAATTCAAATGCAAGGACAAGGCGTGTAAGGTGATCACGGATGGAATATCAAATGATAATTTGGTGAGTACAGAAATGGTTGATAAATTACAACTTGCATGCACTCCAAAATCTAACCCCTACAAGAGTTTTTGGTTGAAGAAGGATCACAGTGTGCTTGTGGATAAATCTTCTCATTGCATTCAAAATTAGCCCTTACAAGGATGAAGTGTTCCATGATGTGGCGCCAATCAGTGCATGTCATTGGTTGCTCAGCAAGCCTTGGCAACATGACCAAAATGTAATTTATCAAATTATTGGGGTAGAGAGAACACGTATGAGGTTCAACATGAAGGAACGAGAACACTCTTAAAACTGTGGAAGTAAGAGGCATTTGAAATATCGGTCTCATCACTTATATCAATGAACTATAGAGAATTCTACAAAGAGAACAAGGAATCAACTTGTCATTTGCTAAGCCTGAGAAAAGCAAGGGAGACAAGTAGGATCCAACCTCCACTAGAGGTGCAAAAGTTGATGAACAAATATTCAGATATAACTCCAACACAACCGCAAGCTGCTTCACCTTCATCACAACTTATTACACACCATATTGGCTGGGTGCCAAAACAAAGCTTCCTAGCGAAGATGCATACTGATTATCTCTAAAACAAAATGAAGAAATGAGAAGACAAATTTGCAAATTATGAGTAAAGATTCATAATGAAGAGCATGAGATCTTGTGCCACACCAACTTTACCTTGACTAAAAGAAGGAGGCAAATGGAATATGTATGTGGACTCTAGAGCCATCAACAAGATCACAGTAAAGTACCACTACCACTTTCCTAGAATGGGTGACAGATTAGATTACTTGGCAAGTGCTAAGATTTTCTCCAAAGTTGATTTGAGAAGCAGTTAACATCAGATCCAAATCCATGAAGAGGATGAATGGAAGATGGCATTCAAGGTCTAGGATGGTTTATACTAATGGTTGGTGATCCCTTTTGGAATGTCTAATGCCCTTACTACTTTCATGTGCACCATGAACTAAGTATTTAGATCCTATATTGGAAAATTTGTAATAAACTAAGTTATTGGGTACTGCTGGTAAAGCCTGGGTCCTAGTACGGGTACGGGTAAAGTTCTGGTACGGGTACGAATCGGGTATGGCTTGGGTACTTTCTGGGTGCTTGGGTTCTCTATGGGGTGAAGGACCCATAGAGAACCTGGGTAAAGGACCCACAGAGAACTTGGGCACCCAGCGAGTACACAAGGGCCTTACCCAAGCAAATATACCAAAGTATGTAATGCATATAAAATAAAATATGCACTACTTTTAAACTCTCTTCAAATCTCTATATGAATATACCAAGCAAATCTATGTATTAAGCTTTTAAATATTTAGAAGCAAAATATTAAGTACCCAAGACTGTGTATGATGCTTTTGATGAAGATAATGTGATTATGATATAATCATTTATGAGGTATTTTATTTATAATTTCAGTGGCAATTATGGATTTTTTGAGTATAACTCTTCTTTTTATATTTATAACATTGATGTTTGAACATACATATATGTATGTATGTATGTATATGTATGTGTGTGTGTGTATATAATAATGTATGTGTGTGTGTGTACAAACGTACCCGTACCCATGGAAATAAAATTTCTGTACTCGCATACCTGTATCTCATATCCATATCCTTACCCGGATCAGCAACTTAGGTAATAATCTATTTTGTTGACATTCCAATTTTCAATATGAGTGTGGAAGAACATTTGAAGCACCTACAAATTGCATTTGATAGGCATAGAAGGAAATATTGTTTGTAAACTTGAGAAAAGTGAATTTTGTAGAGAGAAGTTAATTTTCTTTAGAAATGTGATTATAGCGGAAGGCGTAAACATGGCTCCTACAAAGATAAAGGCTATACTTGAATGGCCTACCCTCAAAATTGATTGGAAGAGGAAGGGTGTCTTCCGAACAAAATGCTGATGTAAGGACAAGGTGTGTAAGGTGATCATAGATGGCAGATCTATTGATAGTTTGGTGAGTATAGAAATGGTTGATAAATTACAACTTGCTTGCATTCCAAAATCTAACCCCTACAAGAGTTGTAGGATAAAGGAGGATAATAGTGTGCTTTTGGATTAATCTTGTCTCATTGTATTCAAAATCAGCCCTTATATGGATGATGTGCTCATGTCATTTTTTGTTTGGCAGGCCTTGGTAGTATGACCAAAACATAATTTATCGAGGTAGAGAGAATAGTTATGAGGTTCGACATGAAGGAAGGAAAACACTCTTAAAATTGTGGAAAGTAGAGGAGTCATTTGAAATATCAGCCCCGTCACTTAAATCAATGAGCTATAAAATATTCTGAAAAAGAGAACGCAGAATTCACTTATTATTTGCTATGCCCAAGAGAAGTAAGGGAGCCAAGTAGGATCCAACCACCACTAGAGGTGCAAAATTTGATGAACAAAAATTCTGACATAACTCCAGTACAAATACCAGCTGCTTCACCTCCATCAGGAGTTATGAAACACTTTATTGAATTGGTGCCTGGATCAAAGCTTCCCAACAAAGCTGCATACTAATTATCTCTGAAAGAAAATAAAGAAATGAGAAGGCAAATTTACAAATTGTTAAAAAAAGAGTTCATAACAAAGAGTATGAGCCCTCGTGCCACACCAGCTTTACTTTCCCCCAAAGTTAAAGGAAAATGAAATATGTGTATGGATTCTAGAGCCATCAACAAGATCACAGTAAAGTATTGCTACCCCTTTCCTAGAATGGATTACATAATAAACTTCTTGGCAAGTGTTAAGATTTTCTCCAAAGTTGATTTTAGAAGTGGTTACCATCAAATCTAAATCTGTGAAGAGGATGAATGGAAAATGGCATTCAAGATCAAGGATGGCTTATAAAAATGGTTGGTGATTCCTTTAGAAATGTTTAATGCCCCTGTCCCTTTCATGCACAACATGAACTAGGTGTTTGGAACTACAATGGAAAATTTGTAATAATCTATTTTTTTACCATTTTTATTTTCAAAAGAAACATGGAAGAGCATTTGAAGCACCTACAAATTGTATTTGATACACTTAGAAGCGAAAGATTGTTTGTAAATCTTCAGAAAAGTGAATTTGTAGACACAAGGCTATACTTGAATAGCCTACCCCTCAAAACATCACCAAATAAGGGGTCTTCATAGTTTAGTAAACATCTGTAAGAGGTTCATTACAAACTTCAGCAAAATAAATGCTCTATTAACTGATTGCACTAAGGGAAGTTCATTTCCTAGACTCAAGAAGCTGAGAGAAATTTTCAACAGCTTAAAAAGAAGTTAAAGAAACCATATGCCTGCCTTACCAGACTTTGAGAAAACTTTTACCATTGAGTGTGATGCTTTAGTAGTAGCTGTTGGGAGTGTGTTGAGTCAAGACAGCAAGCCAGTTGCCTTCTTTAGTGAAAGCTAAATGATGCAAAGAAGAGGTATGGTACTAATGATAAAGATTAGTATTCCAAAGTTCAAACATTGAAATAGTGTAGACACAACTTGTTACATGGGGATTCATCTTGTTGACAAGAAATTAAGCCCTAAAATATATACCAAGCCAAACTATTGAATAAACATGCTAAATGAGTTTTCTTTTTACAAATTATACAAAGTTATACATTGTAGTACAACATTTGAGTGGCAAAACTAATGTGGTGGCTGATGCATTAAGTGTGAGGCATCACCTACCTGTCTCAATGAATAACAAGATTGTTGGGTTTGTGTCATGTCCCCTTCTTGAAATAGGATTAAATAATAAACAGTAATAATTAAATTAAAAATATAAAAGAATAATATTAAAAACAATTAAATATTAGTTAAGTTAAACAAAAGGTCAAAAGGCATGAATAGAAAAGTCGTCTCTCTCAAATGAGAGGTATAAAAGGGAGAGATGAGAACTTTATTTGAGGAAAAAGGGAAGGAGGAAGAAAGAGTGGAGAATAAGAAATAATGACGATTAAGGGAAAGGAAAGGGAAGAAAATAAGGAAGTGACTTTCAAAAGGTGAAGGGTTGTGACTCTTCAAAAGGGTTGTGATTATGAAGGGGTGTGACTCTTTGAAAGGGTTGTAATTATGAAGGGCTGTGGCTTTTTGAAAGGGTTGTAATTATGAAGGTTGTGACTCTTCAAAAGGGTTATAATTATTAAGGGTTGTGACTCTTCCAAAGGGTTGTAATTATGAAGGGTCACAACTCTTGCCAAAACATAGACATGATGAAGAGGTGTAACCTCTCCCTCACATGGGAAGATATAAAGGAGAAGATAGATCAAATGGAATGCGGAAAAAAAAGAGTAGAATAGATCTAGAGCGGATTTAGAGCAGAAGTATAAGGAGGGATTTGAAATAAGAATTGAGAAGGAAAGAAGAAAATAAGAAGAGGATATGCAGATTTTAAATGGGATATGTGCAGGTTTGAAAAGTAGTAACGACAGATTTGATAAGTGAGAGATAGATGAATATTAAATAAGGAGTGAAAGGGGCAACAATTGTTGGCAAACAGATGTATCTTTTCATAATCAAAGGGTGTGACCCTTTCATAAGGGCATTAACAAATGAAAGGGTGTGACTCTCTACACTCAAAGGAGATATTAAGGAGGAGAAGGTTCCATTTGAAGAAGAAACCAAAAAGGTGAGATCAATTGGGAGAATAATATATTATTCTCAAAGGCAACAATGGAAAGTGGTATTAATACCTCGCAAGATAGGTAAGTCTTGTGGTGGAATGGACCATGCTACATCATACAAAGGCACTAAATAAGGCCTGCAGTGGAATGGGCATGGGCTACATCATACAAAGGCACTAGATAAGGCCTGCAGTGGAATGGGCATGGGTTACATCATACAAAGGCACTACTTGTGAAGGATAGTCCATATAGATGGAAAGCAATTGCAATAAGCGGGAACAGTGGGGCCTTACTAGGTACGCCAACCCCATGAAGCATGGGGCCAAGGGGGACAAAGTTTACGCTCTTAGGGCCTAGGGTTGAGTTAAGGGCAACTTATTGTAATCCTTCCACCAACGCATATGGGAGAGTTATTGTGATAGCTAAGGAAAGGATCTTTAACCATATGAGGTGAGTAAGATAGAATGATGGAGGGGAACAGTGTAAAGGTTTCACTAGGTGCGCCATCCCCATGAAGCATGGGGCCAAGGGGGGTAGAGTTTCTGCTCTTGGGCCTAGGGCAGAGACAATGAGGGCACCTCATCATGTCTTTCTTATCTCATTCCTCATTATAGTTAAGATCATGGAAGCTAAGTGCTATAAGTATGTTTCTTTCATAAACCTAAATATGCATTATATTGTTACCTAATCCCTAGGTTATATCTCTTTGTATTATCAATTCATTAAGCTTAAGGCTGATTATATTACACTAACAATATAATTAGTTTGTATGTCCGTGTGTGTGTGTGTGCACTTGTCCCTTATATGGTGATTGCAGGACCTAAATCTGGATTTACATTGTTAAAAAGCATTTTAAGTGGTAAAGTTATATCTCTAACCATCTTACAATTCTTATTTTAATGGAATTTGTGATTCTAGTGCAAAAATTAGGGCAATGCCAAAAAGAGGACATTACAGTTTGAGGAAATAAAAAGTGAATATATTGTTGGAGACTTATTTCAGCAAAGTTATTGCTACTCTCAATAGTCCTACTATTGGAGGAAGTAAATTCTCTGAAGACTAATTATTGGAAGCTGGATTTTTAATTAGAGGACTCCATTTTTGTATGCCCATTGGGTCTAAGAGGGAAAAATTGATTCAGGTAGTGCACTTAAATGGCTTGGGGGAACACTATGAAAGGGACAAACTTATAAGTCAGTAAATGAGAATTAGTTTGGCTTTAATTAAGGAAGGATGCAAATAATTTGTTTCCACATGTGGATTTTGTCAAGTTTCTAATGGAGGACAACAAAACACAACTTGTACAAAACCTTACTTGTTCCCAAATGATCATGGATTGACATCTCCATGGATTTTGCGTTGGGATTGCCTCATACTCAGTAAGGAAATGATTCTATTTTTGTTGTTGTAGACCAATTCTCAAAGATAATCCACTCAATTATGTGCAAAAAGATTATAGATGCAAGTAAGGTTGCTGATTTTTTTTTAAAGAAATTGCCAACTTGCATGAGCAGCCTAAGACTATTCCTTGTGACTGGGATACAAAGTTTCTAAGTCTCTTTTGGAGGACTTTGAGAAGAAACCTTGAGAGAAAAATTACAATATAGTTCAGCCTACCATCCTCAAATGGATGGACAGAAAAATTGTAAAAAGATGTTTGGGTAATTTGTTTGATGCTTGGTGAGAATCCAAGATAGTGGGATTTGGTTTTGGCATTGGCTATGTTTTCTTTTAATTCTAGCAAGCTAAAGGAGTTTTCCCAGCTCCCCATGTCTTTGATTCTTTCAATTATCCTGTAAGAGTTATTGGAATTTGGTGTGTATGGATTCGTACACAAAAGACAAGATGTCCTCTTTGGCATTTATAATGACCTTTATACAAGCTCCTCGATGTCTCACTATTAAATCCTACTTCTCAAAGAAATGTTGAGAAGAACCCTACAGAGAAGATGTTGAAGCAGACTCGAGAGAATCGAATATTGAGAAGAACCTTAATGTTTGGGAACAAAGAAACCCCCAAAGACAACTGGAAGTGAAAGAGTGTCTTCTGAATGAAATGCAAATGTAAGGACAAGGGCTGTAAGGTGATTATAGATGGTGGATCTATAATTTATAAATAATTTGGTAAGTATAGAAATGGATGGCAAATTACAATTTGCTTGCATTTGAAATCTAACCTCTACAAGATTTCTTGGTTGAAGAAGGATGATAGTGTTCTTTTGGATCAATCTTGTCTTGTGGCATTCAAAATTAGCCCTTATGTTGATGAAGTGCTATGTGATGTGGTGCCAATCAATGAATGCCATTTATTAGGCATTGGCATTATGACTAGAATTTAATCCATCAGGGTAGAGAGAATACTTATGAGGTTCAACATGAAGGAAAACACTCTTCAAACTGTTCAAAGAAAATGAGACATTTGAAATGTCAACCTTGTCACTTGTATCGACGAGGTATAAAAAAATCAACAAAGAGAACAAGGAATCAGCTGTTTATTCACTATGCCCAAGAGAAGCAAAGGAGCTGAATAGGATCCAGCCTCCACCAACTGTGCAAAAGTTGATGAAAGAATATTTTGATATATAACTCTTTCAGAGCTGCCAGCTGCTTTATCTCCTTCACAAGTTATTACACACCATATTGACTTGGTTCCAGGATCAAAGCTTCCTAAGGATGCTGCATACCAATTATTTCTGAAAGAAAATGAAGAAACAAGAAGGCAGATTTGTAAATTGGGAGAAAAAGGGTTCCTAAGGGAGCGCATGTGCCTTTGTGCCACACTAGCTTTACTCTCACCTTAAAAAGGAGACAAATGGAGAATATGTGTGGAATCTAAAGCCATCAAGAAGATCATGGTAGAGTACCACTTAGAATGGAAGACAACATTCAAGGTCAAGGATGGTCTATATGAATGGGTGGTGATGCCTTTCTGAATGTATAATGCCCCTGTCATTTTCACGTGCACCATGAACCAAGTACTTAGGGACTCCATTGGGAAAATTGTAATAATTTATTTTGTTGACACAATTTTCAGCGAGCATGAAAGAACATTTGAAGCACCTGCAAATTGTGTTTCATACACTTAGAAGGGAAAGATTGTTTGCAAATCTTGAGAAACATAAGTTATGTAGAGACAAGTTGGTTTTCCTTGTAAATGTGATTTCAGCAGAAGTAAACCTCGATCCTGAAAAGATTAAGACTATAGTTGAAAGGCCCACTCTTCAAAACATTACAAAAACTAAGGATTTTCAAGGTTTCGTAAATTTCGTAAATTCATTAGAAATTTCACCAAAATAAGTGCTGCATTGACTTATTGCACTAAAGTGAAGTTCATTTCTTGGATTAAGCAGATGAGAGAAGTTCTACGCAGCTTAAGAAGAAGGTGATGGAAACTCCTTTACTTTCCTTACAAAACATTGAGAAGATTTTATCGTTGAGTGTGATGTGAAGTGTTGAGTCAAGAGGGCAAGACAATTACTTGCTTTAGTGAAAAGATAAATGACACTAAGGAGAGGTATGGTACTTATGATAAGAATTGCATGCTATTGTTCAAACATTGAAATAGTGGAAGACACTGCATGTTACATTGGGAATGCATCTTATCGATAGACAATCAATCAATAATATATATACTCCCCTTTTTACAGAGTTACTCTCTTGTATACAACATTTGAGTGGTGAAACTAATAAGGTGCCTGATGCATTAAGTAGGAGGCATTACCTACTGGTTTCAATGACCAATGAGATTTGTTCGATTTGAGGAAATGAGGGAGAATATGCAGCTGAACCTTATTATAGAAAATTTATTTCTTCTCTCAACAGTCCTATTGTTGATAAGTAGGAGATATTTTTCACAGCGAATCAAATTGTGATATTGCTATCAGGATTCAACTGTATAGTTTTTGAGTCAAACTCATTGACCCATCATTCATGAATGATGGGTCAATGAGTTTGACAAAAAAACTACGCAGTTGAATCCTTATAGCAATATCACAACAAGTCCTATTGTTGCAAGAAGTGAATTTTTGAGGACTACTTATTAGTAGGAGAATTTTTATTTAAAGGACTCCAATTTTATATGTCTATTGGGTATAAAAGGGAAAAAGTGATTCAGGAAATGCATTTAAATTGCTTCAAGGGACACTTTAGAATAGACATAACTTCTAGCTTAGTAAGAGAGATTTTTTTGGCCTCAATTAAGGAAGCGATTGAATAAATTTCTTTTGATATGCAGAGTCTTTTAATTTCTAGAGGATAGAAAACGCGGGCTTGCACAAACCCTTGCATATTCCCAAGAGACCATGGATTGACATCCCAATGGATTTTTTGTTGGGACTGCTTTGTAGTAAGTACTCATTGAGGGAATGATTATATTTTTATTTTGTTGACCAATTTTCAAAGATGGACAACTCCATTCTTTGCAAATAGACTACAAATGCAAGTAAAGTTGTCAATTTGGTTTCTAAAGAAATTGTAAGCCTGCATGGACTGCCCAAGGCTTTCACTAGTGAATAGAATACAAAGTTTCTGAGTCACTTTTGGAGAACTTTGAGGAGAAATTTTGACAGCAAATTGCAATATAGTTCAGTTTACCCCCCTCAAAAGGATGGACAAGTAAAGGCAGTAAACAAAAGTTTGGGTAATTCGCTTTGATACTTAGTTGGGGAGAATCCGAATAGTGGGATTTGGCTTTGGCACTGGCTAAGTTTCCTTTTCATTCTAGCAATTATAGGAGTTAAAAATACTGCCATCTTTGATTCTTTATTTAGCTCATAAGAGTACTTAAAATTGGTGTGTATGGGTTTGTACACAAAAGATGACATGTGCTCTTTGGCATCTATAATGATCTCAATACAAGCTCTTCTATGTCTCACTATTAAGTCCTATTTCTCAAAGAAAAGAAGTTGATGCTGGGTTATGTAAGAACCCCTGCTGGTTTTAACTTTATCACTATATTTTCTGATTTAATAGTGCCTTGACATTTCGTCAAACACTTAGCAAACAATGTCTGAGCTTGCTGATTTGAGTTTCTGTTTGATTTGTTATGGTTTGGTATGCCGCAGTTGATGCTTTTTAATATATTTGCAATGTTTGATACAACAATATAATGCAGCAAAATAGACGATATTGCAATAATTTATTTCAACTCAAAAATTGGATATTACATAGGGAATATATAGCTGAAAATTCCAGATTTTTACAACACCTTAGATACTCGGTATTTTCACAAAATATCAACAACCCATTTCATAATATATCCCCTATTATCTAAATTAACAATACCCAGAAAATTTACAATTCATGAACTTACAGGTATGATATGTCTTGAAATACTTGAATAAACTTCACAAATCTGTTCATAAATGCTTTGAAATCTTATTAATAATGGCTGTCAATTCCTTCTATCACTGCAAACTGTTATGGTAAATAATGAAGCATTCAAACCCTTAATTCGGCAACAATAAATTCATTCTTGGCCTCTAGATGAAGCCAACGCTTGACATAATTCGTTGGGTGTTTCACCAATTCACTATGCTAAAATAACTTGGAAGAATTCACAATTCTTCAAGCTCAAAATCTGAAACCCTTGTTTCAATTTCTTCTCCACACAAACAAAGCAAATGCACAAGTCATGAATAATGAAAAACAACTCATGTGAGCCTTTTATAACTTTTGTGGGAGAATTCACACACTTTTCCAGCCAATGTGAGATAAATAGATATATTTTTTCTTTTAATAATTCATTTACTCCAATACTTTAATTAATACTTTGGCTTAGTCTTCAATGAATTTATTGGATAAATGGCCCCTTCCAATGATGACTCAACCCTCAACTTAAGTGAAATTATAAAGTTAAATTATAACTTTATAATAAGTCATTTAATGATTAAATAATAATTTGGCCACTAAAATAATAACTCCCAAATTACTTATCCTTTAAATATGTCATCTGAAACAGGAGTCACACCTAATATTTCCCCACGTGACCAAATGCACTTTCCAAAAATAGAAAGGGTCCTTCTCGATCAACCTCAAACTTACTATTAATAGTAAGCATATGAAACTGAGCCCAAACGAAGTCCAATTTGAGCCAAACGAAGACCAAACTGGAACATACGAAATTTTGGAGAAGATAAGAACCTCCATTAACCAAACCTCTACCTCAGAAGACCCGCTATCCAAAATAATTAGCCTATGAGGGTCACAATAATAGGCTAATCCCACAAACTCTGATGCTCAAGAAAAATGGGGATATTACAGTCCGCCCTTCCTTAAATTGCTTGTCCCCAAGCAATCCCAGAAACAAAAACACACCAGTCCACCTGGATCCCAAGAGTAAAACTGTGTAATCTCCCTGTGGTCACCAACTAGCTCCTGTAATGAAAACACCATCCACTAAGCTAACCTGAACACACTGTCACCATGCCGAACCAAGCCGTCCACACAATCTCCAGTGCTAAACCTGTCACTACCTGGAACCCAGTAGAGATGAAACTCACAACCATCCATAACAAGGAAGAATGGATATCCAATACCATCCAATAAACCAGAACTCCTTGCATACCCTGTCATTCTTCTCTGTGTACTCTCGTAATCCAGATATCCATCCACTGTAAAACAATCCTAGATGTACTGACCCTGCATGTCGACTCCTGCTAACTTTGTTGTAACCAACCCCATCAACTACAGATGGAGTAAGCCCATCCCAAAAAGAATGGTATAACCCTGGAGACAACCCACACCGACGCACAAACAAGTCCACGGTAAAAGGAACCGTGAATTCATTTCATGATCTTACTTTACAAGCTTAGCATGAGAGGTGACCTTATATCAAGAGAGGATTGAGTAGTTGATGTTTCATCCCGGAACATTGGGTATTTGATTTTGCATGTTGCAGTGGAACAAAACTCACATCAACAGGATTGAGACGGTTGATTGGGTTTTTTATGAGAATGACTTTTGACAACTAGCCAAGGAGATTGCGCAGGTAATTTTCCTTTTTGTTCTCATTTCCATTTCATTTTCTCATTTTTGTTCACATTTGTTTATGTTCATTGTTCATTTTTAAAAGTAGAATGAACAATGAACTTAAAGCTTAATGTTTCAACTTTCACAATGATCACAGTTCATAGAGCCTCTTATTGTTCTCCTACGAATTGTTGATAGAGAGAAGCCTACAATGGGATACATTTATGAGCGCATGGACAGGGTGAAGGAGGCCATTAGATCCATTTATTCAGGGAATCAGGCTAGATACGGTCCCCTATGGGAGGTCATTGATCGACATTGCACAATCTGCTTCACGGGCCTATACATGCAGTTGCCCACTACCTCAATCTGGCATTCCAATTTCATCCACATTTCAAGGCCAATGAATAGGTGTTGAGTGGGCTCTATGAATTTGTAGAGCGAATGTATTATGATTCATCAGTTGGAGCACACAGTCCGCGAGATAGAAATGTTTAGGAATCCACAAGGAGACTTCGTCTCATGAAACATATGCAAGAAAAACCGAACACAAATGATGCTAGGTAAAAATCTATGACTCTATTACCAATTTACGTTGATAAAGTCAAAGTTATAGAATAGAATTGATTTTTATTTTTTCTCGTTTTAGATGCATGGTGGGAGATGTTTGGTGCTAAGGTGTCAAATCTACAGAGGATTGTAGTTCGTATCTTGAGCCATATAGGTAGTGCTTCAGGATGCGAGCACAACTGGAGCGTATTTGAGCATATACACTCAAAATAGCACAAGTTGGCAGTGAAAAGGTTGAATGATCTTGTGTTTGTTCATTACAACCTTCACCTCCGTCACAAAAAGATCTTGGGCACTGACACATCTCCTATCACTTTAGAGGAGGTTGATCCATAGGCAGAGTGGAGCACTGAGGTTGATGATCCTGTCTTCAGTGATGAAGCCTTGGAATGGATTGATCAAGTAAATCGAGAGGTAGAAGCAATAGCAATGGTAGAGGAGGCTAGAGCACGAGAAGACCCATTGGAGGATGATGTGGATGTCACTGAGGCTGAGCCTGAGACATAGGCAAATATCATGGTCGCAGAATCATCCAAGACCTATCTTAGGCATACACCTAGGAGGGTTGTGGGGTCGAGTGTGTTGCTTTTATGTGCTCGTTTAACCACGGGCAATGATTTGTCCTCCCAACCATAGACAATACACTATTGTCTCCCCCGAGCATCAAATCTGTTGAATGTGTGTTTTATCTAATACCAAGGAAGGAATGAATGATCTTCCTTTATACCCGATTAAAGGTGCCTCTTTATGGAATCGTCATGACCCTTCACAAGGGTGGCAGACTTTCACAAGTCGGCCCTATAAATAATTAAATATGATTTATATTTTATATTTATATTTAAAGAGGCACTTCTTCATTAGGTCGGCCCAAACAAGGATTCTACCTCAGCTACAAACATCAACACTCCCTCTTAGCTAGGGAGGACTCCTTGCTCATATCTGTGTCATGGAATGACATCCACCATGGCTACTCCCAGAGGGTGGAACAGAGTTCATCACAAATGCACTTAACGTGATGACATCCATCATGTCTACACCCATGAATGGAAATAAATATAAACACAAGTGCCCACCACGGAGTTACTCAACATGATGTCGTCATCTCATCATGACGGTCACCATGGCTACTGCCAGAGGGTTGTTAGCCGTAGAATTTACATTATGTTGTGTTAGTTATATTATATGTAGCCAACGGTACTTAGTTACTACTGGACAGGAATCGGTGGTGATGTTCGGTCACACCCCTTCGGGTTTATATAAGCGATGTACTTTCTCTTCGGAGATATGTTGATGGAGACTATTGGAAATGTATTCAAGTTACGGATGATTAATAAAGACTCTGATATTTTCTGATCTATCTTACGTATTTGTATTTTCGTACAACGTCTATGCACCAGTAAACTAGGTTACCCTAGCGGATAAACATTTGGCGCCGCTGCCTAGACGTACTTGGGAAATAAAAATAAAATAAATTGATGTGTTGATTATTGCCCTGTGGAGAAGTGAGCAAAGAATTCATGCCCAACCAATTGAATAAAAATAGAAGGAACTCGAGGAGGAACAAGCCGATAGAAAAGCCGTACTCGCACAACAAGTTGAGCGAAGGGAGAGATACAGAAGACGCGCCGAAGGACTACCGAAGGGAGTAAGTGAAGGCGAGGGTCTGGAGGTATTCGACCGGGAGGCTGGCAGAAGTGACGAGGACTACCTAGAGGAAACAAGGAGCTTGTTCGGGTCCTTAACCTTAACCCCACGGACCGAAGCAAGAGAAGTCCGAAGGAAGGAAAAAGAGGAAGCCGCGCGGAGGGAGGCTCAGGATACCGCTGCCGCCGCGAGTATCGAAGTGACCGAGGGGCACGGGTATCACAGTAGCCCACCAGGCCTGGACAGTTCCAGTAGTTCGGGGACATCAAGTGGTACGGTACCAAACATTTCTGGGGTACCCACGCCGACAGTACCATCCCAGCCTGTAACACAACCAGTGCTGCAAACACAGTCTGCGCCTAGAAAAGTAAACATGGCAACCAACAAGAAGTTGCCAAAATTCCACGGAGATGGAAAAGAAGATCCTCTTCGGCATTGCCGCATGTGTCAGACAATCTGGTCCACGAATGGAGTTGCTGACCAGGACGAATGGATGAGACAGTTTCTGGCAACCCTCCAAGGGGTAGCAATCGACTGGTACTCCGACTTAGACAAAACCGGAGTGAACACGTGGGACTTATTAAAGAAAGCATTCAAAAAGGAGTTTAGGCTCCTGCGAAACGACAATAAAATCATCTCGGAAATATATGGAACCAAACAGGGAAAAAAGGAGACTGTGCAGGCCTACAGCCGCCATCTGAAGGAGTTAGTCGGAAAAATGGATAGCCAGCCAGCGGATGGCCTGAAGAAAAGATGGTTCATGGAGGGCCTAAAATCGAACCTACGAAGGAAAATGAAGATAGTGCCCCCCACCTCATACGAAGATGCCTATAACCGGGCGATGGACTTGGAGAGCGAACAGAAGACCTCCAAGAAGAAAAGAAGCAAGTCTTCTTCCGACGAAGATGACACTGCAGACGATGACAGTAGCAGTGATGGCGAGTCGAAGAAAAAAGTCATGGCACTCCAAAAGGACATGGAGAGAATGATGGAGTTCAAGACCATGAAAGGGGGTACCAGCAAGGGGGAAGATGACACATGGTGTACAAGATGCAAGGAGAGCGACCATATGAAGGGGTCGTGTCCCAAAAATGCATTGTGTGATATTTGCCAGATCATGGGCCATTCCACCAAGGAATGCCCATACAACATGAAAGTAAGGAATCAACAGGTGTTATTTACCCAGGAGCAACCATCTACATCAGGCGAGTACAGAGGCAACCAACGTGGTGGCGGAAGGGGCAACAACGACAATAACAACACCAACACAAGGACTCGAATACAATATGACCCTAAGGGTCGACCGATGATCCAGTGCCGAGCTTGCAATCAGTGGGGCCACTTTGCAAGGGATTGTGACAAGGGTGACACCCTGCAGAAGTTATGCCGCTGGTGTGGTCCCGGCGACCACGACGATGCACATTGTCCGAAGGGAGTGAACTTCATAGACATTGATAATATCGTGCTTGTACTTACAAGGGGCCAAGCAAAGAAGGCCACATATTTGGATCCCCGTACGGAGACGGAGACCCAGGAAGCTACCCGCTCCTCGCGCGCGAAGGTGGATGAAAACATCCTAAGGCAATTATTACAGACGGAAGTGCCAGTAAAACTCCAGGCCCTCCTGGAAACCATACCTCAATTAAGGATGGCTATCGTTAACACGGCACCATCACAACCTCGTCAGGTCCCTGAAACTCCTCCAAGTCTTACCACAGATCCTATGTTGCCGGTCGTGAATAGTGGGCGCCACCCAGCGGTGGTCGAGATGGGTATCCTTGGCACCACTCTCACAGACACCATTGTAGATGGCAGGTCGGGAGTAAATGTACTTCTGGAGGACATGGAAAATGTTGGGAAAACCCACGCTGTGGCCTCCAACATTCAACCTGTTGGGAGCGGACCAACACGGCATCAAACCCATCGGAACCCTCATGGCTCAGCGTGTGATGATTGGTACACAGCCCTTCATACTCGACTTTGTGGTGATCCCACTAAAGAAAAAGGGGTACGAGGCTATTTTGGGACGAGGGTGGCTCATCTCGGTGAAGGTGAACCACAACTAGAAGCGGAACACACTCACCATGGAGACTACCGGGAGGAAGTACGTGATTGACCTCCGCACGCAAATGGTGAGCGAGGAGTTAGCATCTTCAGACTCAGAATCCGAAGGAGAGAGTGGGAGGAGACGGAGGGCAAAGAAAAATGGAGCCCAATGACGAAGGGGTTTTGGAGTTGGAAGAATGTTCTAGGGATGATGGAGATTCAATGAATGGCCTCTTTCATTGGCAGATGGAAGATTACAAGTTCTTCCCACCATCTTGTAACATGCTAAGCATTAGGGAGGAAGCCACCTCCGCACACTAGTTTACGGAGGACGAACCCATCAAATACCAGGAGGTAAAATCAAAGGGGAAAAACCTCGATGACGACGTTCGTGTTGGCGATAGTTGGAACCCCATGGCCGCAACCTTCAAATTCATTATTCTCCTTATGTACGGGCCAGCGATCATGGTCCCTATAGAATTTATGGTTCCCAGCCTTTGGATCGCCATCGAAAACAGACCCAAGGACAGTTCAGGAAGCCAGCTACTACGGGGCCATCCAGCTGTGCACTCTCGACGGACGGGAGATACACGAGGCCATTAGCAGTTCCAAATTGAAACCTCACCTGGAGGGGATGGACAAAGCACCCGAAAGGATGGACAGAGCCCCCGAGGGGATGGAAGGGGACTCGAGAAACCAGAAAGGCTGAAGGGACGAATGGAGAGGCACCCGGAAGGTAATTAGATTGGGTGATTAAAAAATTAAAAAAAATTAAAAAAGTTAATTTTTTTTATTTATTTATTTTTTTTTAATTTAAAAAAATATATAAAAAGACCGTACGGTACCATACGGCTTGCCATCGTACGGGCCCGTACATCCGTACGAAATGAGAAAAACAAAGGCAAAATTGGGCCGTACAACAGGCCACCGTATGGGCCCACGAGACCCAAGGGAAATTAACTCAACAAACTTGGTAGGTCGTACGTCCATAAATGTTGACACCAAAATGAGAGTTTGTCGTACAGACCGTACGGATGAAAGGAATAAAGAGGAGAAAAGGACCGTACAGTGTACGGACGAGGTAATACCATATGGCGGCGGCACAACACTTCTTGCGAACCTTATGGTCTCGAGGCAAACAAGAAGGATAAGAACCGGATTGAACCTCCTGCACGACGTACGGTGGCAAGAGCAAAAAGGGACGAGTTAACTAAAGTATTGAAGCCGTACGGCCAGTGGAACGAAGAGAGAGATATTGTTAAATACCGTACGGCTAGAGGCACGATTCCACCACTTGTTGGGGCCATGAGCATATTACTTGTGTAACCGTACGGCATCTTGGCACAAAGAGAAGCAACAGGTTCGGGACGGCAGCCATAGAGGAAGGCGAACAACCCACATTCCTACGAAGACTGTATGGAAAGCAAACATTCCTACCACACTGTACGGACTCATTCCAAGATGAGAGAGACGTGATTCATTACCGCAAGGAGCAAAAAAAAAGAGGGAGCGTGGGCAGTTAGGGTTAGTTATTTATTTTGTATAAGGACACAAATAAAGAACATCGAATAGCATATGACACCGAAGGGAAGGACATTTGCACAGGCACCAAAATTGCAGTTGGCAAAGGAGAGAGGGCATCGGACGAAAATCACAAAAACGGTGTGCGCCATGGACTTTTGTGTGGGTTTGAAGGTGCTAAATTGGTCTTGGCAGCGGGAGCCCCTCGACCCCGCCTGGGGCGTTGCCCCAGGACCCTGTGGGGGCGCTACCCCTCGACCCCGCTGGGGGCATTGCCCCCAAACCCCCATTTATTTTTGACGCACACCACAATAGAGTTTGGGGTACCCGCGCCGTCAGGGTAAGCGTTGGGTTTGTTCCGCTCGATGAGAAAGAAGTTTGAAGCCGACGGAGATGGATTGGAGGTTGTGAACACACAGGTTGAGCAAATGATACCCAGAGATGCTGCAGGCATTGATTGTCCGCGCGCCAATGGTGGCGAGAGAGGTAGCAGGGTACTAGCTTTTAGGAGTATGTCTTGGCTGGACATGAGGCTGCCGTGGTGGAGGCACAGAGAGCTCGAGAGGAGCTAACCACTAGGTTGGAGGCAGTAGAGAAAGACTTGGCTCAGTGTACCCAATAGTTGGGTGTGGAGAAGGCAGCATGGCTATTGAGGAAAGATTGGCTACGGAGACAGTATCATTTGAGTAGCAAATTTGCAGCACTTGGTAGAGGCTGAGACTGAGCAATATGTTTTGGTTCTTGTACGTCGTGGTTCATCATTCCTATCTTTTTCTGTCACGGACATTTTGTTGTCGTCCAGAGACAACTTTTCTTTAGGGGGGGATGATGTTAGCCATAGAGTTTACATTATGCTGTGTTAGTTATATTATGTGTAGCCGACAGTACTTAGTTACTACCGAACGGTAGTTGGGAATCGGTGGTGACGTTCGGTCACACCCCTTCGGGTTTATATAAGTGATGTACTTTTTCTTCGGAGATATGCTGATGGAGACTATTGGAAATGTATTCAAGTTACGGATGGTTAATAAAGACTAATATTTTCTGATCTATCTTATGTATTTGTATTTCCATACAACGTCTATGCACCAGTAAACTAGGTTACCCTAGCGGGTAAACAAGGGTGATCAAACAAGTGATGTTGTCATGGAGTCTGTCAACATGACATCGACCTTGGCTACTCCCTGAGGGTGGATCCACCATGGCTACTCCCAGAGGGTGGAACAAGGGATTACACCTCAAGCTTCTCTCTCACAGAGAAGAATGCATTAGCTTGCACCTCAAACTTCTCTCACAGAGAAGAATGGATTAACAAGGGCTTGCACCTCAAACTTCTCTCTAACAGAGAAGAATGCATTAAAAGGGGTTTGCACCTCAAAATTCTCTCTCATAGAGAAGAATGCATTAATAAAGGCTTAATGATGATGTAGCTCCCTCTGAAGCTCAAGTTCTTGCATCAACCTCCTGACCTCCTAGTCCAAGGTTGCCTCTAATGGTTTGTCAAACTCCCTCTGAATGTTAATTCCTCCTCTTCCAAGAAGCTAATCACAATCTGTATAGATTCTTCCACTTCGAGAGATGTCTCAACTTAGTCCTTAAGGACAACAGGGGCAAGCCCCTCTCTCTCCAATTTGAAGACAATCATCCCTTCAATATTCCAAATTATTAAGGAACTCAATCGTGATGAACCAATAGGTTTAGGGGGGGCTAAGGAAGATCACAATGTTCTTGACTCAAAAGGAACACATGTACAACGGTATAATGTGGTGCAAAGAGAGTGTCTCGGTTTAAGTCAATGTCTTGTTCTTTCTGGCCTTGTAGTTAAAATTAATCAGCGATACCATTTCATGCTTAGATCGACACCCATCTTCAGCATCAGTGAAATCAATATCATCCTTGTACCATAGATCGCAACATACTTATCACTGTTCACGACATCCTTGGAGATCATATCGCTTACATACCAGCGCGAGAACCAATATAATCCGATCATGGCATCATTGGAGGTGGTGGCAGAGATTACATTCTGATCGCATATCATATCAAAAATATCTCTTCCACTTCACACTTTGGTGCTGACCACTATCAAAATTCCTGAATCCAATGATTAAGTTGGCTTTGCAATTCGGACTCCCATGCTCAGATGATACTTTCCGTAGTGAGGGATAACACGCGAGGGAATGTTGCTCAACAACCTCTTCTTGTCTTCATGTTCTAACGACACTTCAATCCGCCTGATTACTCGGTGCATAATTGTTGTTGTCGGTGAACAAATGTAGATGAGAGCAAGAAAATGATTGCCCAGCCAACTGCATTACTCGTGAATGGAGGTATCAATCATCTGAGAAACTGTGAGAGCGATCATGGAGGTCTTGCCCATACCAGATTGAGCCTGTACAATGACATTGTGGCCGGTGATGATGTGCATGACGGCTCTCTGCTGAATGGCGGAGGGCTTTTCAAAGCCGAATTGATATATCCCGCAAAGAAGATCGTCACGGATGCCCATCTGATTGAAGCTGGTGATTGCCTCTACACCAGGGCTTGTCTCGAAGATTAGCTTCTCATTGTCATATGCATTGCGCCCTGGGTTTCGGTTTCTCCCGCCGCCTCCACCTGTTCCTAGCCCTACTCCTTCCCCTGTCATTGATTTCTCTCTTCTGCTGTGAACCCTACGGCCATTGCGCCTCACTGAATAGAGACGGGAAGCGTGAGCACCGGTGTCTGTGGCAGACACAAAGTTACCAAAGCTCTGATACTATGTTTTTATATGCTCGTTTAACCATAGGCAATGATTTGCCCTCCCAACCATAGACAATACACTATTGTCTCCCCCGAGCATCAAATCTGCTAAATGTGTGTTTTATCCAAAGAAACGAGAATCGGAATCGTCTCGGAATCGGCAAGGCCGAATCGAATCGCGAATCGCCCATGAATCGGAATTGAATCACCCATGAATCGGCAAATTTAAAAAACCCTTAAAATTTAGAGATTTTTACAATTTAAAACTTATTTCTTGCACCCTTTATTGAATATAACTTAAACACACTATAACATCATCAAATAGAAGCTAACATACATAAACAAGGAACATAAATGATAAATCCATCACATGCGTTACATATTTATGCAGCCTAGAAGCAT
>MU223858.1:2117743-2134058 GCA_018584345.1 Thuja plicata
TGTGTGTGTGTGTGTGTGTGTGTATAATATTCAATATAATGTTATATTATTATTATAATATATTTGATAAATAATTAAATTCATATTCTAATATTAGGATCGAATATCTAATCCATGTGGGTAATTTATATATACGAGCATAGAACAACAAGGAGTCTTTTAACCCATGAATTTTGCATTTTGGTATCCAATATCTAGAGTGAATCAGATATTTGATCCTTCAAACACATATTTTTGTTCAAATTGACTACCAGGTGTGAATCTTGTTTCATATTTCTTCTTTTTAATCATTTATTTGCGTTTTTGGGTTTTTTCTTTTAATTTTTTTTGCTTAAATTAAGTTCTTTTATTTGAAATTTGTTTGTATTACTTAAACTACATCTTAATTATATATATTTGCAACTTGATTGGGTATAGCGGAGAACATTGATAATTCACATTCTGCAAACCCATAGCCTTCATTCCCACAACCACCAAACCCTCGACCAATACAAGACCTCATTTCTAAAAAATTGAATCAGTTAAGGGGCATCACAAATATTTATTGTACAATCCCTCAATTAGCCTCGATATTGACACATTGCAGTCAATAATATTGAATGTAGGAACAATCACTACCCAACAAAGTTTTGCATTTAGTGGTGAGAAGCCACGAGGGCTCACTATGCATATGGGTTGAATTATGATGAGGTGAAGGACCTCAGAATATCAAAATTTGACATACCTGCCCTCTTTTTCGATCCCCATACTAGACAGCTAATGGATCCAAAAAAATAAAGTTGTCTAGGAATGGTGTATACTTGATGAGATACGAGATAACTTCTAGGATCATTGGTGGATTGTTTTTGATAGACCACCCAACAACAATATGAATGTGGACCATTTTATTTCATCAAAAAACTGTATGTTGAGTTTGTCTTGCATAAGCAAGTGAACTACTTTAGCATGAGCCCATTCATAGGCATAGGTATAGGTATGCCCCAAGATAGACCCGAGGTAGTTCAAGTAGTATAGGGCCCATATGCCCCCCTACTTGCATTGCTCGCCCACCTTCAGTACAGCCTCCAAATATTATCACAGAGGCTACCTCACAAACTATTATGGCTACTTATGCTTTGAGTAGGTTTTTGATTACTCGGGTTGTGGCACTAGTGAAACCAAATGGCCATGATGTTGGTGGTGGATATAGTGGTGCTAGCACATCCTCCTCAGGTCCGCATATTTGTGTGCCTCATACTTTCACTATGTACAAGCACTTTTTCTTGGATCCCCTCAGACAACCTACAGAAAATCCTATTGGCATATTGGATTACGAGGTGCATGATATGAGTGTTGCACCACATGAGACAACAGGGATTAGAGCACACATTAGGGAATCATCTCATGGAAGAGATGAGCAGGTGCATGCATCATTCACTAAGAGTATAGTGGTAAGACTTAACTTGTCATTTCATAGTGCAATTTATTTTAAATTAATATTTATAAGAGATAACTTCTTAAGACTGTGATAATTTTCGCTTACATGGTCTATTTTATGTTCAGTTGATGTCTGAGGAGGACATGACATAGGTGTAGACGTCTAAAAACATCCTTAGCACACTATATTAATTGAATTTATTTTAATTAATATTTTCCTTGACATTATTTTAGTTATATTTATTATTTCCATCTACCTATTTAATTAAATTGATTTAATTAAATTAGGCTCATCTCCTAAGGTATTAAAATTTTATTTAAATACCCATCCCTCCCCCTCTAATGTATTAAATTAAATTTAATATATATCCTCCACAAAATCCCCTTTAAACAAATTTCAATTTATTTATTCCCTCCATTATTCCTAAATTCTTCTAAACCTTGACTTGGTTAATTTAACTATTAATCTAATATAAATCCTAACCTAAAGGCTAGGCTACACACATCACTTTACCCATTAAGCCTACCTTTTTAGACTAATCTATGATTAGGCCTCTAAAAAGGTGGTTCCTAACTTATTAGTGCCTAATGAGTTGCAACTCTTCCCAAGGAAACCAACCACCTTCCTTAAACTCTCCAACTACATTCTTACACCTTTGTCCCCTGTCATCATCCCAAAGTTTTCTCAAACATGTGTGAGCAACCTTGAGCCTCTCAAACCTTAAAAGTCCATCTTGTCTCAAGTTTCTCACACATGTGTGAGCAAGGTTGAATTTTGCATGGTCATCCCCTTTGCCCTTGTGTCTCTTATGTGGCTCCTATGTGGATGCCACATAGGTTCCACCTCATCCAAGCCCTCTCATCTCTCCCAAAAATCTATAAATATGATCATTGCCTCTTGCATTTCATCTGTCATTTTGCATTGTAGTGTTATTATGTTAGTTTGTTTCCAAGCACATTTAGCATATACATGTTAGTTTCTTTTTCTAGTTTTGAATCTTGATAGCATGTTAATTTAATCCATGAATCAATGTTAGCTTGATAGTTTGCATCTCATTCTAGGATAATCTTGTTATCTATCTTCATAGTCTCATTGTTTGGTTGAATGCTTGTTTCGAGTTCTTCATACTAGTATACAAGTCATTTGATCTCCATTAATTTGCATTATATCTTCTTCATCATCAAGATTTGCATCATTGGGGAACTCGCATTGTGTTTAGGAGAGCACACCCACATTAAATCCCAAAAGAGAAAATCAAACAAGCACTGGGTGCATTTGTTTTGGCTCTATTAGAGGTTATGTGGTTTCTTTTGTGTAGTTTTGTTAAATATATGTCTTGATTTAATTTTTTCTAATCCACTAACATTTGGCATTATTTGAGCTTGACTACACAGGTTAGGAAAATACATATACATTTTGGCACACACGGTGGGACCCATGTTCCTAAAACATTTATCTATTTCTAAAATGTTGTGATCCTACTGGCCGAGTTTCTATTTCGGCATCTCCCTTCTACGCATAGGCGTATCTTTCTGTGAATCACCATCTACGCAAATCCATATCTGCGTAGATCAGCATCTTTCCCTATGAATCGCTATCTGTGTAGATAAATGTCTGCGCAGATCAATGTCTGTGATTGTAAACCAATGTCTCTTCCTATCACAGTTGCCCACCTAGTTTTAAGGGGTTTCCATTTTTAACTACTTTTTGTGGTTTTTGGTACATTTTACATTCATATTGTTGTCATATAATGATTTTTATAGAAGTATATGCTGGCAAAAAAAATTAAAATCATAACCACATATATAACCCCCATTTTTGCAGATCGACATCTGTGAGTTTCGACCTTTGCGCCCTTAGAATTGTCGTCTCCGCTTGGTAAGGTCAGGTATATTGACATGTGTTAAATTTTGATTTTCTACTTTTTATCAAATTTAGAACTGACATCTTCATCGATCTGCGTCTAGGTTGATCAATGTTTACGCATGTTCTTTTGCATCTCCACCCTATAAAAGGTTTATTGAAGTATAAACTTGATTTTCCTAACATGAACACTAGTGGTGCAATTCTTATCAATTGTCCAAGACTAAAAAAACAACTAGTAACAATTTGCAGGTTTCCTTTGAACTTTTATGCTTGATTTACTATTTCTTGGAATGAATGTTTAAGGAATGAACCCCTTTCTTGGAATGAATGTTTTCATGCATTGATGGAATGAACACTTGCATGCTTTAATCATCTTTAAACATTTTGTGGCAATGTCTTATGTTAGAGTAGTTGAACATTAGCTACTTTAATTAAGTGTGAATTTGGAATTGAACCCCATATCTTGCATTCTTGGAAAGCTTTTTTGGTGGAGGTACTCCCTTCAAAGCTTTCACTCTTTGTTTAGATTTAGAATCCCTATAATTTACGTGATGCAAAGATATAATTTGTTGTATCCTCTCTCCTTTCCTTCACAAATCTTGGGTGTAAGAGAAAGTCAGTTTTATCTTTGCCTCTAGAGAGGCCAGTTTGGAGGGAAGTGCTCCCCTTCAAGGGATGACCTCAAAATGGTAAATACCCTGACCAACATATAAATAAGAGTTTGAGTAAAATTTAATCGTATCCCACCAAGCTCGAGTGATGTGTGTTGATGATAGTCTAGATCGGGCGAAAAGTGCCTAAGTAGCCAGCATTATGAACTAGAGACTTAAGTGTCTCATGTGTACATACAAACTATTTGGAGGGACGCCATGGGAATAACTAGAAACTATTAATTTAGAATTCTACCTTTTTATCTTTAGTTTAACACTTGTAATGCAAGTAGATTGTGTCATCCTCTGAAGTTACTCACCGTATGTATACCCCTGGATGTGACGTGTGAAGGCTTAGGTATTTCATCACTGCAAGTCGGGAAAGCCCCCGTAAGGGGATACCCTATTCACCCACTCTTTTAAGGCCCTATTAAGTGCATAATTGTTCACTCATCTCGACATTGGCTTACCTCTTAGACTAAGAGAGACACAACACAGGAGGGTTTGGTATATTGGAGTTTTCTCTTCTGGGCTTACAAGTGGTTAATTGAAGTCGTTTCCTTAGTTAGAAAGTATGTATTTGATGTTTATACCTATGTAAATAATTTTTGACAAAATATTTTGAAGGTTAAGCATTGGCATTTTTCAAGTTTCTTTCTGTAGTGATTGTTCTTGCCACAAACCAGTCCAAGCAAATAGTCAAACTTGGTCAAACCATAAAAAAGATTGAAAATTTGTATTTTCTCTAGATTGGCCCCTGTGCAAATCCACGTCTACGCTGAGTAGACCCACGTCTCTGCTTCTCTAGAATTTAGACAGAATACCTTGTGAACCAATCATTTTCCTACAACGACATCTTCGTCTATAGTTTGGCATCTCGGCAGATTGGCGTCTCTGACTGTGATCGACATCACCTAAAAAAAATAGTGGCCAAGATCATCCCAAGAAAACCCTAATTAGGGTTGTTACAAACATTGAATAACATCCAATAGGAAAATTACATTGCTTCCAAGAATGAACCAATGATAAAATCCGATAAGGGGAATGCATTAAATGCATTCTACATGCCAATTTGGAATGACTTGATTGGTTGAAGATGAGTGGGTGCCACCTCAACATGTTTATCTTGTAATCTTCATTTCAATTCCACTTCTTCATCCTTAGGAATTCTTCATTTTTATTGGAATTCTTTCTCTTGGATTTCTTGAATTTGTAGTAATTGAATCATTTGTACTTCCACCTTCATTGTTTGGGATTCCTTGTCATCTTTAGCTTCATGACTATCTCCTACACCCTTGACTTGAACCTCATTAGCCTTGGTCCTCTTCTCGTGAGACTTGGTTCCTTCACTTGAATCCCCTTGGTTTGTATAATTTATTCATTTTCTTTGCATGAATTGAATCTACCATGTTGTGAGCTCGATCACGATGTTGTGAAATCTTGGACCTTTGCAATTCCTCAATATTATAGAGCTTCTAACCACTAAAGTTTTAAGTCATTTTTTTTTGTTCCAAAGGTCCAATATTTATCCTCCTCAAAACAGTGATTTGAAATCATTTGCAAGAATCCATCATTTTGACCCTCCTGAGCATTGTCAAGTCATTTTCTCCAAAATCAATCCTCTAGTGTCCGAAATTGTAATTTTCCATGATCCATTTTAAATTCAGGGACACATGTGAATGTTAAAGTTAAATTACCCCTTGCCTATAAAGAAAAGAAGACAATTGGTCGAACGATTAGGAAAAAATAATGTGTCATGTGAGCAACCCAAGAGTGTGCCAAAGATCTTGAGAGATATGATATGATGCAATTCAACAACAAAGTCGCAAAATTCCTCATCAACTTCCAAGTAAACCATGACTTTATTGCGACCTCAAGAGAAACCTACGAGGAGAAGAACTAGACCTTTTTATCACTTCATCAAACCTCCATCATTCTAATCTTTGATAAATTTCCAAATATTTCCACTTTTGACTTAGGATCACCATCATTTTGGACTTAAATCTTGTTGTCCTTATTGACCCACATCCAAATCAGATTCAAGAACAACCTAATCAAATAAAATAAAATCCTCCACACCTTCATCAAGATTTCATCCATATCTTTATGTTGAATATTTTTCAAAGTTTCATTGAGATCCTCATCCTTAGCAAAACCCTAGTTGAATTACACTACTTGATAACATTATCCATCGTGAGTGATTGGTCTAATTAGTCCATATCCTATTTTTCTTGGGATTATTAGTCTATCTCCAAGTGGAATAAAGATATCAATCAAAATCAAAATCATTGAGCTTAGTAGGATATTATTTCACCAAGGTTGTCCAAAACCTTCATCACCATCAAAATAAATTTGAGTTGAGACCCTGTCCTCACAATGCAATCATCAAAATCTAACATCTTTGAGGCCCTACCCTCACAATAAAAAACAAGTCCAAAACATTTGCTCCTATTCCTAATTTCATCCTTCATCCATCATCAAATCTTTCATTCAATCCCTTTTTAGGCTTCATCTTTCATCTCTCCAAAGGTCACCATTGTATGGTTGTTCTAACTCAATCACAAGCAAAAAATATGTTCTTTCAAAGTACTGAAGTATAATTTATTTCAAGTGAAAACATGTTCTTTCAAAGTATTGAAGTACAAGTCATAGATATCACCAATGATCGTGAAGAGAAAGGATTGATGGAACAACCTAATAGGCCCTCTTAAGTCAATGAGTACCTCAAAGACCCCTACAATTTGTAAATGGTTGAAAAGGCTATTAGGCTAAAAAAAAATGAAATCTTCATTAACCTTTTCACAGATGGGGTCAGAGAGCCTGTAGATTTTGATGATAACTTTATATATATAAATATCACCAAGTCTTTATGTCCCGAGGACCAAGTCAATGTGACATCATCCCATGACAAAGGAAAGGCTACCTCTAGTGGACCTTCCACATCAGTGACAACTCAAGAAACTATGCAAGCCTTTCAAGTGACGCCTTAGACTCTTCAACAAATCCTTAGTGTCATTTCTAATTTGAAATACCATGCTAGTACTCATACTACAAGGAACGTTTCTTCTAGCATGGGTGTGAGTGTCTTGAACATTGGCCAAACTTCATTTCCACAAACATAATTCCCACAATTTACACAACAATATTCGTCATCGCTATTCATAATCCCCATGTCTGCCATGAATAAATCTACTCAAAAAACATCTCAATCATATCACTATACCCCTCCCCTACATCAACACTTACATCATCCACCTTTACATCATTACAATTTGAGGGAGGAAAATCTTTTGGACAAGCACTCACACATCACAATGCTCTTAATTTAGCTCAACAGGTTAATGAGCTCAAGAGCCTTATACATAGCATGCAAAATGAGGGGAAGAAAGAATTCTCTTTTGATGAAATATGTCCCTAACCATTTGACAATTCAATCAACATGCAACCATTTCCCCCGAACTTTGAAATTCCTAAAATTGAAAAATACAAAGGGGAAACATGTATGTTCCAACACCTTAAGGAGATCTATGTTGCATGTCAAGAAGTCTCCTACATTGAGAATTATCTAAAGAGGATTTTCACTAGAAGTCTTAGAGGCCCCACCCTTGAGTGGTTCATGAATCTCCCTCATGGGTCTATATGCACCTTCTCTGATCTCACAAAGAAGTTTGTTACACAATACTCCTACAACATTGAGCATTAGGCATCATTAAGTGACTTGTGCAACACTAAGTAAATAAATAGAGAAACCTTTGCCAACTTCCTACAAAGGTGGAGACACCTTGAAAATAGAATGCCTTGGAAAATACCTAAACAATAATTGATTGACATATTCACTAGAAACTTGGTATCTAAAATGTCATTCCAAATTAAAATGGCTTCACTTGATAATTTTGAGTCCATTGTTAAGAAAGGGAAGAACATTGAGTATGGAATCTTGTAAAAGGGTACCATTAAACATTATACCCCTTCATCTAAAAATGACAAACCTAAGTTTTGGACCAAAAATAAGGGAGTTTTCAATGATGGAGTGACTAATTCCAAACATGTTCAAAATGTCCAAGCATCTTATCAAGGCAATCAAAACAATCACAACAATCACAACAACAACAATCAAAATTCATCATAGCAGCAACAATCGCAAAAAAAAACAAATCATAATCAGTCCTATTTATTTCCATGCAACAACAACAACAATTCCAACATGCATCTGTTACAATGGTGAGCAAGACTGATTGCGCCCTTGGTCTCCTTAGTTTTTCAACGCAGCGGTGATTCGTGACATGGCTTAACTGCCTTGTTTATCTTCTATATGTCTAGTGGTTGTATCGGGTATTAAAAGGTCGATATTTTGGTGCAACAACAACCGCTATTTATAACAAGTGGCATCAGAGCTTAGTCATAGGTTCGAACCTCGCTCTTGTGCTGGGGGATCGTTACAATGGTGAGAAAGACTGATTGTGCCCTTGGTCTCCTTGGTTGTTTAGTGCAATGGTGGTTTGTGACATGGCTTAACTGCCTCCTGTGTCTTCTATATGTTTAGTGGTTGTATTGGGAATTAAAAGGTTGATCTTTTGGTGCAATGGAAACTACTAGTTGTAACAGCGTCAACGTCGACAATACATGTCACTTGCAAAACCTCTCAATGTTATCTTCTGAAAACTTGTTGACCAAAACCTGATGGTGTTTCTAAACACTAGACCATATGAAGAGAATCAACCTAAGAATGCTTGTTACAAATATAATGAGTACTATGAATATCATCGCATTAAGGGTCGTGATACCAAGAAACGTATGAGGTTGAAAATTTTTTTGAAGACCTTATTGACGACGGAAATATTGAGGTTGAGGGAAAAAAACCATTATCATCACATGCTCAACTCGAGACATATAATCAAGCCTTTCCTAGACATGACCAAAACAATGGATCATCATCAAAGGTCATACCATATGACTACTCCACTAAAAATATCATGGGATTTGACTCGTTGTGTGGAAATATTGAGGAAAATGACATTTTTGGCTTTGATTCCCTATGTGGCCACATTGAAGAATTTGAAAACCACGTATACACCCTCAAACTTAAGGGTGTAGATTGTAATGCTACCACTCATAGAGCTTGATTTACAATTCAATTTGTTGTGCTTCCAGCCGCCCCATCCACTTCCACTAGGACAACTTCATGGTACGACCTTCTGTCACAACTTGGGAATCCTCCCATATAGATATTAATCCTTGAGATGTTACACACATCACCTATTCATAAGGATATACTTGAGAAATCCCTTATTGAGTCACATGTCCCTGATAACCTTAGCACATCCTAATTTAAAGCCATGATTGGGAACCTAGCTATGAAGCAACACCTTGTGTTCACAAATAATGACTTATGTGGTCCTGATCCACATCATAAAAAACCCTTGCACATTGAATCTCTCATCTATCATCATAAAATAAAAAGGGTCCTTCTAGATGGTGGATCCAGTTTGAATCTTTGTAACTTAAAACTGATAAGATAGTTGGGACTCACTAACAATCTTCAAGATGTTACAAAGAGAATATTAATCAAGTCCTATGATGATAGAGAAAGAGAATCCAAGGGTTTTCTCACACTTCCTCTTCAAGTGGGTCATGCACTAATTGAGACTACATGTCAAGTCCTAGATCTTGATTTTCCCTATAATATTCTTCTTGGAAGACCTTGGATACACACTCTTTTAGGTGTACCTTCCACATTCTGTCATTATTTGAAGTTCCCACATCAAGGATAAGAAATCACTATTCTTGGAGATCCTGAGCCCTTCCAATATTGTAAATGATTGGAAGAGAAGCAAACCCACTTTTTCTTGTTGAATGAGTTTGTTAGACCTATCACTAAAGATGAAACCATCAGATCCTCTATTGATAAACCTTCCACTGAAGAAAATAATAAACTATCAACTAATGAGGCCTCTACATATAAAGCTCCTAAGGATAAAGAGAAGGTCACTGAAGAAAAGACCCTTAAATCTGATAATAAGATTAAATTTATTGATCAATGTATGGGAGAATACACGTTTGAGAATGCTTTTTGCATTGGTCAATTTCCTTTATCCCCAAAGTGTCATGGTAAACATTTGCAACTCTTTCCTAAGAAAGATAAAGGTATCATAGAATGTAAAACAACCACTTTTGAGCATTGGGGATCCCTTGGTGATGAACATATGGAATCATATATCCTATCATGGCTCTATAAAGATGGAGAAGACAAACTTGTAGATGCACCTAAAGGAAAATATGTAAAGGCCACTCCCATGGTTGAAAGTATGGGATACCATGGAACATGCCTCCGTGAAAAAGAACAAGGTATAAAAGAGCCAATTAAAGAAACTGACTACCCCGTGGTAGAGGATTGGGATCCCTAGAGACTAAGGTGCCCTTAACTGATGTCTGTGAGATTTCTTCTAATTCAGAAGTTAAGGAGGAATTCTATGAAGTTCCCTTTGATTTCATCAAAAATAGTCTCACCAATACCAACCATTCCCTTACCATCACTGAAGTTGTTCTTTCATCCCCTAGCCTCCCACTCAAACACCCTAAGCTTATTGATTGGAACCAATAAGACTCACCATCGACTTTGGATATATGTGATTTGGATGGGGCGGTATTAACCCTCTTTGGGCTAAGAGATCTCGAAAACTATATGCACAAAATCCGTTACAACGATCGATCCTACTCCAATATCCAAGTAAACTCTCTTAGTCACAAATGTGAAAAACAAAATAAAAATAAAAAAGACAGTAAAACATCCCCTAGTGAAAAGCATTCTAAGGCACCTTTGGATGAAGAAAAATAAAAAATAAAGGATGTTTCTTCTAGTGAAAACCTTTCTAACGATCCAGAAGAGGGAGAACTTGACTTTCCATTCATGTCTCTACCACCACAAAAGTCTTCTATCCTCGTCAAAGATACATTTGAATTAAATCTTAGAATAATTGAGGATCTTCAGATCACCTTTATATAAACATTCACGAGTGACAAAGAGAAAACTGACATGGTTGTGATTCTCCATAAATCAAAAAAGAAATTTGCTTCATCTTACAAATATATGCCTCGACTGGACCCTGATCTAGTCATACACCATCTTGTGGTAGACCCTAAAATCAATCTTATCAAATAAAAGGTACACAAGATGCATCCACAAATAGCACTATTAGTAGAAGCGGAGTTAAAGAAGATGCTCGATGCTGAATTTATCAGACCTATAAACTATCCTGAGTGGGTCTCCAATATTGTACTATTAGGTAAAGCTACTAGAGGCATCCACATCTATTCAGATTTTAGAGACTTAAACCCTAACATATCCTAAGGATGATTTTACACTACCCAATATAGACATCATAGTGGATTTGATGGTAGGTCATGAAATGTTATCACTTATGGATGGATTTTCTGGATACAGTGAGATCATAGTTATAGAAAAAGATCAACACAAGACTACATTCACCGCACCTTGGATATCATGGAAGACTATTGTGGATGACATTTTAGGAAAATCTAAGACCATAGAATCACACATCATCATCCTCACAATAATATTTGACAAGTTAGAGAAATATAAGGTTCGACTGAATCCTAAGAAGTGTGTCTTCGATGTGCAATCAGGAAAGATGTTAGGCTACATTGTATCCCATAAAGGAATTGAGGTAGAAGCAAATAAACTAAAATCCATCCTAGAGATGTCACCTCCCAAGACACTGAAACAACTTTGCAGTCTACAAGGAAGACTTCAGTCCATCCACAGAATTGTGTCACAACTAGCAGATAAGGTTCATCATTTCTCTCACCTATTGCACAAAGATACAAAGTTTCTTTGGGATTACTTATGTCAAAAAGCCTTTGAACAACTCAAGAAATATCTAGCTAATCCACCAGTGTTGGTCCTGCCTATCCAAGGTTGAACTTTTATTTTATACATCTCTTCCACTATTGTTGCACTGGATGCTCTCCTATTACAGCTAGACGATAATGGAAAAGAACGAGCAATCTACTATCTGAGCAGTACACTAGTCGAATATGAGTTGAACTAAACAACTATTGAGTGAGCATTCTTGGTTGTTGTCTTTTGTACACAAAAGCTTCATCATTATATCCTTAATCACAAAACCCAACTCATTTCAAAAATTGATTCATTGAAATATCAATTATCTAAGGCTTCTCTTATTGGTCGCACTGTTAAGTGGGTTATGATCCTGAGTGAATTTGAAATTATGTATGTAGACAAAAAAGCCATCAAGGACAAATAATTGCAGATTAATTAGAATAATCTCCCATTCTAGGGGACCATCTTATAGTTCCATATTTTCTAGACGAATCCATCATTACTACCACCCTAGGTATACAATGTAAACTCTATTTCGATGGATATTTTAAACCGAAAGGATCGGGGGAAGGACTCTTATTTGTGACATGGTAGGGAGATATCATCCCTAAATCCTACAAGTTGACATTCACATGGAAAAACAACATTATAGAGTATGAGGCCTTGGTGACATGACTTCATTTAGCCATCCAATATAAAATCACTAGTCTACTTGTATTCAGTGACTCTGAGTTGGTTATTAGACAAGTTAATGATGAATGTCAGACAAAGGATGATAAATTTCTCCCCTATAGTAGATTGGTTGAGGATCTAAAACAAGACTTCACATAAATTTAATTCTACCAGATCCCTATAATAAACAACAAATTTGTTGACGCAATGACCACCATTAGGTCATTGATATTTTTGCCAGAACATAGTCACCAATACAATTTTCTTGTTGATAACCTTATGGTCCCTACCTATGACATATCATAATTTGAATTGGTGTGTGATATTTTTGGTCCTTATTCTCCCTAGTACCAAGATATTTACTCCTACCTCCATGATGAGATTGTTCTGCTTCACCTCACCCTTAACAAACGTAAGACCTTCATTCTCTGCACCTCCCAATACACTATCCTCGGTGATACCATCTTCTAAAAACACTTTGATGGAACCCTCCATAGGTGTCTTGATTTATGTTAAGCCAAAACAACATTAGAAAAGGTTCATCAAGGAATATGCAAGGCTCACTCCAGTGGACTCATGACAGAAACTCCCAAGTGTACTTGCACAAGCTTACTAGGACCCTAACTGTTCCTAGTGTTCCCAAGACCCTATGCTTTCTTCTAGGATCTTCCAAGTCCTTAATTATCTATTTTAGGACCTCTCCAACAACTCTCTAAGAGATGAAAACTATTGTTCTTCACCGGGGGTAACTATCAACAAGTTTTACTTCTCTTCTATGTTATTTCTTGGATGACTCCAAGTGTCATTTTAACTCGTTTCCTTAACAAGTGTTTGCATGGGACATAATCCATTCTTAGAAAACTTCTTGAACTTCATTTGATCCCATTAGAACATGGTATCAGTACTTTTTCAAATGATTTCAAGCTTCTTATGAAATCTTTCCTTTCAGGCCTAATACTCCTTCTAGCCCTAATTGACTAGTTTTTACCACTTCATTCAAAACTTTCCCAAAAAACCCCAAAAACAAATATGATGTCCTAATACCATTTTCCAAGAAACGATAATTTTTTTAGGTCTTAGGGCTCCAAGGTCTCCGTACAATGGATTCCTAGAATTAAGGGCAACTAGGGCTAATTTGGCTATTCTAGTTTAGTCGAGTGACTTCTTCTTGAAAATGTACCCAAATGGATTGGGAAAATCCTAATCTTCTTAGGAGGTATTTGTATACCATCAATGATTACAAAACCATATTTTTTTTACTCTACGAATCATATCCCTGCATTCAAACACCATTAGTTCACTGACAAGCACCTAACCAGATGCACTGGACTCACCTAGGGCTTGCCATTAAAATAGCTAAACTGCTTCTCAGAACTCCTCCATTTTTATTTAAACTATACATAGGATCCCCTACCATATCCCTCAAGCCCATGATGAAATTCATGGTTGGGTTCTATGGGGGAGCCATATTTCTCAAAATTGTCCTAACAACACCAATAAACTACTAACTAAGAAATGAATTTACAAAACTACACTAATGAACACCAAGAAACTTCATACCAAAGAAAAATTCACTCTAACTACCCTATCTACAACAATCCAACTCTATAATGAGGGATTCAATCCATCTAAGAACACTAACAATTAAAAATCAGTAACAGTGCACAAAAACACAATAATAGAGCAACTTCAGACAATTTGAATTTCTTCTCAGGAAATGGGCCTCCTCATGGTTTTTATTCTTTCTCCATGTTTTTAGGTGTTTAAAATAACTATCCATCCTCAAAAATCTAAGGGAATCATTTCTTGACAATGTTGTCATGCAACTTTGCAAAGTTGCAAATGTTGTCATGACAACATTTTGACAACCTTTACAATTTTGCCTCTAACATAGTTTAATGACCTCTAACATATATCAAATGATTTAGAAACACCATAGAGGCCATTTTAGACTCAATTCCAAGCTTTCCTAATCATTATAGGATTTTAGACCCAAATTCCCAATTTTAGGCTTACTTAAGCACTAAACACTAACTTAACCAAAACAAACTAGAGTGGATTGATCCTAGTCTAATCCATCTAGGTACATACTCGCAAGACCTTCTAAGGCCTAATAAAATACTCCTTACTTGGCTAGGGTTAGTACAAGCCGCAACCAAAACATGAAACTAGGAGTTAGCCTAGGTGCTCCTGCACCATTCTCCCCAAACAAAAATATATCAATCCACCCTTGGATTGAGCAAGTTGGAGTCAATTACCAACTTCTTGAACTCTGCCTCTTTGATCCAAGTATCCTCTACATCTCCTTGGCCATTCCACTTCACCAGATGCTCTTTGTAAGTCTTTTCATGTCTAGTCTTTTTGTAGACCCTTGAATCAAGTACATTTTCTTCTTTCTTGGATGGTGTAGGGGATAATTGCAGGCCCTCCACTTCTTGGATTACTTCAGTAAGACTCTAATCAGGATCAGGAGTAGGGCCCTTGTAAAGGACCAGATCTGCAAAATTGAATATCAGAGACAATCCAATATCCTCTTGAAGTTCAACCTTGTAAGCAATAATGCCATATTTGGCCAGAATAGTGCAAGGTATTAATCTTCTCATCTGTATCTTTTTTAGCACTCCCTTCTGCAACCTTTCCTTGTTCAAATGGACCATTACAATATCCCCCACCTGGAATTGTACATCCTTATTTCTTTCATCCACCTTCTGCTTTATCTTTGCAATGTTCTTTGTCAATGTCTTTTTCACTGATTCATGTACTTCTTTCATGGAGTGTGCAAAGTCTTCTGCATATCCACTCCCTTTGGCTCTATTATTTAACTCTTTGAGTTCAAATATCCCTCTAGGATGTAACCCATAAACAAATTCAAATAGACTCCTTCCAGTTGTCATGTTGATTATATCATTGTAAGCATATTGTGCCTGCCCCAAAACTTGGTCCCAAGCTTGATCATACTCCTTAGTGAGACACCTCAATAGGTTTCTTAGGCTCCTATTAAACACCTTAGTTTGACCATCTATCTAAGGGTGATATGCAGAACCAAAGGAAAGATTGGTTCCCAATTTTTTCCACATTGTCTTCCAAAAGTGACTCATGAATTTGGATTCTCTGTCTGAAACTATGATCAAGGGTAACCCATGGATTCTCACCACCTCCTTGAAGAAAATATGTGCAATGTGACAAGCATCATGAACAATCTTGCAAGGGAAAAAATGTTCCATTTTGCTGAATCTGTCTACTATGACATATATATTGTCAAATCCTTGTTTTGTCCTTGATAATCCTACCACAAAGTCCATTAGATTATAAGGTGCCAATTTTGGGGTGTTACAAGTAGTTGTACCTAAACCACCATGTTTGTATGCTATCATTCTACTTGTTTCATCATGAATACAACATCCGAACCCAGCCTTACCCGGATTTCCTTTTGAGGCTCCATCGAAGTTTAGTTTATACCTGTTCAGGCTTAGAATTGTCACCTTAAATTAGGCATTAAGGCTTCATGGAAATTCTATCTGACAATGGAAACTTCCTCTAGTTGTGGGTGAACTATGGATGAGGAAGAGTCTTCGGATTCTAGGCTAGCTCCTATTTGGTATGGAATATCACCTCTTGATTTGTAACTTAATGGGAAAAGGGAAGGAGGATTTAAAACTGAATGGGAAATGGGGTGATACACCAAAATGAAATCAGACTTTATTTGGAAAAAACTAATGCAATAATCCTAACTCATATACCACATTTTGATACTTCAAATCTCTGGTCAACATATAGGTTAAAAGACTTGGCTACTAGGGTATAGATCACAAATAACTTAATCAGTCAACAAACATACATATTCTTCAT
>MU223858.1:2134180-2169744 GCA_018584345.1 Thuja plicata
ATAGGAAAAATAGATCATCTGCTTTATTATCCTCCAAAAATCTGACAAGTAGGTTACAAATAGTATTTCCAAGGCATCAAGGAACAATGAATTCACTTTGAGCCTTTTCTCCAAGATCTGCAACTCAATGGATACAAAATGGATGAAAAAGTGGTATAGGAACAAAATAGTTCACTAAAACCTCTTATCCCCTGATTTTGAACTCCTTTACATGAAGAAAAAGCCCAACTATATAGCCCATGTGGCTCAATCTCAAAAATGACATATCCCTCCAAAAGTCCCTCTCAAATGGATAGACCCCCTGAAAATTAGGCCCAATTGATGCCTATAATATAGCTTTAATAAAAGCTCTCCATGATCCCTCTAAAATCCTAAATTTAAGGCATAATACATGCCTAAACCTAGCCTTAAATTCAAATTTTGAAAATGAATTCACCTAATGTTGGCATCTTTAAACTATATCTTTGCAATAATATTACCAACCCAATCAAGATCCTAACCCACAACATGGACCCCCACTATATTTGCATAAAAACACAAACTCCCAAAGCACAGCCGACACCATAGCATGGTCAACATGACCTATTTCTAAACAATAACAAATCTCCCAAAAAATACAAATGTATTCATCAGCTAAGTAGCTGTCGTGGCATGTGATTGATGGGGTCTTTATTACCCATGCATTGTGGACTCCAAAACTCTATTGAATTTGACATAGGCATTTCGGCCATTTCACTTTGCAAATCTGTAGCTTTGTATTGGGAGAAGAATAAGGGCTTTTGAAAACCCTAGTTCACTGGTTGTGCCGCCATGCTGCTATTTCTTGTGCTCTCTGTATTTGACTTTTTCTTGGGCGGCTTGAGCGGCATTTGACACTGGAGTTTACATTGCCACTAAATCATGGCATTTTCTGTGGATTTTCATTGTTAACTTGGGCTCTCACAGTAGTTCTTCTATATGAATTTGAATCTGCCATATTATATGGCGTTGAGAACTATGCATTCTGTTGGGCAGCCAGGAACTGAGGTCTTCATGCCACTTAATGGTGCTATCGTGTATTCTATAGGAAGCTCGGGCCTCTATCTCTTGGTGCTGGAAACAAAACCTGGAGTTTAAATGCCATGTAACATGGCGCTCTTCCTGTATCTTCACTAGTGCTTGGGCTCTTTACCCTACATGTTCTTGGCTTGAAATTTAAAGATAAGTAACTCTCTGTCCTTTCTTCTGTTTACTTCATTCCATCTTTTCATTAGCAACTGTTGTTGATGTCACTGTTTAGTAGTATAAAAAATTTGAGCTCCACTTTAACTCTACTTCCTTTTTTCCTACCATATTACATGGCATTGATAACTCGGGCTCTCTGCATGATATCATGTTTATCTGTTCTTCAATGTGTTTGATACTGCTGTTAAAATATATGAAATATGTTGTCCCCCTGAATGAAGTTTGTAGTATGACAAATAAATTGGTGTCTCAATTGTTGGATTTAGTCAGAATACTATCCCTGGGGTTCGAGCATGGGCTCATGACACCCATGAATAGCATTAAAAATGTAGAGATCAATAAATCTATGATGCATATTCTCATTTTTTGACAATGTTGTCACTTTTTCCCTTTATTCAAGCAATAATCACTGTTTCTGTTGGAACATGCATATCATTTTTAAAAGTGCTACAACAAGTTAATTGATAGTGCTATCATTTTCTTCTGTATAACCATACATTGCATTTGATAATTTACATCTGATAACACTTATTTCTACGTTCACTACTTTATCATTGAAGACACTGTTATTTCTTTTAATGACACCATGATGAATTGCATTTGCATATGTATGTCACTTTGTAGAAATAGAAAGATGTATACGGTGATATGCAGATTTTTTTTTTTTAAATATCTTTGAATAGCACCATCATTTGATTTTTCTTTTGTATGTATGCACTTGTTTATTTGACCTCTAACATCTGCATATTCATTCTATTTTCAAACAACATTATAGATAACCTTTACTTATGCATATTTGAATAATAGGGTTACCTCATTATTTGATTACAATTCATCTTTTATTGCATAGGCATCTTCCAGCATCATTAATGTACCCTGCATTTCTCTTCCTTCTGCATTTTCCCTTTTTCTTGAATTCATGAACATCCAGCATTCTTTCATTCTTTAATAATGCATATTGTGAAGTTTGAGCACGGGCTCGTGACACTCACTACATCTTAGATATAGAAAAATATTTCATAAAGATATGTTTGTTTGATGTTATTATCCTATTAATACAGATGCATACCTTTCTATTACATCGATATTATCAGTAGATATGCATTTCAGGGAGTTTTATTGATGCATGGTGTCTTTTAAGCTTTTATGTATTGCTTAGATCTAATTGGATCTAACATCTTTTCCACCATGACGATGTAGGAAACAGGAACAACAAGAGATCTAGGATGCAGGACAAAGAAAGACAAGACCTAGACAACCAAGACATCAGATGATGTAGATGAACAACTCCAGAAACTAGAAGACCTATTAAAGGCAATACATAGACCCTAGACTTCATCATGCTTCCTTCTTACTCTCTTTTCTACATATGTCCTCTAAGTTTCAGTATGCAAGATGTGGCCTTGAAGGAACACTTGTCTAATACATTCAGTATAAATACACAATGTAATGATCGTTTATAAATATGAAAGTGTGTATTTGATCAAAACTTAGAGTACAAATAAAAACTGACAATATGAATGTAATAGTAATGTATTCATCTGTATTGGCTGAACAGTAATGTTAAAAGATGTATCTTTATGCAAATTTTTTAACTATAATGACTATTGTCCCGCATGTGACAAATTTGGGTAACAATTCTGGCAACCTCTGATGGATGTCTGCCCACTTGACATTGGGACCAGTATCCTAAAATAGTCCATTGGGCATTGAGTCTATTTTTCACCTATGGAAACCCTCAACCTAATCTATGAATACAAGAAAACCATTTCCCAATGATTGAGGGTATGTTTATGATTTGTGGTAGTGAAGCAAAACTTCATTACCACAAATTGTAGATGTATCCTTGATCATTGAGGAATGGTTTCCTTGTGTTTACAGATTCGGACAGCAACCTTGGAAGACCTTGCAAACTTGAAGACCTACTGAAAATGGGAAAACTAAAACTAAAACTGACCTAACTGTGCTTGACAACACTTATGGAAACTGGGAAACTAACCTAACCTATCCTAAACATCCACAAATCCTGGTTAAACAAAACCATTCGTTGATTGTGAAAAATAACTTCCCATCCTTTTAAGCTCACAATAATCCACATGCTTCTGGAAATCTGTCATGAGATGAACATAGGAGATATACATGATCATTTGCTTGTCAAGAATTTGATTGATATGAAATTTTCTTACTTGATCAAGCTGATTATAAACACCATTATTTTGTAGAGAATCAACAAACAGCAATAGGACTTTACTTACTTGATCATATGGGACATCAAGCTGGTTGAATTCTATCTCAGCTTTATCTTTTGAAAGGATATTATGCAGAGGTGCTAGTACAACTTATACTTCTTTGCTAGCCTTGACCTTGTTTGAATGCCTGATAGGACAACCTTGTCTGATAATGAACCTAGAGCTTTCTTTGATAGATACAGGTTCCTGAGAAATTTCTTTAGTTTGATAGATCTTCTCATCATGTTGGTTGGGAATAATCTCTCGAAGCTCGTAGGTGCTTTCTGAAAATGCGGGCTTGACATCAAGATGCAAGCAGAACTGCTCCATCTCATCCCAAAAAATATCATCTTCTTCATCTTCCTTATTCATTTGCAGAAGAAGTATTTTATGATTAGCACAATTATTCTGATTTACTAAAATCTTCTTTGTCTTTTGTTGTTCATAAAGATCCTACTTTAGATCAGCAACCTTCTGCTCAATGCTCTCTTTTCCTTGTTCCAGCTCAAAATACTTCTCAATTTGAAGTTGATAGCCTCTCTTGTATGTTTCAGCTGTAGAAGCCAGGAATCCCATCTTTTGCTTAAGATCTTGTAGCTCTTTTTCTTTCTCCTCTTGAAATCTCTCATAAAACTCTTGATGAGCTCTCAGTTCCTTTTCTTTCTGTAAATGAAATTCATTACGTCTATCACCTTTCTAGGGAAGTCTTTCATGTTAACACTTTTGTCAAAAGGATTAGGACAAATTGAATCAAGTGAGAATGAATTCTTGGGTGCTAACATCTTTTCCATCATGCTCTTAATTTTTTTAATTTCTTCTTCTTGAGATGGGCCTTGCTTCTTAATCTTCTTGTCCACATCAAAGTTGTAGGGGACTCTAGCACCCTTGTTGAGTAAACTCTCTAGGAACTTGTCTTTGTTTTGCTCTAAATACTTCTCCATATACTGCTAGAAAAGTGGTTTTTGTTGTATTTTCATGAAGTCTTGGGAGGTGAGGTCAAAACTCGAGCTACTACCCCCATATTGTGAACCATGGTGAGCATGTTGTGAAGGTTTTCTTGAGTTCCTAGGAGGTGTTAGTCTCGTATAATGATCATGTCTTGAATCCCTTCTTCCTCTAGGGATAGGAGATCGTGACGGTGTTCTCGAATGTCTTCCACTTCATGGAGTCTTAGGAGGGGTGGATGGAGGAGAATTGTTTCCGCCACCAACACGCATGTTGTTGAATTGATCATTAAGTTGTTGAGCCAAGAGTCTATATTGCTCTTCCTGAAAGGGTTTCCTTTCTATCTCCAGCAAGGCTTGTCTTTCCAACTCTAGGAGTCTAAATTGCTCTTCCTTTGTAGCATTTTCATCTAGGAAGGCTTTCTTTTCACGCTCAATTTTTTGAAGTCTTTCACTCGTGTATCTTGAAGATATTTTGAACGGTGAACTTGGTCTTGAATTTATAAACAAGTCATTGGTGTATGTTGCATTCACACAAGTGTCATAAGGTTCATCAGCTTGGTTATCATGTTGTGATTGTTCATCTTGATAGGCTTGTCTCTTACCTCTCTCAGCCCTTTGGTGTGCATCCAGATATCTAGTTGAGATGAGGGGTGAGACTGGTCAACTTTCGTGAGAGGAACCGCCAAACGAAATGGTATCTCTATGTATTTCAAATATGTCATCAAGGAATTTATCCATTTCTCCCCTCTCTCATCGATTCATTATGTAACTCATATCCATATCCGAGCAAGAAGATGCTAAAGGTGTACTCAACTCACTAAGGTTACTCTTGGAATAAAACCAAATTTTTGAGTTGTTCCTGGGTGATTGATCAAATATGGGTTCTTTTCCCTTTTTTTTTCGCAAGTTTGAACTAAGGGTAATAGGTTAAAGACTACTTGAGGTCGCTTTCCTTGATCTACTTGATATCTTGTTGTAACTGACATGGAATAAAAGGTACTAGGTGATAGGATGACTCTAAGAAACGTTGGTACCAAACCGGGATAATAAAAGCACTCACTTGTCCAAAAGAGAGGTGATAAGATAGAATTTTGCAAGAGGCATAAACCAACACTGCCATAGAGGTGTCTACTGAATGGGTGAATACCCTAACACATATGGATCAGGATGATGATTTACCCAAGTTATATCAATTGGATTTGAATTTGTATGGAAGCGAATGGACAAGAGACTACTAAAAATATCCAAGTGTGTTATCAAAGGATCTAAACGTTTATCTTCTCAACAAGGATAGTTTCTAGCTCACCAACTCCAAGAAAGGTCACTTGTGAAACCAAAGATTACTAGTTCAAGAGGTCAAAACGCAAGAATCCAAAGTGTAAACAAGCTTCTAACGGGGAGGTAAGTGACCTAATCTAACCTGGATCGACCAAGGAAGACTGGAAATGACAGGATAGCAAGTTGACAGTTTGACACTTAAGAATGCAGATTTGTTGATCTTTTTTTGATGTTTGCTTTGAATGTTTGGTTTATGTTTTGATCTTTCACTCATGCAAGACACATAAAGAAGATTGGTTTGTTGTAAAAAAAGAACAGTCACACCACAACCTAGGTAAGCCAGGGCAATATCTGTTGAATTCTCACTTGAACCAAAGTTCAACCATGCCTACTCATAGCGGACAACTTAGAAGCGTGGAGGTATGGGCTCCTCCTTATAGTGCACTCACTTCTTAGGCACACCAAGCTTCAAAATCCAAGGGAATCACTTCCCACAGAACCATTGTCTCTAGTAAGAGCGGTGAAAATGTGGGACATCTTAGTCGGTCTCTGACCTTCCGCGCCAACAGATAGAGGGATTTTGGTCACTGGAACAATTTTTTTAGTCAGGGCATCCTTTCAGGCGGCTATACATGTGGAATATTAGCCCTATTAAGGAGGCCTCCTAGCCTATAGAAGTTATGTTCTATAGGTTTTTATGCACCATGAGGGTACTGAGGGAGATCTTCTGTCAGCGTAGCGAAATGACACCTGTTCACTATGAGATTAATCACAATGACATTTTTTATGTACCAGTTTGGAAGGGGTTGGCTTTAGCCTGTTATCAGTTGGGAAATCCACTCTCACCGGCTCTGTTAAAGCTCTCAGGAGGTAGCCATGCTAAAAGAATTATATGAATTTCTCTTACACCCAAGATCCACAAAGGCGAGGGGAGAGGATATGTTCATATAATTCTTAGGATTACAATCTAAAAAGACACTTCAAACACATAAGAAGATGACAACAATGTTTCTGGATTTTTGATCATCCCAAAAGGGCGAGAGCATAGTTTCCTGACATTATAGCCATCCCTAAAACATCATATATAAGTTCATTTTAAAAATTCTTGCATGTGCATTCCTATTTTAATAAAACAAAATAAAATACAAGAATAATGTTTAGCATTCTATCGATCAAGCAACTTGCAAGATGATTCGTTAGTAGCTTGTGTTTTTAGACTTCTTTTTAAACGTCCTGCAAACCACGGTTAGGTTGTAATCAACAAGATAAGTTAGAGAACAACAAAGCCCAAAACTCGTCAGCGTTAACAAAATATGAAAATCATAAATATGATTGCATATTCAGAAAGTAGATAAAAAATCACGCACTTTCAAAAACCAATTCACTCAAAAATGTTACCGTATGAGCCTGCACGAGGCTTTGGAAGCTGCAAAATAGAGAATTAGACATGTACAGTAATGAAAACCTACAATTTCTGATAAATCTGTGACTCAAATCCAAAAAATAAGAGCAACCCAGAAATCTTCAGACAATTCTACCCAAAATTCAAAAAAAATTGCACTCAATTTGAACCTAAAATGAGAAAGATATGATCATTTGAAGTTAGACTGCAATTTCAAAAACTCCAATGGTGAAGGCAAAGACTTTTCAAACTCTGCTGACATCAGCAAACTGTGGCATTAAAATTGACAGTTTCATGGCTGTCATAGCAGTCCATGCATAATGATGGTTTGATGGCCGTCAAATTAAACATAGTTAAAAAAATCTTTTTTTTTAAAGTTTTTTTCAAAAATTTGCCTCGGGATGTGTGCAGAAAAATCTAAAATCTGCCTCGATTTCCATGCAAAGGGTCATACGTCCTGCTTGGGAAAAAGAAATTTGCCACAAATTTGACTTTCACTGGAGATGGGCGAGTTTATACTCATTTTCAACCGAAACGACATTTCGGACGTGATGGTGGGGTCAGATTTGGCTCAAAATGAGAGCTTCAAAGACACTAAGAGGATAATAGACATAAGATAGAAAGAATTTTCAAATGTGATGATAGAAATGAATGTTCTGCCCCACGGTGGGCACCAAAAATGTGTGCTAAAATGTTGACACACTTCTATGAGTCATTGTATTCAAGATTGCTCAAGAATGAGGTCTCAAATGGTGACTCATAGCTCCCTATTCATGGAGTACAAGGCTTTGTGATGAAGGCCCTCAGTTTAGACCTAGTTTATGCCCATGCAAGTACACCATGAAATTAGAGATTCAAAGACGAAGAGAAAGAATGCTAGTCTCCATGATCATCAAATATGCATTGCAAATGAAAACTATTCAATATGATAACAATGCATGAAAGCAAACTAATCTATGTGATAACAATGCATAAAAGGAAATATGCAAACTAATTTATGAAGGAAATGAGCAAGATTAATCTATTGAAAGGAAATATGAATCTAAATTAACATGAATCTACTCTAAATGGATTTCCATGGATACATGAGAGAAGAAGACAAGAAGAAGAGAAGTTGCATGGTTCAAGCTCAAATGCCCAAACTCTCCTCCAAAATTGCTCTCCAAACCTGCAGCATAACAATAACATGAAAACTTGATATCCCTATTTCTAAAATGAGAAGGAGAGGGCTCCTTATAAAGGAAAGTGTGGAGAGGAATGCATCCTCAAGAGCAATGTGGGATAAATCCCTAAAAAGACAAGAGGAAAAAAGCCCACAACTTAGGAATATGTGTGGAGAAAAAGGAGTTTTATTTATTTTTTATTTGATTTATTTCCTTTTTTTCATAAAAAAGAGAGCTTTAAGTGGGGATTTTATTTAATTAATTAAAAGAGGGATTTTCTTTTAATTAAATAAGATTATCTTATTTAGTTAAAAGAGATATTTTAATTAAATAAGATAAGATTATTTAATCGAAAGAGAGATTTTCTTTTAATTAAATAAGATTATTTTATTTAATAAAAAAATATTTTCTTTTAATTAAATAAGATCATTTTATTTAATTAAAAAAGATGTTTTCTTTTTAATTAAATACGATTATTGATGAAATGATCAAACCTTAGGAAATATTGAAATAATTAAATTAATTACGATTTGATCAAGGAAATTGATTTGAATTGAAAATGTTGCAAAGCATTGATTCACGAATTTGATAAATTGATTTTGTCATTTGATAAATTAAAGAATGGGGGCCCATAGTCTAGGCGACCATTTTAGGGTGCATACACATACTTGTGGATCCAAGGATTTGACTCCTCCATAAGGGTTTTTACACAAGCAAGGTGAATTTGTTCATTTACTTTGTTTATCTCTGTAGTTTCAATTATACTTTAAGGTTAATTTCAAAATTGGGGTTTGACCAAGGCAAACCCCTCCCCCCCAAAAAAAAACATTTTTCTTGCAGGTACAGGTTCAGAAGAATGAAATGGAGTGCATATCCAGATACCCTTTTCGGAAAACTTCTAGGAACCGGAAAGAGATTTTCTGTCAGAGATTTTGGAGGTTGATTCTGCCCTAGGTCAGAATCAAAATTTTTGGGTGAATGGTGACATTGACTTGAGGGTCAAAATTGGAACTGAGCTAGATTGGAAAACAATTTTAGGGTTTTGTAGATCTTGCAGTTTCAGTTTAGGTTCATGAAAATCAATAGTTTCTGAGACCATCTAATAGGGTTTTTATCAGGGTTTTTCTCAGAGGTATGTATTTTATCCATTTTCCTTTACAAACATTTCCAGATTTAAAGGTAATATCCTAGGGCAGTCAAGCTCTAACCATTACCCAGTATCGATGGTGATCCAGCAAGATGGGATTCCGATTAGGTGTCCCTTTAAATTCGAGAAGATGTGGTTCAGAGTGGAAGGTTTCTAGGAACTGATTGCAGATTGGGGGCATAATGCGCCATATGTTGAGGGCAACGCTGCCTTTCATTTCTTCTCTAAACTAATATTCCTGAAGCAGAAGTTGAAGGAATGAAATCAACATCATTTCAGCAACATCTTCAAGGCTAGAGCAGAGGTGGAGTCAGACTTGGCGGCACTCAACGGCAAGGTTTTGGATCAAGGTATGGATAACGAGGACTTCCAAACTGAATAGATATTGATGGGCAAATACTCTGAAATCCTGAAAAGTGAGGAGATACATTATAAGCAAAAATCAAGAGAAAATTGGCTAAGAGAAGGGGATAGGAATACCAAATATTTTCACAGTTATTTGAAGGTTAGGCAGAATATCAACCACATCCTCTCTATTGAAGATAGGAATGGGACCCTTATAGAAGACAGTGAGAGTATTAACAAGGAGGCTATCAAATTTTTCTCCTCGCTTTGGCAAGAGGAACGGGCAGATAGGCAGGAAGCTCAGAACAAGGTCCTGTGAAATATTCAAAGCCTCGTATCAGAGGAGGACAATAGGATGCTAATGAGCCCAATCACACAGAGTGAAATCAAAGCAACAGACTTTGGAATGGGCAGAGATAAAGCTCTAGGACTGGACGGCTTTCAGGAGTTCTTCTACCAAAATTTCTGGGAGCTACTCAAGAATGACTTATTGATGGTGGCAGAGGAGTTGAGAAGAGAGGGTTTCAATCTAAAATATTTCAACAACACCCTGATTGCCCTTATCCCAAAAAAGTGACAACCCCGAAGGTATGATGATTTCAAACCCATTTCCCTCTGTAATACTATTTTTAAAATCATTACAAAGATTGCTGCAAATAGGATGAAATCTCTTCTAGACTCCTTAATTTCTCCGGAGAAAAGCAACTTTACCCCCAATCAAATTATAATTGATGGAATCATTGTGGCTCATGAGGCCATGCACACTGCCAGTAAGGGCAAGGATAGGCAGATGATGCTCAAATTGGACATCCGCAAAGCCTATGACAGAGTGGACAGAGGTTTTTTGTTGGCAGTAATGAGGAGCTTTGGCTTCGGGGAAGGATGGTTAAAATGGATTAGGGGTATGATCTCAGATTACAGAATCTCTATTCTAATCAATGGCAGTCCACAAGGATTTTTTAGCACAAGTCAGGGCATCAGACAAGGGGACCCAATTTCCCCATCTTTATTCATAATTTTGGCAGAGGTACTGGGTAGATTAATCACCAAAAAAAGGATTGGGGAGAATGGAAAGGCATCTAGATTGCGAATGGGATACCACCTACGTCCCACTCTCAATTTGCAGATGATACCTGCTTCTTTGGTATGGCCTCAATGGCTGAGGCTAAGGTGATGAAACAAGTGTTGGACGTGTACAGTTTAGTGTCCAGGTAGACTGTGAATTGGGATAAATCAAAAATTATTTTTTTCAATACAAAAATAGACTTGCAAAGATCTATTGCTGGCCTCTTTGGCGCTAAGATCGGCAAGCTCCCAGGGAAATTCTTGGGAACCCCACTTTTCAATGGTCCCGAAAGAGGATAGATTTGGAAAACACTGGTGGAGGAGTGCAGGGATAGAATGGATAGTTGGAAAGGATAGTGGCTCACATTGGCAGGTAGGATCACTATGATATGGGTAGTCATCTCGGAAATGCCTGTGTTTTCTATGGCATGTTTTAGAATTTCAAAAAAAGAGATCAAATTGATCCAAGTTTGTATGCGGAAATTTTTATAGAATGGGTCACAGGACAATGACAAGATTCCCCTTATGTAATGGTCATAGGTATGTAGACCGAAAGGTGGGGGTGGTGCAGGAGTGCGAGACTGGTTTCTTTTCAACACAGCCTTGGGAGCCAAACTAGCCTAGCAAATGTACAGCACTGGGAAACAGATATGGGTCAAACTACTAAGAGAAAATTATTTGGACAGCTAGGAGGATGATAGGATACTGACAATTGCGGATCCTCTGAGAGGCTCGGCCATATGGAATTTCATCCTCAGCTGCAGAGATCTTATCACCAACCACTTAACGTGGAAGATTGGTAATGGGGAGAAGGCAGACTTCTGGCATGACTCATGGGACGGGGGGCAGAAGTTGGACTCTACAACTCCCCCACATGTTGTTGAGACAATGTAGCAGTTGTGGGGTACCCGAGTTAGTGATTACATAAATATACAACCATCGGATTTGGGTGGTCTAAGGAGTTGGAAAGACCCCTCTACACTGGAAATCAGTTATGAAGACAAGGAATGGTTGAGACAAACCTTGGCTGAAAGGGCTTTAGTTGCATCTCCCTCGAAGGACCAACTCATTTGGTGTGGCTCCAAAAGTGGCAACTATTCGGTCAAGATCGAGTATCAGCTCTTGGAAGGGAACCATAATAAGGTTGAATGGGAATGACACCTGTGCTAGAGAAAAGTGTGCCTACCCAAGGCAGGTGCTTTCACATGGCTCGCGGGCAATGGTAAAATCCTAACAGGTGAAAGACTCACAAGAATGGGTTTTCGGGGACCCTTTAGATGCCCTTTATGTAAGAAAGCAGAAGAAATGGTGGATCACCTTCTTCTTCACTGTAGCTACTCCCATGAAGTTTGGAACATGGCTAAAGCCAAGCTGGGATGGGCGAGTCCTTTATCGAAGACCTTAGAAGGCTGGCTAAAGGCATGGCCGAAGAAGACACAGGAGTCTATTTTTGCAGCAGCCTGGAAGATTTTCCCGTCAATAATTTTATAGGGGTTGTGGAAGGAATGGAATAGGAGAATATTCCAAGGTAAGGAGGAACTGCTTGGACTTTTTGAGCAAAGAATTGATAGGTCCTTAGCAAAAGTAATCTCTTTGGCTACATCCTCTTCCAACTTTCACAATCCTTCCTTCACATGGTTTGATGCAAAACTGCCCATGATCAAATATCGTCCCGTTAATGGGATTACAAGGGTTCATCCCATTTTGCATAAGGAGAGGTGTGCCTGGCAACCGCCAGAGGAAGGTTGGATCAAAATAATTTTTGACAGGGCTGCAAGAGGAAACCCTGACATATTCGGGTGTGGTGGAGTTGCAAGAGATCATGAAGGCAATATCGTTGCCTTCATAGAAAAGAGCTTACGAGATGGGACCAATAATGAGGCAGAATGTGAAGCTGCAAAAGAGGTCATTTTACTGGGTGTCAAGATGGGTTTGAGGATGCTGCATTTGGAAGGAGATTTAGAAATCATCATCAATGGGATCAAAAAGGGTAAACTAGTCTCATGGCATCTTGACAAGCACATTAACCAGATTTGGTGCCTTTTACTAAAGTTTGAAGACTTTCAGATTTCCCATGTCTATAGGGAGGAAAATGTGGTGGCCGATATGTTGGCCAACCTGGGAGCCAATAACCCCCATGGAAGTAAGAATGTTATTTTTGAAGATTTCAATCTTCTCAATTTGGACTAGACCGATGCATTTTCATTGATGCTACCCCGCGCAACTCTCCTTAGAGTGACTCTCAATTATGAGCCCTCTCAAGATTACTCATGGGAGTACTAAACACCACTTGTAATAATGTCGCACGCAGGAAGAGATGGGTTTGCGTGTGTCTAGAACCTTTGTGGGTCTCCAATTACCCATGCATTTATACTGAATAAACCCCTCATTTCCTCCCACAGTTTCCTACCTAAGTCTTTTACAGAGGAGCACTACCAACCATAGAAGCAAATTTCATGCTAGAATCATGCAATCAAACCTAGGTGTATGAAGGGAAGGTAACGGTCCGGCACCTAAATAATATCTTCCTCTTTGAGGATCAAGCTTTTCTGAGCATGATTATAGATTTCTTGGGGCCAGAATTCATGGATACATACTGGCACAGGAGATCAAATTTGGACATCGCCTCACTGTTTGTAGCGCTGGCTCTGATGGTGGGGGATTCAAAAGAAGAAGTTCGAAGGGTCGTTTAAGAATGCATTGACAAGCAATGGCTTGTGGGGTTGGAGGAAATCATTGAACAAGCTGTTCTTGGGTTAGGGATAAACATGGGTCAGCACCCATGGAGGCAAATTGGAGGTGGAGATACTCTGATACAGCCGTTGGTGGTGTGGTCATCTGCAAACCCACGTGAAGTACACCTACCGAAAGAAGCTAGGGCTTGGTGGACTTTGAAAAACCTACTACAAGCAAACACAGGGAGGAGGAGAATGCAAACATGGGCAAAGTGAAGACTACCCCCAGGAAAAGTGTGTGCCCACACGGTGAGCCCCTGAGATACCAAGTTATCAGGGAAGGGCGGGAGGTGACTGGTGTAGCGACAAGAGCAGGCTTAGGGGTTGATGTGTTGCTGCTCGACAGGGGGACGCCAAGCAGGGCTGGCAGGCTACGTTTTTCAGGGGCTGAGGATAACTCAATCCTCAACTTCACCAAGGAAGAGGCTGCCTCCTGGTTCAAGGAATGAGGTGGTCGATGGATTTGCAGTAAGGAGGGATGAAACCATAAGTTTTTTCTTTACATTTCTGTTGTAGGGGTCAGATTTTCTGTAGGTGTTGATGCCTTTTGAAATGTATATGCATCGGCTTTAGTTTACTAGGCTTGTAAATGAGGGCCTCTTATGCTCTCTTACTTTCTCTAATATTGTAATTTCTTTTATTATTAATACAAAAAACATGTTACCTATCAAAAAAAAATTATTTTTTATACTAATAGTTATTAACTGACAATTTATTATGTAATAAATTAAAGAAAAATATTTTTTAAAGGATATCTTTATCCATATTATTCATATTTGTTTTAATATTGATAAAATTATATAACATTGTTTTTAATATTGATAAAACAATTTTTAAATAGTGATAAAATATTTACAATCTAAAATTTAAAATAAATAAATGACTAAAATTGTATATATGTAAAAAACAAATGAATGCCAACTTAAATTAAAGGAAGTTTTTATGGATGGACATAAATTTACAATGCAAATTACCGAACTTAATCAAGGTTTGTCAAGATTTTATTAAGAAAGTTAAAATTCCTATGACAAATTATTGGAGGCATTTTGTCAAACAGCTAACTTGCCTTGTCTATGCTTACACTATAACATACATGATTGCTAGGGAAGTAGCTACAACATATGACAATATGTTGGCAATGGTTATCCTGTTTGGATGCTCATACCTTGTTCCAAAGCTCTCATTTTTGTATAGGTTGGAAAGATGCTGACAACAATTTTTGAGTTTGGCTTAGCACTTGCCAATTACATTTGGTTCAAAATCACCATCCTCACCCCATTCTTGTCGGTGTACGCTTGTTTTTAGTGTGAGATGAGATTGTAAATGATTTTATACGTGCCCTAGTTTCAAGGGGAAGAATGGTGTCTAGTGGATATGGCATTGTTATACCTCATGCACATGCTCCATCGTCGCTAGTTCCTACGCATCAGGACACCAATAATGGTGTTGGGGATCCTAGTTATGGTGAGTTGAATCTACTCATAGGTTCTTGCAAAGTTTATTTGTCGATTTGTGGTTAGAGGATATGTTAAAATGAATGAAGGTGTTTTAATGGCGTCCATGAGACTTAGTGGTCTAAGATACCAAGATACACCAAACTAACTCACTTTCAAGTTCTTTTTCATGTTGGTTCTTTTGTTATGAATCTTGAGTAAGAAACTAGTAGAGAATAAACACTTTTTTACATAAAGGAATTTGGTTTGTAGATTTAGTTTAATCTTTGGTCTTCACTTTCAGATGTTCACAATTAGGTTTTGGTTTTGTGGAGGTCAATTGTAAAGGGCATAATTAAGTTATTCATCATGTATTTGAGTTCTTCCCTAGACAACTTCTTTCAATCCCTTTTTGAAACCTCTAAATATCAACCTCATTTAACTTCATCTTTTGAATCTTCCTCTCAAATTTGTGAAGATTCTTGCTACAAGACAATTGGAAACTCTATTAGATAATTCTTTTAAAGGTAGATTTTACTACATCTTTCATGGGACATTCTACTTTTGTTCATTTTTTGGTGGACGTTGATATCTCCAAGCCTCTACGTGGGGATTTCATTTTGATGGGTATATTGGCCTTGAACTCAACCACTTAATTATGAGGGTCTCCACTTTGGATGTAGATGATGTTTTACAATGGGACACCTATTAGTGAACTTCCTCCCCTACTATTACAAGGGCACGATGATGTGGTGGGAACATACCAAAGATCATCACCTAACGATACACTCCATTGATGATGGCTTCTCTTAGTACAACCACCCTTCTCAAGACATTGGTTCCCAAGCAATTGATGTGTCTCTAACATGTCTTGGCCCTATCGATCAATCAACTCCCATTAGAGAATCCCAACCACTTCTTTGATCATTCGGCCTGTAATGCCTTTGGTTTTGGTTCAACGTCATCCTAGTCATGGAGAAATGGTTTGTTGCTTGACTTCCTTACCTTGTCATTCCATTGTTCCTTCTATGTACACTACTAAGCCTTTGTTAGAGGAACTTCCTCCGCTTCTCCTTGTTATATGGATTTAGATGATAATATCACTTTGACTATTATACGAAGGCAATAGAGAGGCCTTCCTAAATCTCTCATTCTCATCCTAGAGTTATGGGCATGAAACATAAAATATTTTATTTTAGCATTATTTGAGTGGTGTCCTAAGTGACTATGTTGTTTCTTTTGGTCAAAGTTGTTAATGTTTGTAGCTTCAGGTGTATGATCACTAGAATATATATAATATATGTTGATTAATAATAATATAATATATATGTTATATTATTATTAATCATATGAAATTTAACATTTAATATTAAATTATTATTTTATTCTTAATTAATAATTGATTGATGAAACATTATAGGATTGATTAAATTATAATTAATGGGAAGAGGCATGTCCTTTCTTATAAATAATAATGAATAGACATGTCCCATGAAGGGACATGTTTCTCCTATCCTCATTCCCAAAATAAATGAAAGAGAGATTATTGCATTTGGAAAATACATACACCATAGAGTGCTATTACATTTGCATCTATCCTAAAACTTAACATGGTATCAGAGCCAAACTGCAAATGTAAGAGAATAGTTTGTTGATGGTGAATGTGACTATCTCAAAAAATATAGTCTCAGTAAAAGGACCATATCTTACAAATCCACCGTTGGATTCTACTACATGTCGGATATGTTGGTGAAAAACTAGTTTCATAGAATCTCACCGAAGTGATTAGACAGAAAATCTTGGATTCAAAAGTTATGATGGAATGTGTACGGGTCTATGTGAAATTCCTGAAAGTGACTTTCATTAAAGAGATATATTAATTTTTTATGATCCTCTTCAAGAATTAACAAAGAAGCATGCACTCAAGGAAGGGTGTCTCTTTCTAGAAAGAAAGAATCAATTATAGAGTGTCACCTCTCTTGGAGAAATCAAGTCATTTCATAAGAAGACATGAGAATTGTTCAATGATATAAGAGTGGGAATTGTACATTGTGGGAGGAGAACAATAACCTCTCAAATAACCATCCTTAGTGGGGAGATAATTCAAAGGGGAGATATCTCTCAAATAATCTGAGAAGGTATTTTATGATTTGATGTATACATACCTTCATTGAAGCAACTTGTGTCAAGGATGATGATGCGCAGATAAGCATTTATTATCCTTGAGTATTACATTTATCTACTCATTATAGTTTCTCTCATTTGTATTTATATACATACTATAAGAGCTATTTGCCTTGATCTTTTCCGGAGATGCTCTTGCAAGAAAAAGAAGATTGATATCAGATTCAGATGGAGTCTGATTCTTCAAAGGTAACTTTGGATGAGGAGCTAAGAATATTGATATCAGACTCAGAGGGAGTTTGACATATCTTAAGCAATCTTGGATGGTCAACAAATTGATATATGCTCAATGAGTTCTTCTTTGTGAGAGAAATTCAAGGTGAAATCCCTTGTTTTCACCCTCTGCGTTGAGGCATGATGGATGTCATGTGTGTGACTCGATATTTTTAATGGATCTGCCCCCTATGTACATCATGAGGAAGTGACGACTTCCAAATGATTATCACTTGTATTTGTAAGAGTTATTGAAAGGTGACGATCTTACAATAACTTGACCTTCTATTGTGATAGACATCATGTGATGGTTGAAACATATCATAATAGATGATTTCCTGCATGGTGGATTCAATTCCTTAAACAGACCATTGACCTTCTATTGTGATAGACATCGTGTGATGGCTGAAATAGATCACAATAGATGATTTCTTGCATGGTGGATTCAATTCCTTAAATAGACCATTAACCTTCTATTGTGATAGACATCGTATGATGGCTGAAACAGATCACAATAGATGATTTGTTGCATGGTGGATTAAGTTCCTAAAACAGACCATTGACCTTCTATTGTGATAGACATCGTGTGATGGCTGAAACAGATCACAATAGATGATTTCCTGCATGGTGGATTTGGTTCCTTAAACAAACTATTGACTTTCTATTGTGATAGACATCATGTGATGGCTGAAACAGATCACAATAAATGATACCTTACATTAATAACCCAATAGTTTATTCGGAGATTACGTGACAACCCTAAGATCATCTCAACATCAATGGTTCTCAATTTAACCTTGGCCAGTCCATCTTGACCTTACTTGACTTGATCTTAACTCAGGCTCCTTCTGGAGATCTAGAGATAAAGAAATCGATGAGTCGCTAAATGGATTCTTAACCCCTGATTTTACTTGGAGATATAGAGACAACCGCAAGATCAAGACTTGATCGATGCCCAACACTGAATCTTTGAATTTAAAAAGTATATTCAAATTTATCTGGAGACTCAATGCCAACCACAAGATTGAATTTCAATCTACGGTCACCATTTAACCTTGGCCAGTCCATCTTAACTTTACTTGACTTGATCTTGACTCGGGTCTATCTGGAGATTTAGAGATAAAGCAATCTCCAAGTCGCTGAAAGAATTCACTAACCCCAGTTTGATTGCGAGACTTGGCACAGACCACATGATCCAAACTGCATCGACGACCTGCACTTAATCTCAGAATGATTTGGCTAACTTTGACTTTGTCTAGCAATTCAACGCCAACCACAAATATCGATGTTGATCAACAACCTACATTTTATCCTTGCCAACTATGAATGGAACCTGACTTAACTTTCTGACCATGATTTAATCTGGAGATTCAGCGACAAAGGCTATCTCTAGATATTTGAATATTTGATCTAACACTGAGTTTATCTCGAGACTTGGAGACAACCACAAGATTAGAACTCGATCAATGGTCTGCATTGAATCTCTGAATAGAAATGTTGACCTTGACTTTTTCTAGCGACTCAGCACCAACCACACATCTTGATCTTGATCAACAGTTCACGCGTAATCTCATAAGGTTTTCTTTAACTCTAGTTCTATCTAGAGATCACGCGGAAAGCTTACCTCTAAATCTCACAATAAACCCCAACTTGACTCAGCTTGACCACAGGTTGCATTACAAGATCTAGCACCATCCACACAATCAGAACAAGATCAATGATCTGTGTTGAATCTCCGAATAGAAATGTTGACCTTGACTTTGTCTAGCAACTCAGTGCCAACCACACATCTTGATCTCGATCAACGGCTCGCACATAATCTCATAAGGTTTTCTTTAACTCTAGTCCTATCTGGAGATCACACGACAAGCTTACCTCTGAATCTTGTAATAAACCCCAACTTGACTTGGCTTGACCACATGTTACATTACAAGATCTAGTGCCATCTACATGATCAGAACAAGATCAATGATTTGCACTAAATCTCTATAAATTCTATGACTTGTTTGAAACATTGCGAGATCCAACACCAACCCTCTGATCAAAACATGAACAAAACCTGATCGACGGCCTGCGCTAAGTCTCCAAACAAGGAAGAATATTCCCTCTTGATTGCGAGATTAAGAGATAGATGAGAATAGATTAAAGTACACATGGAAAAAAAGAACTTAAGTGGCATGAAAAGTAACAAAGAATTAGATGGGACCACCAAAGAACTAGGTTTTAAGAGCCTTCCTTAGGGTTTAGACCTTGAAATAGAACAAGGGCTTAGGACCAGGCCTAGAAACATGTGGAGAACAAGACAAAGACTAGGAAACTTGATAGAAACCATACAAGTTGGGCTCTACCCTTGTGGGAGCCTCATTTTCTCCACTTGTAGCCAAATTTAGACAGGATGGGAAATTTGGGTAACACTTCTAACAAGGTATCAATATTATTGTGGGTACCAGCATCTCCATGGTTTTTACCCTAGTTTGGATTTCCACGATAAAAAATATTTGTGCTATGTGGTGTTGATCTTTTCTGATTTGTGTTTATGTGCTTTACATTTTGCAAATTAGTAATAATAGTTTATGTGATCAAGCATTTTATTCTTGAAAGGTTTAAGGGTTTTAAATTTTAAGTATTTTTGGTAGTAACTAATTCACCCCCCCTTTTAGTTGCTTGCTGCCTATTTCCTAATGTTGGTATCAAAGCCTAGTCCCTAGAAGGAAGCCCAACAACTTGAGGGAGATCAAAAGATGACAACATACAAGAAGGACAACCCTAGATTTAATGGAACCAACTATGCACTGTGGAAGAACCGAATGATTGTGCATCTCATATGTATTGATGAAGACTATTGGAGGAACACAAAGAATTAATACAACCCTCCTATGAATCCTATAAATCCTGATGATATTATTGATGCCAAAGAGAACATTAGGGCCAAGGAAGCTTTGCTAAGTGCGCTGACTGATGCAGAGATGACTAATGTCATGGAATTAGAGACAACTAATCAGATATGGGAGAAGTTGGAGATTATTTATGAAGGTGATACAGTAGTGAAGATGGAAAAGTTGCAAAGCTTGAAAGAGAAGTACAAGTCCATGAAGATTAATGAGGATGAGAATATCTCCTCCTACATAGTAAGATTAAATGAGATATTATGTGCTATCAAATGTGTTGGAGGAACGCTAGATGAGGATGAGATTGTTTCAAAAGTTCTAAGATCTTTGACTCTTGCCTATGACAACAAGGTTGCAGTTATTGAAACAATAAGGACAGTGACTAATGTGACACGATAAAATCTATTTGGGAAGCTTACAGCCTTTGAGTTGAGTTTAATAAGTGGCACACTATCCAAGGATGAGACAACTTTCAAAGCCACCATGATTGGAACATGCAGAGATCAAATCTGACTTATAAACCTGCAAGGAAATTGTCAAGATGGTAACAATATTTGAATGACATAGAAGAGGAAGATAGAGAGATTGAATAAATGGAATCCAAGTTTGCAAAAAGGATGTCTTACAAAGAAAGATATCCTATTGGAAGTAAGTGCAAAGGAAAATAGCCTTTCAAATGTTTTTCATGTGGTAAGGAAGGACATTATTCATCTAGGTTCCCTACTAGATTTCCTAAGTATAGGTATGAATCTAAGCCTAGGGAAAGAAGATGTTATTATTCCCTATATGATGAAGGAATTACTGATGATGAATCTAATAAAGATGATAAGGATGATGATGAGTTTACTTGCATTGTTATCAAGCAATATTGTAACTTGTTCAATAATCTTAAGCCTATTATTTCTCTAATTGTTATTAAAGAAAATGATTCTAGATCTAAAGATCACGTGCCTTCTATTGCTACTAATGATGTTATTGAATAAAAGGCTTTAGCCGCTCAATTTTTCAAATAATATAAGTGGGTGATTAATAGTGGGTTCTCTCATCATAATACTAGATACAAAAGAAAATTTATAAGTTATGAGAAGTATGATGGTGGCAAAGTGAAATGGGGTGACAACTCTAGTGGTAAGATCAAAGGTAGAGGTTCTATTACTTTTGATGACATAAAAAATATTGATGATGTATTGTATGTAAAAGGTTTGAAACATAATCTTCTCAGTGTTGGTCAACTAATAAATAAAGGTTATGGTGTACATTTCAAGAATTACATGTGCAAGATCTTAAATAATTATGGAAAGGAGATTACTACTTCATCCAAGACAAGAGGTAACATATTTATTTTGAATTGTGGTCAAAAGACTTGTTTGATTGTTCATATAGATGAAATATAGTTATGGCATAAGAGGTTGTGTCATGTGAACTTTGATAATATTGTTACCATAAGTTATGCATTTTTTGTTAGATATTTTCCTAAGATAAAGAAGTCTTGTAATATTTTTTGCAAGGAATTCCAATTGGGTAAGAAAACAAGAACTACTTTCCACTCTAAGAAAATGGATTTCTTGATCATGTTCATACTAATTTGTGTGGCCCTACCAAGATTATAAGCTTGCAAGGAGACATATATTTTATGATATTTATTGATGATTATTAAAAAATGGTTTGGGTGACCTTATTAAAGGAGGAGTTAGAAGCCTTTGGTAAGTTTAAAGCCATCAATTCAATGGTGGAGAATGAGAATGGTCTAAAATTTAAGAAGCTAAGATCAAATAGAGATGGAGAGTTTATATTAAATGAGTTCAATGCATTCTGTGAGATGCATGGAATCAAGAGACAATTGTTTTCTCCTAGGAGTCCAAAACATAATGTTGTAGAAGATTGGAAGAAAAAATCAATTTTTGAGACTGATAGGACCATGATGTTGAAGAGTAATGTTCCATAGAGATTTTGGAGAGAATTTGTGAGCACTACAATATATAATCGTAACCGGGTGCATATCAGAGATGGAACTGGTAAGACACCTTATGAACTTTGGTTTGGTCAAGTACCTACTGTTAAGTACTTTAGAATTTTTGGTACTAAGTGTTACATAAAAAGAGATGAAGATCTAAGAATTTTTGATGCAAGGTGTGATGAGGGTATCTTCCTTGGATACTCTACCATGAGCAGAGAATATAGGTCCTATAACAAAAGATTGAAGAAGTTAATAGAGAAAAAATGTTAAGATGGAAGGAAGTCTTGAGAATCTAATGAGATCTAATATGCCTGATGTTGGAAAGAAAATCAACAATGATAATCAGAGAAAAGATCAATTGGTTTAAACCCAAGCTCCTAGTGTACCAGTGACTGCACATGATGAAGATGCTAGAGACAAAAGTGACAAAAGACCTGTGATAAAATAGATGGTACCAAGGTGTATAAGATTGAATCATAATGAAGGATAGATCATTAGTGACAAGAGCAAAGGAGTTCAGACTAGAAGCAAGATAACAAATGATCATATTTGCTTCATATTAAAATTTGAACAAGTTAGTGGTGAATGGTCAAAATCTGGTAAGGAAGAGATTGCAACTAGAAATAACCGTGTGGAAAAGCTCATGCTTAGAGAAGAAAAACTTAAAGAATTTCTTGAAAGAGAAAATAATGGTGTCAGATATGTGGAAGGAGAATGCTCCAAGTCTGGTCAGGACAAACCTAAAACCAAAGAAAAAAAGAATAGGACAAAGAAGAAGAACAAAGCCAAAGTAAAAAGGAACCAAGTCAAGCTTAAGGATAAGGGTAAGAAGAAGAAAGACAAGGCAAGAAAGAATAATAAGAGTCAAAAGAAGTGAAAAGATAGAAAGAGGAACATGAACAAGAATATTGTGTCAAGATGTCCCAAACCTTATGATTTTTGTGGTAGTTGTTTTTGTAATGGAAAGTATGGACATAGAGACTCATATTGTAGAAGCAAGAATCATTTTCCTAAAGGTAAGAGAAATGATCATGTCTCAGCTTGAATCAATGGTGTGAGAAGGATAAGTGGTAGTGTAGTAAGGGAAATATGTAGATGTCCATGTGCTATGATGAGGAATGATGATAGTAAGTAGAATATTTTCATATGTCTCAGATGTAATATATACAAGAATCGTTGAACATTGCAGAGACACATCAGTAGATTAGTTTGATTCAGTGGGGATGAATAAGGATATGCAAGAAAAAGACAGGGATATACAAAAAGAGGACAAAGGAAAGGAGAAGGAGAAAGAATCTTAAAAGAGACAGAAGTGTAAAATAAAAGACAAGAGAAAGAAAAGCAAGCATGTTTCCAACAAAGAGCATACTCTTAGATGAAATTTAGGGGTCATTACCCCTCCTAATCAAAACTAAGATGTGGAGGATTGCATCTGTCTAGTATTCTTCAAAGAGAAATCTTACAACTAGATTGATGTATGGAGGCTAATACTCAGGTGAGTAGTAATAATGGTAAGGAAAAATTGTCTCATCTAATGTGGAGTGTTTGAAAATAGAACTTCAAAGGATTGCAGGAATCAGTAAGTTAAGTCTTTGATGTTTGATCAGAAGTTGGATTTTTTTTAATGGCTCAGAGACGTGTGAAAGAAAGTAAGATGAGCTTGTAAAGGTAGTAGAAGAAGAGGAGGAAAAGGAAGTATACATTGGTATGTCAGATAAATTTGTATGAGAAAATATGATACACCTTTATCATTAATGTCAAATGGGGCAGAGAAGCAAATGAGAAAAATGATAAAGATTAGATCAGAGGAGAAACAATAAAGATCAGATCAAAGGAGAGATCAAGGATCATATCAGAGTTTGTAGAAGAACAAAGGAGAAATATGAACATGGGATCATATCATAGTTTGTAGAAGATCTGTAGAAGAAGATCAAAAGAGAAGATGAATGAAGAGCAAGTAAAGTTCATATATAATTGTACATAAGAAGAAAAGTTTGACAAGAGGAGTGGTGTACATCCAAGGGGGAGAAACTGATGGAGAGAAGAGTATGTAATAAAATTGGAACCAAGGAGAGAAATTTCATAGGGGGAGAAGAGACAGAGAAAAGATGATGGAGTAGAGAATAATTAGAGGGACTCTAAAAGATAGTGATTCATTATGAATACTGTTGGTTTCTAATTGCATTACTATGTTTTATTATTTTCCCATCACATGTTTCCATCAGTTCAAAAGGGGGAGATTGTTTAAAATTTGAATGTGTATTCATTGATGTCAACATGTCTAATGTGATGATTTTGATGTCTACAAAGTTTATTAGATGTCTACTGTGAAGATCATATAGTTTTGATATATGTTGTGAAGGTTGATTGACATATATGCAATTTTTCCATAACACAGAATGTTCAGATGAATGGCTGTAGAAGGTTACTAAAGATGAGGAGTTGTGCACCTTACAGGATGTTGTAGATGTTGTCTACATGCTTCATGTCAATTTAGAGTTCCTGACATAATGATTTGATCAAGTTATGGTGTCAGGGATGAAGACTGGTTAGTTTACTGTTTGCAAGTATTATAAATTTCTAGAGTTGTAGAGATTGCTTTCACGCACGTGTTGTAGATGAGAAATTTGGTTGCACAACTAGGAATATGTTAAGGACATACCAATATGTCTACCATTCTAAGCATTTGTGATTTTCATGATCCACAAGACAGTTACAAGAATTTTAGTGGGGATGATAGTGTTCTTGAAATTTTATCATAAGATGCTCATAGATATGATGAATGCAATGTATCAATTTGTTTGTTTGATCTTAATGATGCCTTAGGATGATCTTAGATTATGTTCCTAACGAGTTGGAAGTTTACATTGATAAAGGTGGCCAAGTTCAATGAATCTAAATTATGTTTTTGTGATCTTAGCCGACATGTTAAGGGAAGATGATAAACGATTTATAAGAGATCAGTAAAATGTTTTAGGGTTATGATCATGATCTCGAGATGTTATTGATGGATAAGATAGATGTTTGGAAAGCACATAGAGATCTTAATGGTTTTTTTGGCACTATAAGATGGATTATTAAAGATTAGGTTTTTTCTGACCTATTTCTTGATAGATATGGTAATTAGGGTTTGATTAATGTGTCATGTGTATGCGCTAGTGTCTTTGAGATTGGATAAGCTAGTGTGTGCTAGTGAAGCATTTTTACAGATCTAGTAAGGGTTGAATTTCTTATATGTGGTTTGACAGAAATAATTGTAGCAAGGGATCTGACTGTACTAAAAAGGAACTAATCAAGGCATAGTTAGCTGCTACTATTCGGTTAATGAATCATCAAATTGGTGTTTGAAAAGTGTTTGTAAGTAAGTGAGACTTTTGAATTGTAACTATAAGTCAGTGTGACTTCCTTAGGGTGGGTGCCCAAGGCGAATTGTGTTGTGAACTCTAGGCAGTGTTCCTGAATGCAAGTTCATTCCCAATATTGTGTTATGTGGTGTTTATGTTTTGTGATTTATGTTTATATGCTTTACATTTTGCAAATCAGTAATAAAAGTTTACGTGATCAAGGGTTTTATTCTTGAAGGTTTTAAGGCTTTCAAAGTTTAAATATTTTTGTAGCAACTGAGTCAACCCCCTCTCAGTTTCTATCGGCATATTTCCTACATGAAGTTATTGTCCAAATATTTCTCAATTCCTCCAATGACCACAAATACATCATTATCGCAATTGAGGACTTCATTAAATGGGTTGATCTCATCCCTCTTACTTATACCACTAGAAAATAGATTTTGAAGTTCATCCTGAACTACATCATTTGTCTCTATCACATTCCTTAGGACATCATAACTAATAATGTGACCCCTTTCAAAAACAAGGATGTCACAGAGCTATGTGATAAGTTTTGCATTACCCAACGCTATTCTTCCAGTACTTACCACATGTAAACAGTCAAGCAGAGGCTACAAACAAAACCATCCTAAAAATCCTCAAAAAGAAAATCAATGATGTTGGTTGTGATTGGCATCTCCAATTAAATCCATCTCTCTAGGCCCATCACACTTCCATCCACACTCCCACTAGACCCACTCCATTTTCCCTTATTTAAAACATTGAGGCTAGTCTCTCCATTGAGATCAATATTCCTTCCCTCATAATCTTCCTAAACAATATGATATATGATGAAGAATACCAAGTTTCTCGCTTGCAAGAGCTTGAGCTCCTTGATGAACTCTGTCTCAATCCCTTAAGCCACCTCTATGTGTATCAAAATTGTTTGTGCCTACATTTCAACAAGAAGATCAAACCTCGTGAGTTTGAATTCGGTGATCTTGTTCTGCAGTACAATATGAGAAACCTCCAAAACCATAAGAAGAAAGGATAATTTGAGCCTAACAGGTTGGAGCTATTTGTTGTCACAACTAATTTTTGTTCTAGATCTTATTAGATAAAAACATGAGAGGGAGATCCTATTCCTGGTCCTATCAACATCCTACATCTAAAATGCTTCTATGCGTAACATATCAGGGAGTCCCTCCTTTTGAATCACAAAATATTAAAATATATATATATATAGAAAAATATAAAAAAAGAAAAAGTAAAGAGAAATAAGCATCCAATGATGAAATCTTGGTAATCAAGTGCCTTGGACAAGTACCATAGTGAAAATCTACTTCAGGTGCGTTACATATAAAATTTGGATCCACCATCTAACAGGTTCACTCCACCTTCTATCATCCCACCCATTTGTAGACTTCCTACATCCCCACTCTATATCGGTGTGAGAATCCTACTAGTTTGCTTCCACTTCCATTCACCTAGTTCACCTCATTGACCCCACCATCCCTATCAACCCTCCATGGAGAGGTGTTGTTCATTATCATAATAAGGATCCACTATCAGTACTGTATGCAAATAAGATGTACAACTACTCTAAATGAGATATTAATCAATCTAACTAATAAATCAATCTAAATGAAAATACAATGAAGATTACAAGTTTAAATGAAGCAAAACAATAAAGTTACCTTCACCTACCCAATGTATCTTGTCTCCATTGCCCTCCTAGCTTTGGTTTCTTGAATGTATGTTGAGCTCTGAGAGTTTCCAAATGAAGCTCTTTTGTCCAAGATGCTACCAAAGTGTGGAGATTGTATGAATGAATGCAAAATGGTCTAAAGCCTTGATTATGCAAATGGATGATGGAATGCTTGTGAAAATGCTTGATTGCTTGGATGCTTGGATGCTTGGATGCTTGAATGCTTGATCCCTTGAATGCTCACTACTAGATCTCAAAAGGGGAAATGAGGCTCCTTTTATAGGATTTTGGAGGACCTAAGCCTAGGTGGCACGATCCTAGGGTGGAGATTGAAAGGTGGAAGATCCTAGGGTTTCTATTGACTTGGTTGAAGGGGTTGAGAGAAAGGGGGACGTAGTTGGAATGTGAGAGGAAGAATAGGGAGGATGTTCCTCCTATAATGACATGGAAGAGAAGAAGGTGGAAGGGAAAGACACATGTCAAGTGTCTCACAAAGACATGGAGAGGAAAGAGGAAGGACTTATTCCTCATGAGGACTCTTGGTACAAGTGTCCTATGAGTCATCTTGGACTCTTAGAGGTGGCTTGAGAAGCTCCTTAACAATAGGGATTGCTTCCTTACTTGGTGAAGGAGAAGACATGTGTCCATGAGACCAAGTCTTATAAGGCCACATAGCCCTTAAGAATAAGACATGTGTGGGTGAGGATAATGATTAATTATTAATTAATAATAATTAATTATTTTTGCCAAGGTGATGTGTAAGGTGACTAGGTTTATGAGGTGGACCAGGGGACTTAGTCATATTTAGTGATTGTGTATTTAATTAAATCACTTTTAATAGGACTAATTTAGAAGACCTAGGATAAGCAGAATAGACTATAGTGAATTTACCTAATAAATATAATAATTTATTAAATAAATAGAAGAAATAAACATTAATTAAATAATAAATATTTAATCAATTCATCACGTCAATATTAATTAAATAATAAATATTTAATTAATTGATTAATCAACGAAGCCATTTTTTAGTGTATACATTTTGCCCCTCTTTGAAATAGTGTGCTTGTCACATTGTTTCAAAGAAAGAATCAAGCTTTCTGCCCCAAACTATGTTTGACGAGAACGACCTTTGCATGCCCCCTCGAGAGATTGATTGATAATTTTTTTTTCCTTTTGATTTTAAATTTTTTTTTTTTTTGAGGTTTCAATCAATCTCACGAAAAGAATCAGAAGAAAGTTGGAGTGAAAATGAGGTGAGATGGACTGATATTGATAGGTAGGGTCCACAAGGTAAGAAAAATGGGTCCACAGGCTATATAAAGGGTCAAAGGGTCCATAAGAAACTCATTGTGTACACTTGGCATTTGGAGATTGGAGATTGAGAGATAGAAGAGCAGAGCTGAGAAGATGTCGTTCCCACTGTCCGATCACCATTTCGAGCGAGTCAGACGCTTCTAGAGGCCGCCAGATTCTGGAGAGCCAGTGAGCGGTCGATCCTTCTCTATTAATTTGATTCAATTTTTCTTTCTAGATAGGATTGTAGCATGTATTAAGGCTAGATTGAATCCTAGTTAGGGTAGGAAAAATTTAGTTTTTGTCCCAGAAAATGGATGCGCAGTTGTGGCGCATCAATGCACAGCATAAATGCATAAATGTGAGCATCTGCACATTCGTTTGGGTGTTCTGCGCATGTATCAGAGAAGGTCTCTGATTCCGCACATTTGTACAGAAAATCTGTGCAAATGTGACTTCTGCGCATTTGTTAGTGTAAGCTGCGCAAATAGTCCTATGTGCTGCGCATTCGTGAAAGGCTGCGCAAACATTAGACAATGTTGCACATTTATAGCAATTTAGGGTGCGAACAAAATAGAAAATTCAAATTAAGTCAAACTTCCATAGCAATAGGCTGATAAGATCTAGTTCTTGTTGGATAGTGATTGATAATAATATCAAGATAGGCCACATTGTAGCATGTTCACTAGTAAACCGTCTTGAGTGATAGATAATTGATAGAATTATCATTTGATACATGTGATAAACATGTGTTGGATTGATATACAGATAGGATAGATAGATAGATTAGTTTGATCGATAGCTGATAGTTTGATTTGATTTGATATTGATAGGAGGACATTACCGATGTGCTGATGTCACGAGATAGATATCTGGTGACTCAGAGTTTGAGGGTAGCATTGTCAGAGACTGATAGAGTCTTGATTGGTGTCACTAGATTATATCATGTGATTAATACGCCCAAGATTCGGGCAAATCTAGGTATGTTGATGGCCTTAGCAGAGAGATGGCACTCAGAGACGAGTACCTTCCATCTTCCTACCAACGAGATGACTGTTACGTTGGAGGATGTATATCGCATCCTTCGACTACCCATCACAAGTGAGTTAGTACATTATGATCGGCATGGGGGGTTGGCTCATTGTAGAGAGGTTTTTGGGGATGACAATATAGATGATGTAGAGATCAATTGGGAGGACATGGTGGTGCTATATGAGCCACTACCTGTCATGTTAGCTGGCGTGATTGGAGAATACATTTTCCTGGATCAGAGATCACATGGATTCGCAGTCGGATGGGGAAGGACCTTGCAGAGGATGATGGATGAGGGGACCCATTTTGCTTGGGGAGTGTGCCTGTTAGCCCATTTATATCATGATCTTCATCAGGTGGTGTACCATGGTAGTGCATCATTATCAGCAAGGGTTACACTACTCTGTGTGGGCATGGGAGCATATTGTTGTCACACAGCCTACAACACTCAGGTTCTGAGGTGCGGGACAACCTTTTATATTTCTATATGCATCAGTTTAGTCTCAGCGTAAGCTGGGACAGTTAGAGTTTTGGAGATATACCTTTGATATGATTGATTCGGTGATCTAGAGACCCTACCTAGGGTCCGAGGTATGGGATGACAAGGTTTAGCTCGGATATTGTTTTGAGACATGATGGTTGATAGGGAGGACTCCCTACATAATGGAGAGGTAGATGGTTAGCAGGGTACTTTGTTAGTTTGGCCATATCCAGGGGATGCCCCATGGGACGATAGAGTTTGCATAGACCTTTTAGGAGAGGCAAGACTGGGGGCCGATGATACCTTTTGAGACAACTAGGCAGGAGTTCTCGGACGTGCCATTTCAGGCATGGTCGATGAGACAGAGGGTCGTAGACCCAGGGATGACAATGGAGTATGAGAGGTACATGAGGGATCACCCAGTCCCTAGACTGACAGATCCTACTAAGAGGCCTCCACAGAGAGAGCCAGGAGACATAGGTCGAGGATGAGGATGAGGCCATGGTGGAGGTAGAGGGGATGATGATAATGGGGGAGATGATGGTGGTGATGCTCCACAAAGAGGGAGGGGTAGAGGTGGTCCAAGGATGAGAGGTGGAGGTGCACATCCACAGGGGTTGATGCCTCCACCTAATAGAAAGAGATGACCACGACCTACTGCACAGAGAGATCCTTTGATATAGGAACAGGTACAGATCCAAGGAGGCAGTGTAGGCACCGGATCAGCCCATGCATGATATCGGTGATGATGTACAGATGCTGGATGTAGCAGCACAGGATGTACAAGGAGGGGATGATGTGGAGGTACATATGCAGGCTGAGGAAGTACAGGTACCAGATGCTGAGGTACAAGCACAGGATGTTGGGGGTCATGATCTCTATTTACATAGGGTAGCAACAGAGGAGGAGGATATTGATGTAGATGTAGTGCTAGCTAGACTAGCAATGTTATAGGTGCAAGCTGACTGTGTCCCCAGACTAGAGAGATAGGTTCAAACATTGGAGGAGGAGGTTGTAGAGGCCAGACAGGAGCGGGATACTACCATAGAGCGGCTAGGGGAGGTGGAGACTTTGCTGGATGAGATAGAGTCTACAAAGTCATTAGGTCCACATGCAGACAACTTGCGACTGATGATGAGGGCTGACAAAGAGATCACCTACTAGAGAGAGGCCTATAGACAGGTGGTTCCCTGGGATCAATGGATCGATAGCTTTAGAGAGAGCTCTTATGGGGTCAGGACTGAAGCTCCTCAGAGATAGGGGTAAGTTAGTGTTGGTACTTCATCACGACCACCCAGACCACTACCAGGTTCAGGAGAATAATCAGGATCAAGATCCTTGATTGCATCACGTAGACAATGACGGACAGAGTTTGGAGACAGTGGATCTTACCTCTTTTGATATTCATTATGTTATGGCTCCATTGTATCATATTTTTGTACCTTTATTGTAGACTTGATGGACACTTATGGACACATGGTTATATTATGATATATCATTGGACATTTGGATATGTTGTTTTTGTCATTGTTTATGGACTCTTGATGATGGACTTTCTATATGACATGCTTCTATGACGCTTACTTCTATGATGCATTGCTTATGATGATTTATATATATGTGGATACTGACATATGCAGGTCATAATGAATGATTTCAATTTATGCATTATACTTTATGACTTAGTAATGATCATGTTTTATTTCTATGTGGATGCAAAATGATTATGATTATTTTCATAATGATTAATGTTATATGGATGCATTGTGACTAAATGAATGAATAATGAATAATGATAATGAACTTAATGGAAGACATAATGACAATAAATGATTGATATGTTATAATGACATAAAATGGAATGTATAATAATGTAATGACCTAAATTGTGATGAAATGACATATATGATAAATGTAATGAATTTTAAGATATATATGCAAATATAAATGGTTACATGCAAAAGAACAACTTTAAAACTAAAGATGTACTGTGAACTATGATAAATGCTGTTGTTTTTATTATTATTTTTATTTATCCAAAATGTCCTCAATTCTAAACAACCATGCGTCTAACACAAGAAGAATAGACAAAAGAAACAAGGTGACCTAAACAAGATATCCTACAAAATCTTATAAAAGGAGCACTTCAATGATCTATTTACAATGTAATGCAAAATGAGTATCTCCACAACTTCAGTAAACATTTGAAAACTTTATGAATTTTGGAATTTGATTTTCATCATTGAGCTCATTATGTTGCAAGAAAATAAAAGCATCATGGTATAATTAAACCAGGATGACCTAAGCACTTCTTGCATGGATTTTAATATAGCAAACTTGGCAAGCATCTAGGTATAATTGAACCGAGATGACCTGAGTTTTATTTGCATAACAGACAAGGAATATCCCCCCCTCCATCAGGGAACAAATATTTGGAGTTGAGGTATGTGTGGCACATCATTTTCAATAGAATTTGTATACCAACATGATTTATAATGTTGTTCATGCTTATGAAACGGATGAAGGCTCTTATGCACAGACACCCCAATTATTTGTTCCTTCGACTTCATTGGAGAATATCCCACAAACAACAATCAAAGAAAATATCATGCTCCATCCTGGCTATTCTAATCAATGACATATTTGGAGTTGTTAAGCTCATGTCAAAGATATCCCAGGATAGCATAGGAAACATGATGACAAATGAAATCCCGATATGAATGCATAATCTTATTACAAATCATCCTAACATGCCTGCCATGAATATACATTTCTTTGCCAAAAGATAGTGTTGAGTTTTTGCTGATCAATTTCATTGATAATAATGTTGTTGCAAATGTATAGATAAACAATCATATTGTGAAAGATATGTCACAGGTTATGGATCATGTTTTTAGAATAGCACTGTATAAGAACCGTTGATTGTGTTTGTTTGCCTAGTCAAAAATACTCTGTTCTGTCCTCTAAGAGTTGTGACTGTCATAGATCCACTTCCCAAATGAGGTCAAGGACATGGCCCTAGCTAGGTGATGGAATAACTTATTATGGGTGAAGAAAGACACACTGGACTAGGATGAAGACCAAGACAGCATACCAAGCTATGATGGGGTTTTATTGGGGATTTATACAATGGGTAGGAATCATGGATTGGCCAATTTATTATGATATGTACAAGGCGAAAAGGGACTATGAAAGCCACTTTATTATGGTTATATACAGATGGGACAAGATACTAGAATAATTCTAATAGAGGGAGGAGCTAGCTTGTCGCAAATGGCGCATGTTTCCAGGTTTTCACCACATGCTTTTATTACAATTTTCTCTTATTTTTTGTTTTTTTTTTAATTTATTTTTTATTTTTTGAGCCTATCCCTTTCACTGGGATCTCATGCATAAAAATTCTTTAGGTGCATGTTGTTATGAGGCTCATCCAAGGAGTCTCCCTCAGATGTTGACAACTGATAGGCCCCAGAACAAGAGGCTGTTGTGATCACAAAAGGACCCAACCAATTGGGCTTAAACTTGCCCTTATTCTCATGATGCTACTAGTTTTTGGGGTTCTCTCAAAGGACTATATCACCCACCTGAAAGTCTCTGGGTTTCACTTTACTGTTATATTGATGAGATATCCTTTGTTGATAGACTTTCAAATGGTCAAAGGCTCTTTGACGGTGTTCATCCACCAATTCCAATTCAGTTAGTCGTGCAACTCTATACTCTTCATCTAGAATCATATACTCTTCATCTGGAATCAAATCTTTCAGGGACACTCAAAGAGAGGGTAAGTCAACCTCAAGGGGCAGGACAGCTTTAGATCCATAAATAAGGGAATATGGCATGGCACTGGTTGGAGTATGGATGGAAGTATGATAGGCCCATAGGGTAGGGTTCAACTGGACATGCTAGTCACGACCAACATCATTGACAGTCTTTTGAAGGATTTTGACAATAGTTTTATTAAATGCCTTAGCTTGGCCATTACCCTTGGGGTAATAAATAGTGGAATAATGGTGGGTGATATGGAATTTGGCGCATAGTTCATCAATATCTTGATTTTGAAACTATTTCCCATGATCTGTAATGAGGTGCATAGGGATGCCATATCGGCAATTGATATAGTTAAGGATGAACATAGAAACTTGTTTGCATGTGGCAGTGATCAAGGGAACAAATTCAATCCATTTGGTAAAATACTTAGTGACAGTTATAATGTAATTATGACCATTGGAAGATGGAGGGTGAATTGCGCCCATGAGGTCGAGTCCCCACTGACTGAATGGCAATGTAGTTGTAACAGGATGAAGTTGTTGTGCCAGTGCATGAATAAGATTCCCATGAATTTGACACTTCTTGCATTTTTGAGCAAAGTGAAAAGAATCTACTTCCATAGTAGGCCAATAATAACCCATACACATGAGCTTCTTAGCCAAGGAAGGACCACTCGAATGTGTTCCACATATACCCTCATGTATGTCTTGTAAGGCAATTTGAGCTTCATCATGTTCAAGACATCTTAAGAGAGTAGCGTCAAGACCTCGCTGATACAGGGTGTTGGATATTAGGAGATAGCGGGAGGTTTGGCGGAGGAAGGTTTTCTTTTGGTTTCTGGATAGGTCGGGGGGAAGGATATTGTCTTTAAGATAGGAATATATTTTTCCATAGGTAGGGGAATCTTGTCCGATGATATGACCTATGATACGGGTATTAGGATCATCGTATGCAGGATAAATCAAGGATTCCACTAAGAACTCAAACCGGGCTTTTGTATCCATGGCATTAAATAAAGAAGTAATGGCTGCCATAGCGTCTGCAGCCTTATTTTCCTACCTTAGAATCTTCTCAAAGGTGATGATTGGAAAATATTGCTTAAATTCATCTACCATGTGTTTATATGGTAACAACTTGTCATCTTTAGTATGATATTCATCATTAACCTGATTGATTATTAACTGGGAGTCTCCATAGACATTCAATTCAGTCACATTCCATTATAGAGCCATTTTCAACCCGATCATCAGTGCTTCATACTCAGCTACATTATTTGTACAAGGAAAAAGCAATTTGTAAGACTTTGGTATGGTATATCCTTGTGGTGTAACAACTAAGATTCCATCTCTTGAACCATACTGAGTATAAGATCCATCAAAATATATCCTCCAGGTTTGTGTAGATAATGTTAGGATGTGTGCATCTAGAAACTCTGTTTGTATAGGATGATCATCCGTTAATGGTGCCTCAGCCAATTGATCAGCAATTACTTGCCCTTTAATAGCATTTGTTTCCACATATTCCATATCAAATTCACTAAGCAACATGACCCACTTAGCCAAACTTCCTGTTAATGCAATCTTACTCAAAAGATACTTCAAAGGATCAATTTTCGCCACAAGCTTGATAGAATGAGACAACATGTAATGCTGCCACTTTTGTGAAGCAAAGACCACTGCTAGACATGCACGCTCAATTGATGAATAATTGAGTTCATATCCAACAAGGGTGCGACTGATATAAT
>MU223858.1:2177460-2216975 GCA_018584345.1 Thuja plicata
AATAATTAATTATTTTAGCCAAGGTGATGTGTAAGGTGACTAGGTTTATGAGGTGGACTAGGGGACTTAGTCATATTTAGTGATTGTGTATTTAATTAAATCACTTTTAATAGGAATAATTTAGAAGACCTAGGATAAGAAGAATAGACTATAGTGAATTTACCTAATAAATATAATAATTTATTAAATAAATAGAAGAAATAAAAATTAATTAAATAATAAATATTTAATCAATTCATCAAGTCAATATTAATTAAATAATAAATATTTAATTAATTGATTAATCAACGAAGCCATTTTTTAGTGTATACAAGTACATATCATCCCATCACACTAAGCTTCACCCCATTAAATTGATATTAACCCCATTACACTGAGCTTAAATCACAAACACTTTGACCACATGCATTTTAACCAAAACAATTTTGAGATCAAGTTTCCTAACTATTTATCCTTTCACATCTATTGCCTTCAACTTCCCATCAACAATCAAACTCTTCCCTTAGGATGCATCCTTCTTGAGTCAGCCTATAAAATCCACCATCACACGGTCATTTTCATGGAAAGAAATGTAGACTGACTGACTACTTGGTCATGAGGCCTTTTTGTGTATTGTATCTTTGTGTTTTAATGGAGCCTAGTCATGATTTCATTGATCTCCAATATCTTTGTATATCTTGAATGGTGTATATTGGTACACATGTTTGTATAATGATCTACTTGTGGGTACTTTAGTGAATTTTTTTATTGTAAATTTATGGTTATGCATGCTTCACTGGGGTTATAGTCTTGTGCACTTCCACCAAGTCCCTAAACAAGACTTGGGTGTACTATGACTTCCTCATGAGTGTCACTGCATTAGTTCCACCATGATTGTTAAATCTAGATCTATGTTCCTAAATCTACCCTATTTTTCTGAGAGTCTAGTCCATGCAAAGGAGCCATGTCATCCACACTATCTAGCATGTGATGCATACCTCCTTTTGCAAAATAAAATTAGGGGGTCCTCTCTAGCATTAATGTGATATAATCCCCAAAATCTCCCTTGTATTTAGTTAGTTAAATTGATAGTTTCATTTTTGCATTGTATATTTTTTGCATCATGGTGCAAGATATACCGAGTGATAGGGTACCCTATGCTTGACAAGCCCAAGGCTACCAAAACCCTACCTCGAGATGACCTAGCCAAGAAGACTCTTGCCAAGTGGGATGACAAAGGTATGAAATTGAATGGAGTCACTAACATGGAACTAAAGTTTGGAATTCATGTGATTTCTCACAAGATATACAGTTCTAGCAGACCAAGATAGTGTAGCATGTGAGGCTCTGGACTTGGCATACAAAGTGGTCAAGAACGATTTGTGCCGAGTTTCAGCTCATCCAACTGAGAAAAAACATGGAGAGTATCCAGGCATCCAAGACCAATCCATGTAAGTTTGGTTCACTCTTGGTGTGTTTATTCTTTTATGTTCAGAAGTTTTTCCCTTTCGAAGGCACAGTTGTATGGAAGAAGGACAAACCTATACTCTATCAGATAAATAAATTCACAAGGGAGATAACTTTGAAAGCATCATGGATGCTTACTTTGAAAGCTTCAGAGGGAAAATGCAGAATAGGTACAAAATCCCAAAACAATTGGTAGAGGACTATTAAGATGATATTTTCTTTCTAGTTGACTATGACAAAGTATACATTCAAGCAGTCAAACCTAGGGTTGCATGGGTGAAACCTCTTTCATATGAGGTTAACATAGATGAGACAAGAGATATCATTGAAGCTCGTGTAAATGAACCTATTGATCCTAAAACACCATATTTTGGTATCTATGAGGAAGTCAAGGGTAGAATATCATTAGAGATTGAGATACCCAAAATCTAGAAGAGAGGAAGGAAAAGAATAGAGAAGTTTGAAAAGAAATATGGAAAGCCATAAGACTCTCCTCCTTCTATCATTGAAAGAAAAGGAGATGACATTAAGATAGAAGAAGATGAACCTGAGAAGGAAGAGGAAGAGATAGAAGTAGAGCCTCCTAAGAAGAAGAGGCTAGCCCCCAAGAAACCACCAAAGATCTCTACCCCTGTCATCACTACAAGAATATCTAGAAGAAAACTTATATTGCCTAAGGAAGATGAAGAAGAAGATACAGTCATATTAAAGAAACCCCCACCTACCTCTGAGCAAAAGATTGAAGAATTGAAAGGAGGTAGTGGTATGGGATCTCTCAAATCATTGAATTATGCTACCAGAACCAAAGATGAACAAAAGATGATTGAGGATGCATTAGTTGAGAAAATGGAAATATGGAAGTATGATCCATCTGAATTGAGAATCCATATGACTGGAGACCTTCTCAAGGCAATCACCATTCACTGACACAATGTAGTTCAGATTGAAAAGGACATCATAAAGCAAACCTTGAAGCAAGTCATGCCTACTATGAATGATAAAGAGGCAAAAGATGCTATGACCAAGTATGATAGTAATTACGCTCCAAGGTTTAGGACTTTTCAGATCTTGAGCAAGAAAATAGAGGATGTTGTACAATCTACAACAAAGATATAGAAGTCAAATTTTGTTGACAAGGAAGATGACAAGATAGAGGCACTGATTACAGACCCTCCTATATAGACTAATGATGAAGAGTTACCTGAGGTTCATACTATTGAAGAATCCAATGCTGAACATATAGCAGTAGAAGTGATGGCATCCCTGCCCCATTCACCTACTCAGAACATCTTATCTCTGAGGAAGGAAAATATCACAGAATCTACATCAGAACTAGTAAGAACCGAGCATCAGGCTTCACCTACTACTGGGCTAAGACAAACCGAGTCATAGAAGGATACCGTGAATGTTTCTATAGTTAGCACTGATTCTGCAGTTGGTGCATTGAAATTCAACGACTTACTCCAACTGAACAATGAAGAAAAAGATGATCATGGAAAAGATAAGGATGATGATGGGAAAGGTAAGGAAATTGTTCCTTCACCTCATCCCAAGGTCAAGGGTAAAGAAAATGAAATAGTAACTGATGAAGTTGACCTTGAGGAAGATATTGTGATTCCAAATTGGGATCTTTCCAATTTGATAGCCGAGCAAATGGCCATCCTAGGGGAGCTATGGAAGAAAAGAGAAAAACAACAGAAGCTCCGAGCAAAGAAGAAAAGAAATAGAGTTCTAGAAGACATCAAAGGTATTTTACTGGATTCACTACAGACTTAATTCAATGAGGATGACTCCATTATGGACCAACTTGTTGACATAGTCCACAAGTTTAATCATGATCTTAGTGGACATGACAAATTACTGCGAAAGGAAGAAAGGAAATTTGAAAATAAGGTTCTAGAGAATGTTGCAGGTAAGATTGCAATAGATCAAGTAAAGATAAAAACCATCATTAGCTCTCTAGAAACCACTATGAATAATGTTGTGGCATTATTTGTAAAGTTGAGTGACACTTCCAAATTTACCATGGAAATAAAGAACAAGCTGACAAAGATTGACACAGATTTGAAGGCAAGTGCAAACTAGTTGGCACTTAATACAAGTTTGAGTTCAACACATTTTGTAAAGATAAAGTATCTGAATGATATGCAGGTAGAGCTACTAAGGGAAGAAGCTGTAACACCCCAAAATTCACATCTTGCAACCCTAACCAATTTTGTTGCATTTGTCATTCTTCTAAATCATCAAAGTCCTATTGTACTAGGAAATTCTAAGTTTTAACTGACTCTACTTGACATGAGTGTCAAATGCATAAAATCCTAAATCTGCATTAATCATACATTATATTTAATTCCTAAATATCTATTGGCTAAACAAACCCTATGATTGAATTAATTTAATTATAAAGTCCTAACACTTTAATTAAATTAAATACCCCTTTTAGCTAAAACACATGAAAAGGAATTAAATAATATTTAATTATTAAATAAATATCCTCATTTTGAAAATTGAATTTAATTTATTCAAATAATTGTGAAAAACATATTTATGAGGTCATACTTTATTTATTTAATTAAATATTCTCTCAAAAATCTTCTCTTCAGTTCAGAAGTAGAAGTTTTGAATAAACTATGCTTTAAAGAGAAAGAAAACAATTAAAATCATAAATAAAACAGTTAAAATCAAAGAAAGAAAACGGTTAAAGCAAAGGGAAAACAATTTATTGTTTTCTTTTAAAGAAAGCTTTCTATTTTAAACTAGCTTTTCTATCAATTTTATTTCAAGAAGGAAACTTTCTATTCTGATCAGCTCTGATTCTATAAAAGAACTCCCATTTCTCATTCAAAACTGCCTGGAGAAAAATATGCATTGTTAGAATACTGAATTGTTGCTACATTTTATCATCTCATTTCTAGTTAAAAGCTTTCATTTGCAATAGAATAATTTCAATTTCTTAGAATAATTGCATTGAAATCATGTCTTAGATTAATCTTGCATCTTTCAATTCTTAGAATAATCTTGCATTTGCATTGCATTCATGGAGAAAAATCCTTCATTCTTAGATCGGTCTATGGTTGTGAGACTCTCATTCTAAGAGCTATTCAAAACCCTATCTAGATAGAAGGCAAGATGTTGAATCATACAGGCATGCAGGATGAATAACTCATATTCACTTCTGTATGTGGCTGACAAACAAGGACTATGTTGAAGTGTATGGTTGGATAACACAGCCAATTTTCCCACATATAGAAGCAAGAACAAGGGAATCCCTAACAGCTATACAAAGCCAACTCCTTCCACATATGGATGTCATGCATAAATATATTTCTCATGCAAAGACACTCATACATGACAACAACTTTTCAGTTGCAGAGCTTATGATGGAGTTGTCTGCAGAAATACACATTGAGTTGCACATCCTGAAGGTGTTGCAAGACAATTGGGACAATAATTTGTCTGAATTTTTGAAGGTACATAGTGATTTCCTTTCCTATTTTGGTATTACCTTGTAGATATACTTTTTGGCATTTGTGTCAAAAATAAGGGGGAAAGTTATTGTATACAAAGGGAAAGATATAATTGTATGTATATATGAGGAAATACATGTACAAAGAAGAAGAGATATATATACATATAGCAGAGTTACATAAATAGTTTTGAAAAATAAAAAATAGAGTCAGTTGTAACCAAGTTGCAGAGCAGCAGTCAAAATCGAGCAAGTACCCAAGCACATGGAAAGGGGGAGTTTTGACGTAGCAATTTGATCATAATTTTTGGATATGATAATTGTTTTTGTCACTAATTCCAAAGGGGAATATTGTTGACCTTATGGCAAGACATGTTGTCAATTAGTGCCAAAACACTTAGTCATCTATATGATTATAGTGTTGACCGAGCCAGCAGCTTGAAGTGTAACCCGAGCCAAGAAGTTGCAGTGTCGACTGAGCAGATAGTTCAGAATAGTATCACCCAAGTCAAAAGTTCTACCCAAGTTACTATCTCCGAGTGATCAATGTGACCCGAGCACCCAGTGTTAACTGAGTGCCAGAGTTGCCAATTCACTGTGTCATCCGAGTGTCAGTGTATCACCTGAGTGGATTACTGGACCCGAGTATCAGTATTGGGTTGACTTATTTTATATTGTTTGATGCTATTTTATATTATAGTAGTCGACTTACAGAGGTATTTTATTTGGATAAGATATATATGTAAGATACTTTGTTTATCCAAATGTGTGTGAAAAATGTATGTACGTGAATATGAAGAAGAAGATTGATTAGAAGGATGCAAAAGTATAAAGGTACAATAGAGACTCATCTATCACATTTAGGTGATCAATATTATTTCAAAGGATCTTATTAAACAAATCAGAGTTGCATAGTAGATCATTTACTGGTTCATCCTAACAGGTGTATTAACAAAATCCTTTAACAGGGTGGACTTAACAGTAGTTATCAAATCTCCTAACAGAGTGTATAGTTTATTGTATTGTATAAATCCTTTCACAAGGTACCAGACCTAATAGTCCTTATTATTGGACTATTGCTCCTGACAGGGTAGGCCATCAGAAGTGGTCAATTGTAATCCTTAACCAGCCAAACTTATACTGCAGTACTACATCTTGTGGGTACCATCCCCACCCCTGTTTTACTTTATTTTGGAAGGTTTCTGGGTAACCAAATATTGTGTCAAGTGTTATGAATGGTTATTAATTTTTTGTTCCATTCATGCAATTAGATTAGGCAATCTAATAAAGGATAAAAGAGAATAAGCTTTATTGGTCTGATTCACCCCCCCTCTCAGTCACCTAGACGGTAATATATTTCCAACAGTATTGTATGTAATAATTATCCCCTAACGGGGCTAAATCTCCTAACATGGATACAATACTTTCAGTGTATTATTTGTGGGTGCTAATTCCCACCGGGGTTTTTCCCTTAACATAGTTTCCTTGACAATAATTGCTTGTGTTATGATGTTTCTTTTGATGTGTTCAAATTTGCATTGAATAATTGTTTTATAAGTTTAAAGTTGAATTATTTGGCACACAAGTGATTCACCCCCCCTCTCAGTTGTGTTGGTGGACTATTATTGCTAACATGTTTTGGGTGTCTATGATAAGTACATTTTCTCTGTGAACATTTCACATACCTCGACTCTTAACATACCATTTTTCACTTCAGGGTGGATGGGATCATTTCTTTTCTATAACATGTTTTTTTTTACGCAAAGGTATTGCATTATCAATATGGTTTGTTGTGCCATGATGTGTCACATCCATTTACTATATTAAATAAATCTCTTTTAAAATAAATTGCACTTATAAAAGCAAAGTTTCATCTCTTACTAACACTTCTTCATCTAATTTCCAGTTTTTTCTAACACTTCTTCAATTAGTCCTCTTGGTCTAGTACTCCGGTACAAAAAAAAAATTATCCTTCATTGTTAAGCTACATGCATATCATGATTACATATCCATAGCCTCTATAAAGTAGAAATTACAAAAAAAAGTATTTCATCCATTACAGTGTATGAAAAAACTATTACATCCATCACATGTATATACTGCAAGTAAATAATATGTCATTATACAAACATCATCATGTAAAAATTAAAGAGCATGAGTAGTGAAGTAAAAACATGTGTATATATGCATATCCATCTCATGTCAAATAAAATAACTAGTTGCATCTTATATATATATATATATATATATATATATATATCACAAAAGTATCAGAGTACAAAAATCAAGGTTTCTATATACACTAAGGCCTATAAGCTCAATCATGATATGTCAACTATATCTATCAAAAATGCCCCTTTACATAAGGAGAGTCTCATGTCAGCCTCTTCTCTCCTAGTCCTCCAAGTCTCTATTTTTTTTGGAGAAAGTAGCCTCTCCTGTCTGTGATCATGTCTGTCTTGGCCTTGGTGGCCTCCACGGTCTCAATACTCCCCCCCTACTCTATGTCCTTTGGGATTGTGTCCTACTAGAAGAAGCCTTGTAGCTTGATGTCCATTGGTCTTGTGGTACATCTCTCTCATACATATCTTGCCAATATCTCTTCTCCTCCTGAGCATCTTCTAGCATCACTTCTATCTCATGCATATTGACATCTATAATATTAATCATAAATAAATTCATGTCCTCCTCTGCTCTCTTTTCTCTAGACAAATTTGTATCTTGAAATGGCCCTCAATGCATCCCTCTCTATTGTCAAGTTGTCCATCTTTTCTACAAGAGTTTCCCACTCAATATCCCAAACTTCTCTCTGCCTGATGTAACCCTATTTTCCTCATCAGATCTGTAATGTACTTCCTCTAATATCTGGTTGCTCCTCTCAAAGTGTTTTCATAAAGACTATCCTCCATCTCATCACCCACAACTATATCTTGTATCGACATATCCTCAGGAGCCTGTATATCCTAGCCATCTCGTGGAGCTTCTTTTTCCTCCTCCACCTACATAGGCATGAAATCATGACCTTTGTCATCATCATCGTCATCCTTATTGCTTGATTTAGTGTCATCTTCATCATCCTTTCCATCCTCATCAGCCTCCTAATCCTCAGCCTCAGTACTGCTATCCTCCTCCTCCTCATCCTCACTATCTACATCATCATCCTCTACCCTTAGATGTTGTGGTATTACTCTCAGAATTGGTATATCTAGATTTGTCAATGGTATTAGCCTATTCCTATCAAACTATCTATCATACTCTAGTGTGGTCCCTATGTCTATAACCTCTGGTCCTGCTCCCCACTGTCTCTATGCAAACTCTATGATTTCCACTCGTGACTTGATGGGTGCACCCCATGTCCTATCCTCTCCCTTTGAGAAGGAAAATAGTGCCATGCATGTTGACACAACCTCCTCTCTCCAAAATGTCTGTGTACCCTCTCTAGTAGTTGGATCTTGATAACCACATGTCTAATAATGGTGCATCCAATCAAGTATCTCTCATGTTGATAATAAGGAAAGTTTTCCCCATCATCATACCAACTAGGGAAATCTTTGTATGGTCTCCATGTGAAGTCTCTGAGTGTGTCAAGCTCATACCTCCAATATTGTGTGTGTCCCAATTGCCTCTGTGAGAGTGTTATGGCATATTTGGTACAACCCACCTGTCTATAATAGGATGAACCATGGCTATGTGTTTAAATTCCCACACTCGTAAAAGTGTAATCCCACTATATATAGATAACCTACCTCTATATGCTAACTGATGCAGATGGTAGTATGTCATAGCCAACATGCATGGTCCCCGTGCAAAAACTATCCCATCCATGATCATCCTATCTAGTACTCTACCCCATCCAATCAGGAATCCATGTTCGCGTATGTCTGGTACCAATAGTCCTATGATCACTCCACAAATCACCACCACTAGCCTCTCATGATGTCCCTCTAGTGTCTCACATCATATCTCATAGTCTCTAATGTCTAGCGTCACATCATCATGGTTGAATAGTCTGCTTAGAGTTGTTCTCCTTGTCGATGGCTAGTATATCGCGAGCTCACCATAGATAGGAATCCTCAAAATATGCCAGACATCCTGCAAAGTGATGGTTGCCTCTCTAGTAGGAAAATGAAACAAACTCATGTTTGAGTGTCATCTCTCTACCATTGTGGTAATCAATCCTCTGTTCGTCCTAATCTTGGACATATATGTGATGTAATGCAGACCTAGTACTAATAAGATGTCTCTCTCATAATTTCTTAATTTATGTTGTAGAAACATACATGTTGGCTTGTTCTTATGTGTTTGCAATAGCGCAAGCCCGACCTACACATAACAAGCGATACATGTGCCAAATATTGGTTCTCAAATCAATAGATTGGAAAATCCTAAGAGTATTCTAATCTCTATAATCAGACTCTCCAACTAATTTGGCCAACAAATAGGATCAATCAAACCTTATTTGAAACCTATGCACTTTAGGCTCTACAGGACCTATGCGAGTGCACCTATTCACCAACTTGATCTTCAAAGCGAATTATTTTTATAGCAAATGGTGCTTATTTTATAATTTGTATTTCAATCTTCTATTGGTTGTATTTCCTATTTTTGCTGCTTTGCCTTGTTCCTTGTCTTGCCCTCTACAAAATTTTTTAGGTTTTCATGCCTGAACATTGCCCAAGTTGTCAAAACCCTGAAAAAACCCTATATCCAAGTTAAAACGAGGCATGTTTAAACCCTAGGCCATGTCTTTATATTTCATCGTTACCTTTTTAAGTCACTTAAGACATGTGCTTTAAGTCAGGTCGCTTGATCGCTTTACCAAGATCGAATATCCTAAATCATCTCCCGACTTCGCTTTTGCCTTGTGTCGCATAGTCTCGTTAAGAAATGGAATATTCTCTCAGTGTCTTGAGACTTAGCGATTTCTCTTTAGTTGGGTTGTCGCTTGAACTTTTTAATATAAGCTTTGAAATAAATGGGACCCACTGCTCAGTTGGGTGATCGCGAGAGAAGTCAATAAGTCAAAGAAATGTCTTCCGACTTCGCGATTCACTTCATGTCGCATGATCGCTAGATCAGCTCAGTCAGACAGTTAAGCCTTCTCTTCAGTCGCGTGGTCTTGTGATTAAATGGTGGTTAAGAGATAACATTCCCGACCCCGCGACTAGCTGTTTGATGTTAGTAAATTCACTCAGTCGGGATGTCGCCAGAACAGGAGTAATGACTCAGCTTTTCAGAATGTATTAAGTGGACAAAGGAACAGTTGACATCTGTCATGATGTAATTGTGTTGTCGAGTGATCACTTGAAGGAGGAAATGTATCAAGCGATAAAAAGACTAAGGTGCTTTCACCTTCAGTCGTGAAGTCTCCAGATGACTTGAGGGCATGAAGAAATATATGGCGATTAAGCGACAACCGTGCGATGAAAAAATGAAAGATCTGACGGTGGTCGCGATGTCTGGAGATAAAAGTGCCCCAGGGAAAAAGTCCACCCAACTTAGCGATTAAGGTATGTCACGAAGTCGCTCTAAACAGAATAAAGGCACATGCTATATGATAAGGTCAAAGTTAAAGTTGTCACCCAACTCAGCGACTAAGGTTGTCGTGTAGTCTTGAGAAAGAATATGAGCATCCAGCGACTTAGCGATAACTATGAATGTTAAATGGTAACGGCTTGTCGCTTAGTCTGGAGAAAAAGGATGAGTTAGTGTTAACTCCTTGCGACTTTGATTTCACCATTGTCGCCTAATCGCTAGAAGGACTTGGGTCAGCCGAGGTAAAGAAAGATCATTGTCGCCAGGTTTGGTGATTAAACCATGGTTAAGGAAAAGTTCTTGCGACCAAGAGACTCAACGTGGTTGCGAGGTCGCCTGATAATGAGATCTAAAGTGCGGCGCCAAGTAGATGACATGACAAGGAAGATAACTCGGCGGCCAATCAGATACCTGGAATTTTGATTACTGTGCACAAAAAGTAGCTGAGATGTATGACAGAGGATGAATCATAGGATGCCATGTCAGCTATCTTAAACGTTGTATGATTGTGCCAAAGATTCATGATTTCAAATTTGATTTTCTGTCAACTTCATGCAACTACAGCTAGGTTTTTGAAAGCTCACGGCATAGAAACTTAATGGCAGAACTGACGTTTCTGAATTATGAGCCATGTACTCTGAATCCTGTGGCTATAAACAGGGGATTGTGCATTCATTCTTATGCACCGAGTTTTATGTTTTCAGAGCTAAGTTGTTGTTTCAGTGAAAATTGATATTCTGAGCAGTTCTAGTGTTTCCAAGTGATTGAAATTTCTAAAGTTACAGAGAGTTGTGCTCAGAAAGATAATTGATATTTGAAGTTAGATTTGTTTCAATATCAGAGATTCGAAGTGCTTGCAAAGATGAGTATAGCTATGAGCGTTGCATCTACGAGTGGAGGCAGTGGAGAGGAGCAAAAAGGAAAACCTAGCTTCTCAGATGAATTTCTCCAACTTCTGCAAGGTTCAACACAGAACAGGAAGATTGATGCTGGTGTCTTCAAAGATGACTTCAAAGACATCAGGGATGCTGTGACCCCACGCACAACAGGTTACTCTCTATTTAGTTTTTTTTATAAAAATTCTGATAAACCTATCCCTGTTTCAAACCCTTGGATATCTGGACTGGGTAGGTTATTAGTGCCTGATGTATTTCTAGATGTTGACCTATATTTGGACCTGGCAACTCATTATGATGTCCTCACAAAGACCATCAAAAGGGAGGATGGCACTAACTTGTTGGTATTGAATAGAAATTCTTTCATGCAAGCATTTGGTCTGTTTAGCACCATGTCAACCAAAATTGACATGAAGAAGCAGGAAAAGAGATATAGTAACAAGCCTGGTGTTGCTAGAGGCTTGTTGAAGAAGCACATGCCACAAGAGTTAAGAGATCATGTAGGTCCCAAGGCTGAACCCTACCCATATTAATTCAAGGACCTGCACTTCTATATCAAGTACAATGCCTATGCTCTTTGCAGAGTATTGGGAATAGATGGAGATGCTGAGAGAATAGGTCATGGCATCTTGATGATGGTCCTAGACCTGTAGGAGATACACTCTAGCACAAGTTATGATTATATTCAGCATTTAATCGATGAGATGCATGAGGGTTTTGTGGCTACACAAAAAAAACTGAAAAACCCTAAGGAGAAGGAGCCCAAATGCTTGCACTATTCTGTCTTAATGCACCTTCTCCTCTACTTCAATTTTGCAATCATGGATCCTGACAATTTGTCTCCACAGAGATTCTTTCAAGCACATCCAAATCCTATCCAGTTCTGGGTTAGGGTTTGGAATTTTACTCCCAGAGATTGTGACTTCTGTGCTTTTGAGAATTGGATTGTGTTTCCAATAATAAAGAGTCTGGGAATAAGAAGGACTAGGATTCCCTTAAAGGTCATTCAGCTGCTAAGACCTTGTGAGTATCTAGAAAATTGGCCTAGAAATCACAATTGGGGTGATTTATATCTAGAGGAAAATTTCACCATATTCAGAGTGTATGGGTGTGTTCATCCACCCCATATTTTGCCTTATCATGTGCCAATGAGAGTTGCTGCTATGGAGTTCATCTGGCAGCTAATGTTGACAGATAATGAGCATTTTTCTCCACAAAAGAAGGGGACCATAACCCCTCGGCAATTCAAAATTGCAAATTTTACAATAGGTAAGAATGCCATGGATGAAGTAAGTCAATGGCTGGAAAAATTCAGAATGGGGGCAGCCCCTTACAGATATATTGACCCAGAAGGTTTCATGGCAGGGGTCAGAAAATTGTACACTCCTACTATTCCAAATACTAATGTACATTGTGAGTGTATAGAGGAGGATGCTACAAGGAACAACCTGGATGAGGATGACATCCACATGAAAAGATTGAAAATCCAAGAGTTGTTGAAGTTGCAACTGCAAATAAAGAGAAATGGCTTATCTTTTGGAGGTTTTTTCCCTGACCTCAATTATTTTGACAGAATCAATGCCATGATTGACAACTATTATATGTTGTTAGATCAGTTGGATATCGTCCTTGCAAAGAAAGGTGCTCAATCTCCTGAGCATTTTGAATCAGAATATGAAAGTGGGGATGACAGTGATTATGCAAGACCTTACTTGTCTCCTCCACAACAACATGCCCAAGGACAGGAAATGGCTGAGGTCCCACAGTTGCAGGGAGCAGAAGAACAACACATCATAGACTTAACTGTTGTAACACAGCCAGATGATGTGGAAGAGCCTGCAGCCAAAAGGCAGAAGCTTGAATTAGGCCAACCTTTAGGAGAAGGACAGAGTAAGAAGAAGGACAACGTTAAGGCCTTGGTACCAGGTACCAGGTTATATGATCATAACCTAAGGAAGGCAATCAGGCAAGGCAAGAAACAAATGCCTGATCTAGAGGATAAAGTTGAGATCCCACTGAGGTCATGTGTGGATGAAAGACTGCTTAATCAACAGAAGTTCCTGGATGACGACAATTTTGTCAAGACAGAGGAATTTAAGGACTTCCTTAGATGGCACAAGGCAGAACAACTGAAATACCAGTTACTTGTGGATGGGAAAGAGACAATTACTAATGAAGCCCTTGTAGCCCTGCAAACTTATGATCTTGAAGTTGAGGACATATCTCCTGAGGATGCTAGGAAGATGGTATTGGGAAGTGGTATCTTGCTAGCTGAAGGCTGGGACTTAGCATCTACATTTGTAATAGATCAGATTAGAAAGCAGCCTAACCTTAAAATGGTCAGTGAAGTCCAAATAGGCGAGATGATTAAAGGATTTGGGTATGACCCAAAGTCACAAGCCTTTGCCATGTGGAATCTGAGCCCTAAAGAACACAAGTCCCAATTAGTAAACATACAAGAAAACATGGTCGGGAACCATATGGTGTGGTCAGTGCAGAACACAGGGGATTTAGAAATCTCTCAAATAATGACACACTGGGCTCAGCTGAATGAAGATAAGACAAAACAACTATCTGAAAGGTATACAAATTTATTAGAAGACACAAGTGCACTATCAAAAGGTAGAGATCTATGCCACATACAGCTGTACCAAAGAGATCAAATGATAAAGGTATTAACTGAGCAATTAGAGGCAAAACCAGAGGTAGTATATGTGCTTGCTCAGCCACCACCTGTGCAAATTGAAGACAAGCCTAGATCAGAAGAGGCTGTAGAACAGAGAGTGGATGAAGAAAAGGGGAATGCTATAGCATTGAAGGCATTAAGAGGCATATTACAACACAGGATTGAGATCCTCAAGGAAAAAGCTGATGTTGTAATAAATACTTACAATAAATTGCCTATATTGCATGCTGAAGTACTAAGGTATCTTCTGATTTTGAACCCCTATTTCACAAAGTGGTCTGCCAGAGCAAGTCTGTTTGAGAAATTGATATCATTGCAAAATATTAGACCAGACTTTCCTCCAATTGTGACAGAGGTAGAAGATGAGATCAAAAGGGTTAATGTTGCTCTCTCATTCTTCAAAGGGAAATTAAACCAGATAGAGGCTAAGTTGAGTCTCTTTACAGCTGACTTTAATAGGTTTATTCCTGCCTTAAAAGGAGAAGATGACCAGGTGAAAACAATAGATGCCTGGAGAGGTGAGTTTGACAACACAATGCCTAGTGAAGAGGCTTTTCGTTTGGGAACTGAGGTTGATGTTGATGGTTTTAATTTAATACTGGATGAAGCATTCAAGGCTGAAACAGACATCAACAAGTTCTTTCTTGATGTCAATAATATCACCGATGCAAGATGGGACAGACAGAAAGTGCAGGTACAGAGTACTCAGGACTTCAATTGGCCGACAGATGACGAAGTAAAGGCATGGGAAGTCATGACAACGCCAAAGAAAAAGAAACCTGTGATAGAGGAGGAGATTTTGGATGATGAATGAGGTGACACTTGGGCTGCACTGTTCATGGACATGATGGACAGTTATTTCAAAAGGAAATGTAGGTGAGCAGACGAGAACAGCTATTAGGACTTCACATAACTACACCAGTTGCCACTTACAAATCAGATTGCAGTCGCAAGGTCGGGAGAAGAACAAAGATATCAGATTTTACCTTTTTGACTCAGTCACCTCGTCGTTTCTTCTCTCTCTTTATTTCTCTGTCTTACATCTTTAGGGTTAGGGTTTTGAGACCATCCGAATCTTGTTGCATCCTTAGGGATTCCAAGGTGGTCTCAAACCTATATATATGATAAGTTTTGTAATAGTTAAGGGTCTTTTGATAATTAGAGATCTTGGATCTTTTAGAGGTCTTTGATCTTTTGGAACATTTTTGTAACGAGGAGATAAATATACTACATAATTCAGATATTCTGATTCATGTATATCTTTTGAAGCTGTGTAAACTTTCATGTATGAACAAGCTGGATTACATAAATGAAATATGGTGCAATTTTACTCTTCTCAACTATTGTCTCTTTACTTTGTATGTATGCTTTTCTGTGTTAAGGTTTATAAGGTATTTAGTAACACTCTGGTTATAAGGTAACTATCTAATTGTTTACAAGTTTCTCTCAAGGAGAGGATTAAATATTGTGAATGATTTCAAGAAGCATACTATTTCGTTAAGGATTTGATACAGTGTTCTGGAGGTGACAAGATAGTTTGTAAGGCAACCTATCCTAATTGTTTGAGTTGTAAGGCAGTTCAGTGTATCTTGTTTATGTGATTTCTTTGCTTATTATTGACTCTGCAGCCCAAGGATAGGCACTGGTTCAGAAATCAGTCTGAATATCTATCTATGTTCAAGGTGTTTCAAGTTATCAAAACCAAATCAATTTACAAACCCTGTTACTAAGAACATATAAGCTAAATCTGTTAAGGACCTCTGTCAGCAGGACATAGTCCATGTTATTTATTCCTTAAAGAGTGAATCAACTAGGTTAACCCTCCTATCAAGAAAAGGAAGAAGGATTGAAGTCCTTGTATCACTGGTTTTCTGTCATATTTAAGATTATGATTTGTATGGTTTAATCCTGTATATGATTATGCTTGGTCATTTACAAGGTATTTTATAAGCTGGTTCAATAAAGATACATGACAAATTAGTGTCCACATCAACAAATACTGTGTTAATAGCCATCTTAAAAGGTAAAACCTGTCTGAGCATATGTGGAGCTCAAAAACGAAGAAGGACCTTATCCAATCCTTAGCAATTAGGCTTTTCTTGTCCCTGAATCAGTATTAAAGAGTACAGGATTCAAATAGACATTTCAAGCACTGAGATTCATACAAGAAAAATCCCTAACATCTTCTATCTCAGAATGACATGTATTTCTGAGATGAACTGATTTACTTGCTAACTGGTTTACTTCTTCTAACTTGTTGATTATTTGCTTCAACTATAATCTTTCTACTCTTTGACACTATCTCCTACTTTCCTCTCCTAAAACTCTTATTTCCTAATAGATCTTTGATTTACTTTTATCTGTTCTTATACTTCTATGATATATGATTGCTCCTATTAAAATAAAATTGATTTGGTTTGAAATTTGTATATTCTTTTTTGATAAGACTAGTCCCTTATCATTATTGGCACACAGTCATGCCTCTTCAAACCCTCATGTACAACTTTGTGAGACAATAATTTATTCTTTAGATAAACTATCAACCATTCAATCTTATCAATGCAAGATGATTAAGTACACAACACATTAATCAATCTGACTGATTTTAATTTCTCTTTCAAAAAGTCAATCGAACAAGAAACATAAGGACAACACTTTACAAATGCCTCTTGATATTTGAATTAATATGAAGGAAAAATAACCTCTTCGCACAAATTTTAAAAATGATAATTAATTCTTTGAATTAATAATTACAAGGGACCCATTTGATAAAAAAATAATTCCATACCACAATTTCAGAAATAGAAACTGGATCTTTAAATTGCTCCCTGACGAAAAAATTACATTGTGTTCTGATATGACCCCCCTTATTGAGTGATTTGATTTTCTCCTTTTATAACATCAAGGAGATTTTTCAAATTGTTACAACTTTTGATAACAAGACCCCTTTGCACTAAAATATTTAATTATTTTATTATCACCCCCCTAATCAAATATTTACACATTGGTATATTACAAATTGTGATTCAAGTCTAATCTGACTTGGGTACATGTCTCATTCTGAGTGAAAATATTTCACCCTAGCCTTCTCCCATTTTGAATATCTAACAATCTTCGATATTTCAAAATATTCACTTCTTATCCCTTTGTGAAAATAATTTCTCCTTTAATTACTTTGGGAAAATGAATTCCCTTTCCCATATATTTTTATTTCATTTTAATAATTAATATGTTCCTTCTTTTATACATGGAGCATTATTGGTAGGTGAAAATACTTTATGCATCTTCATTTGTAGGAAAATAGTTGGAAAATAAAGTATATTCTTTTATTTTCCATTGCTGCTTATTAGTCCTTTGATTTTCCTTCTTGCAAAAAATAATTCCTTCTTGATTTTCCAAGGCCCGTTTGGGTACTGGAATACCATATCCTGGATATGGTCAATTCAGGAAGATGTTGTAAATTCAGGAAGATGCTTATCCTCAAAATGAAATCCGGAATATGGGCTAACCCGTTTGGTTCACCTGGAAGATGAATGAGAAGATGCATAAGGAATTTAAATTCTTTATTTTTTAATTTCTTTGAATATGGTGTGTATATATGTGTGTATATATACACACATGTGTATATATACATACATGTGTATATATACATACATACATGTGTGTATATACACACACACATATACACACATACATGTGTGTGTATACACACCTGTGTGTATATACACATACACATGTGTATCCATGTATACACATATATATATACATGTGTATATAGATACATACATACACACATTTGTGTATATATACACACATATACATGTTGTGTGTATACACATACACATGTTGTGTGTATATACACATATACATGTGTGTATATATACACACATATACATACCATACATATACACATACAAGTGTGTATCCATGTATACACATATACACACATGTATATATACACACATTTATGTATATATATACATATACACATATATACACACATACAAGTACACATATACACACACCATACATGTGTATATATATACACACATATATGTGTATATACACATACAAGTGTGTATCCATGTATACACATATACACACATGTGTATATATATACACACATGTGTGTATACATATGTATGTATATATACATGTGTGTATATATATGCATGCATATATATACACATACGTGTGTGTATATATACACATGTATGTATATACACATACATGTGTGTATATATTGTTGCAAGTCAAAAGCCTTTGATTAAATTTTTCCCAAAGTAACATGTTAAGTGTTGGGTTGTATATTGAATCTTGAACCTTGAACTTAATGTTCAAAATTCAACATCCCATTTCCCACTTTGCAAGTCCGTGCTCATCTCTTCGATTGGTAAGTTTTGCAAACCCGCGTCGGATGTGTAATGTAATATTGAACTATGAACCTTGAACTCGCTAGGTCAAAGTTCAAAGTTCAATTTCCCATTTTACATTAGTCATTTCTTCTTTAGCCTGCGTCTTTTTCTGTCTCAGCATCACATTTTTTGAGATCTTGAATTTTGAACCACACCTTTTTATGCTCATAATTCATTTTCCCCTCACGCGTCCTACGTTAGTTCATCGTATTTATTATTTGTGTCAATTCGTGACTAAAGGCATTTGAGATCTCGAACTTTGAACTTGGCGCATCACAATTCAATGTTCAAGATTCAAGAATGTGATAATGACCGGACACACTCGGCACGTGCCAAATGTCACTCGCATTTATGAAATTGATTTCTAAAAAGACAGGGAGTGACATCAACTCAACTAAAAGTACAGTTTGCCTAAGTAAGCAGGAAATGCGATGGGATGTGGCCAGCTATTGACGGCAGGAATCATTGATTCGCGGCAAGTAATCATAATTACTAAAAAGAGGCGACTTCAATGTATGTATTCAGATTTCCTTTCTTTTCCATTTATCTTATCACCTTTTGTTGGAAAGCTAGACGGGACTGAAGATCTTTGAAGGTTTTTCTCTGCAAGTAGAAGTGTTGGCATCGGTGAGTCTCAAAGTATTTTCTCTTATTTTCCTTTCTGGTTTTTAAGAATTGCATGTTGTAAAGAGGAAATTTCCATTGTTTCATATCTTTTCCCGAATCAGTAGTGCTAGGATTTATCATGAGTAGTTCTATTAAGTCGGCCCAACAGGCCAAATTTGTAAAGGAGAATAAGTTTTCTCCTATAAGTAGTTGTTTACCAGAAATGGGAGATACGGTTCTTGTCAACGATGACATTGCAGAGATTGTTCATAGAGTTAGAAAGGCCAAAGCCAAAAATATATTAGCCAAAATCGTTGAGAGCGGTTTGTTGGAGGCTGCTGGTTTTCCTGAAGTGACTCCATGCCCTTAACTGGTGATGGAGTGTAGAAACAGGTATGACAGGGTGAATAAATGTATCTGCCTTCCTTCTAGAGAAATCTTGGTGTCTGTGAAATGACAAACAGTGATGACGGCCCTGAGAATTCCCCCCGCAGAGACTTATGTTGCCTATGATTTTGAAAAAGCTAAACAAGATTTTCTTCGCAATTTCAGAGATTATAGTAACAATATAGCTAGAGACTAGTTATCCAAAGCTTAAAGAGGAGGTTCCAGACTTCCCAAGCCTCTGAAAAAGGACCATTTGGTAAGAGAGGTAAGAGATATTGTTGTCATGCTGAACAGACTGAGGGGAAAACCTAATGACATAATGTGGGAGGACTGGATGTACATTCTCATTCAAACCATTTTGACTGATCGAAAATATGTCAACTGGGCTGAAGTAATAGCGGCAAAGCTAGATGAAGAACTATCCCAGTCTGTAGAAGCCTCTAATTTCTACATGTTGTCATACTTGTTTTATGTTCTAGCCATTCGTAGAAACTGGGAGGGTCTACCTCATCAACCATGGAGAGATGACATGATGATCTATGAATACTATGCTTATCTGCAAAAGGAGAAGACCCTAAGAAATTTTTGAAGCGTGCAAGATACGTTCCTGGCCAAGCTTGTCTTTGAGTTGAGGGGGAGGATAAATTGCAGAATGTCTGAAGAGGCTATGGAGTAGATTAAGGCCTATGGTAGTTTCTTTATTCAATTCCCCACCTTCATCTATTTAAGGGTAGGAGGCTTTAGTGGTGAACCTATGAAGCTCCCATGCTATTGTCTAGATATGTACATTCTGTTGGAAATATGCAGGCAAATTATCCAGGTCAGATTGAAATTCAAGCTCAAAAGGGGAGTGGGTTCATTCTTTCCTATTGATTTGGGACACTATCACCTCAGATTAACACATGGTATGTCTTCTCCTGATACCGAACTCAAAATATTCAATCTCCCTTATTATCAAAGTCACAACTATTTTGACAGCAAGAAATTTGTGGTGAACCATTTCAAGATAGATGCCACCTTCTTACATCAGCCAAGTTTGGAAGACTATTGGGCTGACTGTATTGATGAATTTGAGGTTGTGAAAAGAATGCATTCCTATTTTTCACTGGATCAGATTATTACCTTGTGATTGCTTTTTAAAATAAAAGTGCTTGACACCGATGTAGAAGAAGATGTGACAGAAGTTGAATGTGCAAAACCAAATAGCGAAGTAGTGGCCAGGAAAATAAATTGGGGAAGAGAAGAGGTAGATGATTTGAATGTTGTTTTTGAGAGTGTGTTCAAAAGAAAAGACAAGTGGTTGAAGGAAATAAGCAAGAATAAGAAACAAGAAATCCCTATCTCAGTAACCAGGAAGAGTATAAGGATTTCAAAACTCACAACTTCTCCCATAATTACTAATGAAAATGAGGAATTGATTTCTACAAGTGCATCCAAAACTAGAATTAAATATCATACTGAAAAGGGATAAACAATCCCTATACAATCCCTGAGGATTACAAGAACTAGGAGAAAAAGGAAAGAAAAGGCAGAACCAATCCCCTGCATTACAGTTGACTCTGAACAGGAAGAGAGTGAAAAACAACATAAAAGAAAGGTTAAAATGGATAAGAGTCCAGCAAGCCCTCTGAAGATTCAAATGGTTGGAGAAGATCACCAAAATGTGTCAGTATCAACCCCTTCCACTGATACCTCTACACCAAAGAGTCCCAACTGGTTGGGGCTTTCGGTTAACAAGAAAAGGAGCATTGTTCCAATATCGACTCCTATTGGAGATATGGTTAGTAAATATCTCAGGGAAAACCCCAAGAAGCAAGAAGCCAAAAGTAGAAGCCATGGTCGATGTGGATACTAAAATAGGACACTGGATGGCAGAGATATTCAAACCAAACTCAGATAAAACCAGTGATGAGGTTACAGAAAGTGATTTCCATGTGGAAAAGATAGATATGGGCATGTCCACCAGGGCTACTGACCTAAAGATCTTTTATTCAGCTAATAAGAAGATCAGTCACCGAGTGAAAAAAGACGCTGAAGATAAGATAAAACTAAAACAGGCCCTTTGTGAAATGGCTAAGTATATTCAGCAACTTCCTAATCCTCTGCCTCAGCCATTGACAATGGTCCCTTTTGATTTGGATGTAAAGTCTCATGAAAGTCAGAAATTCCTGTACCAGGTACACAAAGACAGATCAATATCAACAACCTTTTACAAATGGATGGATAAGGTAAATGATGAAATTACTAGGTTTGCTAGTGATTTTGATAGTGTGATGACAAAAGTTGAACAATTATTAGATACAGTTGAAAAGGATGTGGAATTGTGGAAAAAGAAAAGAAGAAAATTAGAAATCGAGATGCATAATATGGAGACTGTTTATACATATGGTATAAATAAGTTTATTTATGAAAAGGCAGTGCCTGATATGGATGAAAATTCACTGTTTGTGGTCAAAGTGAATTTAGAATGGGAAAGTTCATTATATGAACAGGCGATAAAAGAGTCATCATAGATAATTGAAGCTCAGATCAACCCGAGAGACACCTTGCTAGTGAAAAATAAATGTACAGGGAAGATCATCGGACTAGAAAATGAAGCCAGCAGTGAAATGTCTAAGGTGCTGCCCTACTTCCAGAAAAAGTTCAAAAACTTGAAAGCTGCCAAAGAGATCAGGATGACTGATCATTTGATCCTAGCTCATGTGGAATTAGCGATGGTCTATAGAGATGAACATCTGAAGGTAATTGCAAGAAAAACCCAACAAAAGAAGCACTTCAAAGATGTTTGGCTGCAAAGGTTTAAAGCGGCTGTCGAACCAAACCAAAAGCTGAGACATAATTTCTCTTTGGCGTTCGAGGAATGGAAGACAAAGAAGAAGGCCACGAACACCAATGCTGGAGCTACAATAGGCCAATCGGCCAATTAGTTCTCTAAGTAGTTTTACATTTTAGTTTGTTTCTGAAGTTCCTGCTATTTTTGAGGCAGTTAGTTTTAAAATTGAATTAAGCCCTGCATGGCTATATATGATATTTTGGACGACCTAATGGGGGTTGGTTATGTTGCAAAAGAAACTCAATTTTATTATCAGTTCTATTTTCTTAAGTTCTTCCTGTGGTGATGATACTGAATATTTTCAAATATATGAATATATATTATCAGTTGGTAATATAAGCAGATTTTATCATTTTTGTGGATCAGTTGGTCTATTGAAATGCATGGTTTTGATTTCAGTTGGAGTTAAATGAACATGTTGTTATGATCTGTTGAAATGTATTTTGGATCTATTAAATAATTTTTCAAATTTATTATCTTTGTGAATTGACCTTTATTTTTTTATTCTTCTAATTAAGGTTTGAGTCAGTTGGCTTATATATCTTATTGATCTTCAAAATCTCAGAATAGTTAATCAATTGTCTATGGTGATGTGAATCACAACCTTTCGTGCTTTCTGGTGAAAAGTATGCTTCAAAATAGATGTTTATGAATTAAAGGTTTTATTGAAAATTCTTCTTGTTTATGGCAGTTGTGCCTTTGAATGCAGAGAGTGTGGTTGTGAGTGACTCACTCAATTGTTAGTGCATTTCTTTCCTTCTATTTTTGGGTTTTAAGTGTCTTTGAAAGTTATATTTCAAGAAGGAAAAATCTGTTCACTAACAGATTTTTGGTGACTCTATTGGGGAGCGTGTTTAAAAAAGATCAGTATGCATTTGTGTTTCCAAGTGAGAGAAGATCATGGTGTTTCTTGTTGATGTGATACATGGTGAAGAAGAAATTCCCCCTGCCCTTCAACCTGACTTACACTTTTTAGATACTCAAGAAGACATTATTTCTGATTTAGCTGTCTTGGCTTGGAAAGTAAGGGAAAGTGATCAGCAATATCAACAGGTTCGATTGGTGATAGAGGAGGAAGAAGAGATTGGGGAGTGGTTGTGAGGACTTCCCATAGCACAAGAAGCTGCAGTGGTGGATAGAGCATCTCAAGACCCACAAGGGCCTTAAACCTGGATTCTCGTCCTTATACTAGGTCCCAGAGGAGAGAAGGTATCTTTGATAAGTTTTACCAAGATTTGCAAAAAAATTTCTTTCCTATTACCTTTACCCCTAAGAAGAAAGAAAAAAGTAGGCCTTCCTCTCCCCCTAAAGTGTCCCCTGAAGCATCTTCAATTCAATCCAATTGGCAGGCTTTAACATTGTCTGGTACTCAAATTCCCCCCATTGTAACCATCTTCTCGACTTCAATCATGGCCCAACCTTGGGGAGCAGTAGTAGGTCCTCTAAATGCAGGAGGAAACCATCCCTTACCAAAAGGGGATAGAGATGTATTACCTGAATTCTATGGCAATGGTAAAGTTTCTGTAGATGACCCTTTAAACGCTTTCAATACTGCTTGTGGGATTTTAGCTGTCCAACATGAGGATGTTGCAATTAGGTTATTTTTACAAACCCTTTCCGAATCTATTGCTGACTAGTTTTACCATTTGTCGAATGGTCATATTACCGATTGGAACTCAATGAAAATGACCTTTGAAGCTCGTTTCAAATCTGTTGAAGATGAACATTGCCTCGTGCTCCAATTGTCCCAATTAGAGAAGGAGATGCAAGAGCCTATGAGGGAGTTCGTGGCCAAATTTAACAAAATCCTATATCAGATCCCTAATGCTAAAAGACCGAATGGTGAAAATAAAAAAAGGCTTCTTTGTCAATGTAATGCCTCCTGACATAAGCTATCAATTGAGATAGGATAGGGTGGTTGATATAGCTATAGCCCAAAACCTTGCAGTAGAACTTGAGGATGACCTCATAACGACAGGAAAGTGGAGAAGAGATGTACAAACATTAACAAATCAAGCCTCTACTTCTGGCCCTAGTGATCTAGTAGTACAAAGATTAGTTAATGATATGATTTCCCTAAAGAGACAGATGCCAAGATCCCCTCCTGCTCCATACGAAGATGTTCCTCGCAGATATCCAAGTCAGGGGACAGGAAATTACGAGAAATCATTGAATGCTCTACTGGTTTAGCAAAGACTACAAATTGAGCCCCCTCATGTAAAAGGAAATATGTGTATTTTTCATTTGACTGACGAACATGATGGAGATTCATGTCCTAAGATGGTGCGATAAAAATAGATAGAAGCTAATAAAGAAAGTATTCAGGAGATCCCTGCTGATGAAGAAAACTACGGAGGACCTGGCAACTCTGTAAGTTACTACCTAGAGTATGAGTCTGATTCTGATCATGGTGGTGACATTTTTATTACTCTCAAGGAACCTTCTTGCTCTGTGCTCACCAGAGGTCAACAAGGAAGCAAAAATACCAATCGAGTCTCGCATCTGTTTCAAAATAAAGGAGAGAAGGAGCATGTGAATACAAGTGGCAGCTCAAAGATGGATGAAAAAGTAGGACCAGAGGTAAAGAATCTAAAAATATCAGACCCAGATTCTTCCTTTGATTTTGTTGATTTTTGTAAATCTTCCAAGATTCAAATTTCTCCTGTTGAATATTTGAATTTAACTCCCACTAAGTTGGATAAATTAGTGAATTTTGTAAAAGTATCATCTCCTGAAGTTGTAGCAAATCAAACAAATATTGTGTCTTCTCACGAAACTCCTATAAACCAGAGTTCAATTCCCCCTAAAAATGTTCAAACTATCCTTAGTCAGGAATCCTCAGAATCTGCTCAATTTTCCAGTAAACAGAAACCTTTCTATGTATCTATGTTCATGCATGGTCATAAACTTAGTAGCTACATCATAGACTCAAGGGCGTTAGATAATATAATGCCTTCATCTGACATAGCAAAAGCCCTAGATTTTCCCTTAACAAAAACCTTTGGCAAATGTTATTCGATGGATTATAAACAAGTCCCATTACTTGGTCAAATCAAAGATGCTCAAGTTTTGTTAGTCGCCTATCCCAATAAAAGGCTAAAGTTAACCATCCCTGTGGCAGATATACCTACTAGCTACGGTATCCTCTTAAGTCAAACCTTCTACTGGGACTTAGGAGGAGAAATTAAACTAGATTGGTCACAAGCAATAATTCCCATTGGCATTTAGAAGGTAGTTTTACAACCAAAGACCAAGTCAAAATATATTGTCTTCCCATCTGAAGATCCCAAAGCTCAAATCTTATACCAAGAAACAAATTTCGCTAATTATGTGATCTTACATGAAGAAGATGTTGCAGAGTTGAAACCTCCCAGAGATTAAGGAGTTTGGATTCTTGAGTTTGATGGGAGCTGATCCTCTATAGGTTTGGGTGCAGGGGTAGTTTTGATATCTCTTGTTGGTGAGAATTTTCCTTTTTCTTTTAAACTGGAATTCAAGAATACAAATAACACCACTGAATACGAAGCATTGTTGCTTGGTAATCAAGAAGCAAAGAGGAAAAGTATCAAAATCCTGAAAGCAAAAGGGGATGTTGAGTTAATTGTGAAGTAGGTGAGAGGCATATATGCAGTAAATAATGAGCGGATGAAGCATTATATAAATAGGGTTTGGGATGAAATTGAAGGTTTTGAGGCATTTGCAATTGAGGCAATCCCTAGAGAGTTAAATTCTAGAGCAGACGTACTTGCCAGTTCTGCAACATTACTCATTCCCCACCCTGATTTTGACAACAATCAGTATACTATAGAGATAGTTCATCGACCTAGCATGGCAGACAATGCTAATTCTTTGCAAGTCTTTAGTGACGATGCCCATGTGTTGACATTCTTACAGGGTATTGAAAAATTCTCCTCAGTATTTTTCAAAGGTTCATAATTTAAGTGTCAGGAGTTTTGTGCAAATGAAGACATGAACAAAATGGGAGATATTGTGCCATTGAAGGGAAATCACATCCCTAAAGGCCTTGTGACAATGGAGAGCTTGTTTGACCATGGTGATTGTTTTATCGGTCAAACTGAAGAGACCAATGGTAAGCAATCTGGTGATTTTGAGAAAATAAATATAGGTAGTGATGAAAATCCCAGATATGTGAATCTAGGCACTTGTTGTAACCCAGAGGAAAAAGTTGTATTCACAAAATTAATGAAAGAATTCAAAGATGTGTTTTCTTGGTCATATGAGGACTTGAAGGATTTTAAAAATGGATAGTTTCAACATCACATCCCATTGAAACTCGGCGCCAAGCCCTTCAGACAAAAACTGAGGAACTGTAATCCTAGGGTCTCTGATGCTATTTTTAGAGAAGTGGACAAAATACTGAGTGCTAGGATAATCTACCCAATTCACCATTCTACCTAGGTCGCGAACATAGTACCAGTTTGCAAGAAAAATGGTGAAATCAGAATCTGTGTAGATTTCAGAAACTTGAACCAGGCCAGTCTGAAAGATAATTTTGCTCTCCCCAAAATGGATCATATTTTGCAGATGGTTGCAGGTTCTGAGATGATGTCAATGCTAGATGGTTTTTCAGGGTACAACCAAACTAGTGTAAACCCTAACGATCAGAATAAAATAGCATTTACTACTCCTTGGGGTACATTCGCATATAATCGAATGCCATTTGGCTTGATTAATGCAGGAGCAACCTTTCAACGTGCCATGAATTCCTCCTTCGGTCACCTGCTAAATAAGATAATTGTGGTCTACCTTGATAACTTGACTATTTTCTCACGTAAGAGGAAGAAACATGCAAAAGATTTGAAGCTCATTCTGCAAGAATGCAGAAATCAAGGGATATCACTAAACCCCAAGAAATATGTCTTCTGTGTGACAGAGGGAAAGTTACTGGGTCATATAGATTTGGAGAGGGAATTAAGATTGACCCCGAAAGAGTCTAAGCAATACAATAGTTGTGTTTTCCCTCTAACAGGAATGTAATAAGATATTTCTTCGGGCAAATTAACTTCTTGAGAAGATTTGTACCTGAATTCTTAGAAACGACTAGGCCTATGGTAAACCTGTTAAGTGAAAAACAAAGTTTCAAATGGCCTGAAGAGGCCAAGAAATATTTTGATGAAGTAAAAAAGGCAATTTCTCAAGCTCCGGTGTTGTCTCATCTGGACTTCCAAAAAGATTTTGTGATACATTTTTATGCTTCAGAACATACTGTCTGGTGTCCTATTGCAGAAAAATGAAGCTGATGAGGATGTCCCCATTTCCTTCATGAGTGTGTCGTTGAAGAAACATGAACTAAAGTACTCTCCCACGAAAAAGCAATCTTTTGCAGTGGTGAAGGTTGTTAAGAAGTTCTGATATTACATCCTTCATTCGCACTCTACCGTCTTTGTCCCGAATTCAACTGTCAAGAGTATTCTAACTCAGCAGGAGGTTTCTATGAATAACAGGGCAACATGGGTAGCCAAAGTGAAAGAGTTTGATTTAGAAATCAAACCTACCAAATTAATAAGGGGTCAGGGACTTTGTAAGTTGATTGCAGAAAATGAAGAAGAATCAGAAGATAACATTCCTTTGTCTCTGTTTACTGCACTAAAAGATGCATGGTTCTCAAATGTGGCCTTTTATTTGACGTATGGAGAATGTCCAGATTACCTCATTGCAAAAGAGAAAAGGAATTTGAAATTAAAATTGGGTAAGTATGTTATCTTTGATGATGTATTATACAAATGAGGCTTAGATGGAATTTTCCTCTGATGTGTCGATGAAGACCAACAAAAGAAATTGCTTCAATCCTTTCACAACGAAGCTTGCAGTGGACACTTCTCTTCCTTAGTAACATCGTTCAAGATACTAAGGAACTGTTACTATTGGCCCAAAATGTTCAAAGATGCTTACAAATGGGTATCACAGTGTGAAAAATGCAAGCTATTCTCTGGAAAACCTCATTTGGCAGCCTTACCATTAAGACTTGTGGTTATTGAAGAACCATTTAAGCAATGGGGTATAGACTTCATAGGACCTATAAATCCTCCTTCAAGTGTGGGTCATACTCATATTATGACCGCAACAAACTATTTTACTAAATGGACAGAAACCATTCCTGCAAGAAAAACCACTTCAAAAATAGTTTGTTCTTTCCTAAAGGAAAATATTTTGGTAATATTTGGAGTTCCGGCAAAGATAGTAGCTGACAACGCATAGAAATTCTCCTCTTTTGAAATGCAACTTTTCTGTTATGATAATGGAATTCAATTGTCACACTTGTCTGACTACTTTCCTTAGGGTAACAGTCAAGCCGAATCAACTAACAAGAATTTGATTTCTATAATGAAGAAGTTAGTTGATGATAGTGCCAGGGATTGGCACAAAAGGTTGCACGAAGCATTATGGGAAGATCACACTTCACCAAAAAGAGCCATAGGAATATCACCTTTTGAGCTGGTATATGGCATAGAAGCTCAGCTTTCTCTCTCATTAGAGTTAGCTGCTACTAAATTACAAAAGGTAATTGAAGACCAACATTTCCACAATGGTCTAGAGAAAAGAATTATGTATTTTTGCAAGATTGAAGAAGAAAGGGAGCATATTGTAGATCACATCAATAATCACCAAGCTAGGGTGAAAAGGATCTTCAACAGAAGAGCTCGACCTAGAAAATTCGTGACAGGGGATAAAGTTTTGATGTGGGACAAAAGGAGAGAACCCCGGGGAGCACACAACAAGTACGAGTCATTATGGAAAGGACCCTTTGACATTAGCCAAGAGCTTGGTCCTAACTCTTTCAGATTGAAGTATGCTGATGGAATAGAAATGCCCTTGTCCTTTAATGGAAAAGATCTCAAGCTTTATGAGTTGTAAGTTTTCAGTCTCTCATGTACATATTTTTTTGTTGTGTCTTAGGTTAGTTTTGCTTGCTTGTAGGCTTAGTTTTGTGCGGAACCAGAGACTTTTGGAATTTGTTTTTTCATCCCTCATGATCCTATCCTCACTCGAAGCCACCTGTTAGAGGTCAAAAGCCTTTGATTAAATTTTCCCAAAGTAACATGTTAAGTGGCGGGTTGTATATTGAATCTTGAACCTTGAACTTAATGTTCAAAGTTCAACATCCCATTTCCCGCTTTGCAAGTCCGCGCTCGTCTCTTCGATCGGTAAGTTTCGCAAACCCGCATCGGATGTGTAATGTAATATTGAACTATGAACCTTGAACTTGCTAGTTCAAAGTTCAAAGTTTAATTTCACATTTTACATTAGTCATTTCTTCTTTACCTGCATCTTTTTTTGTCTTAGTGTCGCATTTTTCAAGATCTTGAATTTTGAACCACACATTTTTATGATCATAATTCATTTTCCCCTCACGCGTCCTGCGTCAGTTCATCGCATTTATTATTTGTGTCAATTCGTGACTAAAGGCATTTGAGATCTCAAACTTTGAACTTGGTGCATCACAGTTAAATTTTCAAGATTCAGGAATGCGATAATGATCGGACACACTCGGCACGTGCCAAATGTCACTCGCATTTATGAAATTGATTTCTGAAAAGATGGGGAGTGACATCAACTCAACTAAAAGTACAGTTTGCCCAAGTAAACAGGAAATGTGACGGGATGTGGCCAACTATTGATGGCAGGAATCATTGATTCATGGCAAGTAATCATAATTACTAAAAGGAGGCGACTTAAATGTATGTATTCAACTTTCCTTTCTTTGCCATTTCTGTTTTCACCTTCTGTTGGAAAGCTAGACGGGATTGAAGATCTTTGAAGGTTTTTCTCTGCAAGTAGAAGTGTTGGCATCGGTGAGTCTCAAAGTATTTTCTCTTATTTTCCTTTCTAGTTTTTAAGAATTGCATGGTGTAAAGAGGAAATTTCCATTGTTTCATATCTTTTCCCAAATTAGTAGTGCTAGGATTTATCATGAGTAGTTCTAGTAAGTCGGCCCAACATGCCAAATTTGTAAAGGAGAATAAGTTTTCTCCTATAAGTAGTTGTTTACCAGAAATGGGAGATACGGTTCTTGTCAACGATGACATTGTAGAGATTGTTCACAGAGTTAGAAATGCCAAAGCCGAGACTATCTCAGCCAAAATCATTGAGAGCGGTTTGTTGGAGGCTGCTTGTTTTTTTGAAGTGACTCCATGCCCTGAACTGGTGATGGAGTGTAGAAACAGGTATGACAGGGTGAATAAATGTATCTTCCTTCCTTCTGGAGAAATCTTGGTGTCTATGAACTGACAAACAGTGATGGCGGCCCTGAGAATTCCCCCAGCAAAGACTTATGTCACCTGTGACTTTGAAAAAGCTAAAGAAGATTTTCTCCGCAATTTCAGAGATTATACTAACAATATAGCTAGAGATTGGTTATCCAAAGCTTAAAGAGGAGGTTCCAGACTTCCCAAGCCTCTGAAAAAGGACCATTTGGTAAGAGAGGTAAGAGATATTGTTGTCATGCTGAACAGAATGAGGGGAAACCCTAATGACATAATGTGGGAGGACTGGATGTACATTCTCATTCAAACCATTTTGACTGATGGAAAATACGTCGACTAGGCTGAAGTAATAATGACAAAGCTAGATGAAGAACTATCCCAGTCTGCAGAAGCCTCTAATTTCTACATGTCCTCATACTTGTTTTATGTTCTAGCCATTTGTAGAAACTGGGAGGGTCTACCTCATCAACCATGGAGAGATGACATGATGATCTACGAATACCATGCTTATCTGTAAAAGGAGAAGACCCTAAGAAATTTCTGAAGGGTGCAAGATACGTTCCTGGCCAAGCTTGTATTTGAGTTGAGGGGGAGGATAAATTGCAGAATGTCTGAAGAGTTTATGCAGTTGATTAAGGCCTATGGTAGTTTCTTTATTTGATTCCCCACCTTCAGCTATTTAAGGGTAGGAGGCTTTAGTGGTGAACCTATGAAGCTCCCATGCTATTGTCTAGATAAGTACATTCTGTTGGAAATATGCAGGCAAATTATCCAGGTCGGATTGAAATTCAAGCTCAAAAGGGGAGTGGGTTTATTCTTTCCTATTGATTTGGGACACTATCGCCTCAGATTAACACATGGTATGTCTTCTCCTGATATCGAACTCAAAATATTCAATCTCCCTTATTATCAAAGTCGCAGCTATTTTGATAGCAAGAAATTTGTGGCGAACCATTTCAAGATAGATGCCACCTTCTTACATCAACCAAGTTTGGAAGACTATTGGGCTGACTGTATTGATGAATTTGAGGTTGTAAAAAGAATGTATTCCTGGTTTTCACTGGATCAGATTATTACCTTGCGACTGCCTTTTAAAATAAAAGGGCTTGACACCAATGTAGAAGAAGATGTGACAGAAGTCGAATGTGCAAAACCAAATAGTGAAGCAGTGGCCAGGAAAATAGATTGGGGAAGAGAAGAGGTAGATGATTTGAATGTTGTTTCTGAGAGTGTGTTCAAAATAACAGACAAGTGGTTGAAGGAAATAAGCAAGAAGAAGAAACAAGAAATCCCTGTCTCAGTAACCAGGAAGAGTATAAGGATTTCAAAACTCACCACTTCTCCCACAATTACTAATGAAAATGAGGAATTTCTTTCTACAGGTGCATCCAAAACTAGAATTGAAGATCATACTGAAAAGGGAGAAACGATCTAGGCTATACAATCCCCGAGGATTACAAGAACCAGGAGCAAAAGGGAAGAAAAGGCAGAACCAATCCCCTGCATTACAGTTGACTCTGAATAGGAAGAGAGTGAAAAACAACATAAAAGAAAGGTTAAAATGGATAAGAGTCTAGCAAGCCCTCTGAAGATTCAAATGGCAGGAGAAGATCACCAAAACGTGTCAGTATCAACCCCTTCCACTGATACCTCTACACCAAAGAGTCCCAACTGGTTGGGGCTTTCGGTTAACAAGAAAAGGAGCATTGTTCCAATATTGGCTCCTGTTGGAGATATGGTTAGTAAATATCTCGGGAAAACTGCAAGAAGCAAGAAGCCAAAAGAAGCCATGGTCGATGTGGATACTAAAACAGGACACTGGATGGCAGAGATATTCAAACCAAACTCAGATAAAACCAGTGATGAGGCTATAGAAAGTGATATCCATGTGGAAAAGATAGATCTGGGCATGTCCACCAGGGCTACTGACCTAAAGATCTTTGATTCAGCTAATAAGAAGATCAGTCACCGAGTGAAAAAAGATGTTGAAGATAAGATAAAACTGAAACGGGCCCTTTGTGAAATGGCTAAGTATATTCAGCAACTTCATAATCCTCTGCCTCAGCCAATGACAATGGTCCCTTTTGATTTGGATGTAAAGTCTCCTGAAAGTCAGAAATTCCTGTATCAGGTACACAAAGATAGATCAATATAAACAACCTTTTACAAATGGATGGATAAGGTAAATGATGAAATTACTAGGTTTGCTAGTGATTTTGATAATGTGATGACAAAAGCTGAACAATTATTAGATACAGTTGAAAAGGATGTGGAATTGTTGAAAAAGAAAAGGGGAAAATTAGAAATTGAGATGCATAATATGGAGACTGTTTATACATATGGTATAAATAAGTTTATTTCTGAAAAGGCAGTGCCTGATATGGATGAAAATTCACTATTTGTGGTCAAAGTGAATTTAGAATGGGAAAGTTCATTATATGAACAGGTGATAGAAGAGTCATCACAGATAATTGAAGCTCAGATCAACCTGAGAGACACCTTGCTGGCGCAAAATGAATGTATAGGGAAGATCATCGAACTAGAAAATGAAGCCAACAGTGAAATGTCTAAGGTGTTGCCCTACTTCAAGAAAAAGTTGGAAAACTTGAAAGTTGCCAAAGAGATCGGGATGACTGATCATTCGATCCTAGCTCATGTGGAATTGGCGGTGGTCTACGGAGATGAACATCTGAAGGTAATTGCAAGCAAAACCCAACAGACGCAGCGCTTCAAAGATGTTTGGCTGCAAAGGTTTAAAGCGGCTGCCGAACCAAACCAAAAGCTGAGATAGAATTTCTCTGTGGCGTTCGAGAAATGGAAGACAAAGAAGATGGCCACGAACACCAATGCCGGAGCTACAATAGGCCAATCGGCCAATTAGTTCTCTAAGTAGTTTTCTGTTTTAGTTTGTTTCCGAAGTTCCTGCTATTTTTGAGGTAGTTAGTTTTAAAACTGAATTAAGCCCTGTGTGGTTATATATGATATTTTGGACGACCAAATGGGGGTCGGTTCTATTGCAAAAGAAACTCAATTTTATTATGGGTTCCATTTTCTTAAGTTCTTCCTGTGGTGATGATACTGGATATTTTCAAATATATGAATATATATTATCAGTTGGTAATATAAGCAGATTTTATCATTTTTGCGGATCAGTTGGTCTATTGAAATGCATGGTTTTGATTTCAGTTGGAGTTGAATGAACATGTTGTTATGATCTGTTGAAATATATTTTGGATCTATTTAGTAATCTTTCAGATTTATTATCTTTGTGAATCAGCCTTTATTTTGTTATTCTTCTAATTAAGGTTCGAGTCAGTTGGCTCGTATATCTTATTGATCTTCAAAATCTTAGAATAGTTAATCAATTATCTATGGTGATGTGAATCATAGCCTTTCGTGCTTTCTGGTGAAAAGTATGCTTCAAAATAGATGTTTATGAATTAAAGGTTTATTGAAAATTCTTCTTGTTTAAGGCAGCTGCGCCTTTGAATGCAGAGAGTGTGGTTGTGAGTGACTCACTCAATTGTTAGTGCATTTCTTTCCTTCTATTTTCGGGTTTTAAGAGTCTTTGAAAGTTATATTTCAAGAAAGAAAAATATGTTCACTAACATATATACACACACGTGTATATATACACAAGTGTATATACACACATGCATGTATATACACATACATGTGTGTATATATACACATACATGTGTGTATATATACACGTGTATGTATATACACATACATGTGTTATTATATACACACATACGTATATACAGACATGTGTATATATACATCCTTATAGCAATATAATATACATCTTTATAGTCGCGGATCCCACGAAATATTAAATTTTCTTTCGTAAAAATTGGAATTGGAATTAAATTTCTAATTCCACCTATTTAGGTGGAAGATGATATTCCCATTTTAGCCCCAAAATGAGAATTTCGTAATTCCAATTCCATTTTTATTCATGGACCCAAACATGGAATTTGACATTATCTGGAATTAGATAATGTCAATTCCACTCATATTCCAGGAAACAATCAGACTTGTAAGTTCTCACCATCTCTTTTACTTCTTGATGAAATTGCTTTTAAACTTTCCTCGTCGTTTTAAATTAGGGGAAAAACACCTTCTAGCCATCTCACTAATCATTTTAAAAATGTTAATTTGAGATGGCAATACTTTTAAGCCTTTTACCCCCCTCCTCGCAGTTTCGCACCCCTCTAAATTTCCCTTTGCAAAATAGTGAGGGTTTTAGCTATTTCCCCATTCGCAATCTGGTTTCTTTCCTTCATTTTTATATCTTCATACATGGCTGTGATAATATAATTAAATCATCTATTTGATAAAATATGCAGATCATGAAGAACAGATACTGAAAATTTCGCTAGAATCTATTAAGTTTTCTGATTTTTAAAATTTGATCAATGATACATTTTGTAAGGAGCTTAGTCTTACCAGCTTGTCTTCATTTCTATTGATTCTGACAAGGTTGTCCATTTCATTTTCTGACTTTAATTTATCGCTGTTGTTTACTTCCTCGGCTACTAAATGACATGAAATATATTGCAAGTCGTGACTTGTGAATCTGGGCCGTTTTTCAGCTTGCAAACACTAGAAAATCATTGAAAATGGTGTCAAAATGGTCTCCCAGGCAAGTAAAAAGGTTTGGACAACCTTTTAGAGATAAAAATCACGATTTATCGCTCATATCGAGCCCCAAAATACTGCCTAAAATGCTTGCACGGGTAGTGTATTTTGCTGCTGCTCCAAAATAATGCATCATTGAATCAAATTTGATACTGACTAATCTTCTTCATTAAATCCTGAAAATTGACAGGTCTTCACTCGTCTAATCAGAGGGTACATCCATATAAACTAATCAGAGGGTACAACCATATAAATGGCTCTGAGAAATTCATCCAAAGATATAGATATTCATTATCAAAGAAAGCCTTTGACTGCTTTCTAAAACTTGAACTGACAGATTGCTGAAAACTGTCTTTTCTTTCCTTCCTGAAAACATATCAAATCAACTGATGAAGCCCTGCCATCTGGCACACCAGTGCAGTTTCATATAGAGAATTTAAGGAACTAGTGATATTCATCCAGCTTGAAGATATAAATTTTTGAAGTGGGCCTCTGACTGATTTTATCACTGTGCAAGCAGCAGATTTGTATAAACTGGATTCTCAAAAGTACAGAAAGCGTTAGGTCTGAAAATGCGTATATGGGTTCTCTCGTATTTCTATAGTACAGAGGAATATTCCTTATATCACAATAATAAATAGGATGGGAATTATAAAATTTCAATGTAGGCAACTTTGTTAAACTTTGCATAGCTTAGATTATAAAATGAAGAAATCCCATTTGCTTTGAGCTTTGAAAAAATACCGAATAGTGAGCTGAAGCTATGGAAATGGGCGAAGATGTATATTCTTATATGAGAAACGCAGGGTCATGGTTGTTTTGGTCATATGTTCATTATGCACCAAGATGTTGGGCTTGGAATATACCCTACTCGTGAGATATTCACTGTGTGAACTGCAAAGTCAATATAGAACCCCAAAACTTGATTATTGGAAAGTACATTAGTTTTGATCTTCGAAGGCTGAGGGTATGTATACAAGCTTATTAGCAAGGGATAAACATGATCATAAGGTGAATTCTCATTGGACTAATAGGATATGAAGCATACTATTAGGGTTTTGGTGACTTTTATGCTTAAATGGGACTCTAAATTTTGCATTAATTTAGAGTTCCAAACATCAACTTTTGTTACCTATTATTGTTGTTGACCAAACTTGACTAGTTTGACCTATTATTGACCTATTTTGTGAATTTGACATAGTTTTGACCTTGTTTCTAGACAATTTTGAAACACTTTGACAGAGTTTGACCAAGTTTGATTACCTTATTGTTTTATGTCACCTTTTGACCAGCTGCATCACTCTTTGACCAAGTGCGGCCAAGGGCATATTTGGACATGATTCTTGTGCAGTTGGACTCCCAAGTATGGACAGGAGCACACTTGGACATGATTCTTGCACAGTTGGCCTCCCAAGTTGGGCTAGGGGCGCATTTGGCCATGTTTTCTGCACAATTGGGCATTTCCAACGTAATTTGAGCCCTTTGACCTAGTTTGACCCCTAAAAATAACCCTAAGATACCTAGAAAAGTGTGAACAAATGACATAATGACAAATAAGGTTCGGTGTACATACCTTTTCCCCTACGTCCTCCAGTCTTTGGTAGCCCCGCACGGGGTCACCACAATGATCTTGCACTAGAATTTGCTTCATTCATCTTAGCTCTAGAGCTCCAAATCTTCCAAAAGAGAGAGTGAAAATTATCTCTTCTCACCTCTCCAAGCCCTTTTATAGACTTTTTTCTACCTAGATGAATGTGCACTTATTGAGTTTTGTATTGGTCATGATGCTTTTTCCACTCCGGGCTTCATAACTTTTGCATACGATCTTTGATTTTCGACCCGTTTGTTGTTGTGGATTCGTCTCGTTGTTGTTGACAAATTGACATATCACTTATATTTTTTGGTCAATTTCTTGAAGGGGCAACCTTATAATATCCTATTATTGTCGAGGAAAGTTTTTATGCAATTTTTCTTGATTTTTAATGACACAACGCTGAGAATCGCATTGTATCAAAGATGGGCAAAATGTAGATGCTCAAATTTGGTCAACATTTGCGGTGTTGTTTTCGTATTGCGATTGAAACATCATTAGGCACTCTAATTATTCTTCTATGTTGCACATATGGTTTTTATCATATGTCGGTATTGTGGCTTTCGTCATTAGTTGAACATTGAAAATTATTTAATTAATTATTAATATTTCTCCTAATTTGTATCATAACCCTAATTGCTTTGATTTATTTGATCATGTTCAAAATCATTATCAAAACCTATCAAATCAACTCAAATCCTTATCAATGTCTTCAAAATTTATTCAAAACCCTATCACATCTATCAAAATCATTTCAAAACCTTTTCAATATCTTCAAAATCAGTTCACAATCATCCAGAATCGATTCAAATCCTCATCAATATTATCAAAATCAGTCCAAATCATCATCAAAATATGTTCTTTGTCTCATCAAAATCATCAATTCGGTCAAAGTCAACTAGTTTTGCTCTCTTTAAAGGTAAACACCTGTTATTTATCCCTATGTCCTAGCCTTGGTAAATAAATAGATTATTTATTTATCCCCTTTCCCTATGTCTCACAATTAATTAATTTTTATTAATTAATTGGCTAGCTTTTTATTTTAGAATTTCATAATTCCTAAATCCTAATTTGTTAATTTGAGGGATTAAATGAGTTTTAAATTCAAAAATTCCCTATAAAAAAGCTTCTTAATTGCTTCCACCTTCCCTATTTCTTTCCCACTAATTTAGCCCATCTCATTACCCATAATTTGTGCATTGATTTATGCATTCCAATTTGTGCAATCAATCATGTCATAATTATGACAAAATCCTATTTGCACATTCATTTGCTAAATTGGTGATTTGGATTCAAACCTCTATAAATTGAGATCAATTTCTCTTTATTTCCTAACCACATTCCTAGTATTCTCACTGTGTTCATTTGCTTTCATTATATGAGTGCATTTTGTCAATATAAGAGCAACATTTTATAATACAAAAGAAAGGAAAGCATTGGAGCTACATTGAGGGGGTGTTTTTAGTTTAATACTTATGTTTTTATGCACTTTACTTCAATGGCTTTAATGGTAGATTAGGGATTTTAGTTTTCAGGAAGTTTAAGTTTTGTGGTTGACCTTTTTATGCTTATGTTTTGATGCTTAATTTTCCTATCTTAGATTTGATTGTAAAATTTAGACTTGAGGTAAACAAGAATTCAATTTTAAAGTTCTATTATAGTTCAATGTATATAAATTATGATGTTAATTTTCTAATTATAAATTATATAATTTAACTAATCTCAATTGTGGTTTGAAATTTTTTTGTGCATGATAATTCAGAGCTAAAAATCACTTTGAAGAGGCTCACTTTCGATAATTCATCAGTTGTTTAGGATTGCATAGAGACATATGGTTGTCACTTGTGGAAATTTTGGGTTTCAGACATGGCTATTTCACATATATATATTTTGTAAATATTTTGAGATGGCATATGAAACATTTTGTAAAACTTTGTTTGATTTTTCGTTTATGTCATAATAATATATGGATATACATACTTATTAGACAATATGATATATAGAAGTTGAGTTTTGATAAAATGTGTCCTCATGTGCACTATATGTATTAATCATGTTTATGGAATCATTATATATTTTTATTTATGCGTGTGTCATTGTTATTATGTTTCAATAATATTTTATGTTTTTTATCCTATATTTTTTTCCTATTTGACGTGTTTTATTAATATTGGTTGCCTTGAAATGATTATTTGACATATGACTATTATTATAAATATGCATTATGAACTCTATCCCATGTGTTTGGATTGTTTTGGATCTATGGTTTCATGGGTATCATATTTTTACTTAACGAATAAAGTAAGAAATATAAGCATTAGTACTATAGTATCCAACACCTTTGGGTTCTAGCATTATGGTATCTTCATATTGGCTAATCGATTGGGAGGAAAAATACATGTTCATGGTGGGTTTAACCCTTCCTCAATAAATAGTAGAAATTGTAACCACCTGAATTTGGTCTGTCGCAACTATAGACCCTATTTGCCCTAAGTGTGATCATACCCTCGATTTATGTCCAAACGACCCTGTTACTGCTTGGCATAATTCTTTTAATCAATTTAATGTCCTAGGTGATTTTTATCACTGATTTATATTAACTATTATAGCCATATAATTCAAATCAATTTCGACCAATCAAATCAAATCAAAATCAAACATGGCTATAGTATTTAATTATAAAGGAATTAAATAAATCCCTAAATCAAATACTCACTTGCAATTAACCCATTCCCCTAGCCTATTTAATTTAATTAAAATGGCTATAGTCCTCTAATTATTAAAA
>MU223858.1:2234899-2256658 GCA_018584345.1 Thuja plicata
ATCTTGCCTTCTTGTGTTGAATCTTGGAGCTTTCTCTCTCCTTGTTTATGGTAATATTTATTTTATGCATTCACTCACTTAGATTCTTTCCTGGTATTGTTCTTTTTTACATATTTCTTTTCCATTTTTTAACAACAACCATTTTTAGGACTCTTGCAGTTGAAAAAAAACAACAACAGAAGCTCTATCATCTCCATTTCATTTCTAGGTGCAGACATTTAATTTTCATTCTCTCTTTAGCATTTTCATTCACAGATTTAGGTGATTTAATCGATTGTTGGTCCTCTTACATTTGTCTCCTTTCTTAATTCTAAGCAACAAAAAGAATAGAAACCCCTAAGACCCAAATCTGGTATTAGCATCTCTTCATCTCTTCTTGTGGTGTTGATCCAATTTGACTTGAGGAGGCTTCATATTCTGATGTGCCTTAATAATTGGGGAGAGTTTAGGTCCTATTAGGTAATCCACATTTTCCTTGCACATTTTGGTGAACCCGAATCTTCTTACATACTTTTGATTTTTATGGTTAGATCCTCAGTGTGCATTTAGACATCTAGATATCCTATGTATGCATTTGCATTAGATCTTCATGTTTTCATGGTTAGATGTGGTTTTCATTAATTGTGCTTAGTTCATGTATGTTTGTGTATCTCTTTAAAAACTTACATTTCTTATTAGATCTATCATTCCTTTATTATATTTATATGCATTGCAGTGTTTTATTTTATGTATTTGTATTAATTAATAAAAAATTGCATTTCATGCATTAGTTAGCACTCATTTATTTTCACATAGATCCTTTCATTCTCTTTTTTACACTTGCATTGGAAAAATATACATATTGTTTCATATATTTTGGACATGTTATTTAGGATTGTTCATCATGAATATTTTCTATAGACTAATTTCATTTTACTCTCCTAAGGACCCTCCTTCTCATGAGGACATATTGAGGCAAGCTAATAATCCTTCTCTTAATAGTTTCCCTATTTGGGATGAACCATTAGAGGATGATGTCAATTATTCTCTTCATATGTATCTCCCCCATGAGGATACCTTGGTGAAGGATAATGATATTATGGTAGAGGAAATTTATATGATGGTTCATCCCCTTAAGGACACTTTACCTTCTATTTATTTCAATGATCTTCCCACTAGAGATGAAGCATTAATGAGTTATGTTTTTCCCTCCTCTAAAGATTGTCCTACTCATGAGGCTACCTTGGAAGAAGAAGAAAATAATATCATTTCCTCCTTCCTCGATGCTCTCCCTTCTAGTGATAAAATCTTGAACAATCACAAGCTTGATCAAGTTAATGTTATCAATGTTTTGGGTAATGAAAAGCCTACGGTTGTTTTCAATCTTTGTTAATATAACCTTCCACCTCAAAATAAACTAGTCATTGTACTGAAAGGTGCTCAACAATCTGACTATCATACATTTTCTCACACTTGTAACACAAGATATAATAGACAACCTACAAGTTTGGTTGCTCCTCTTTCTCTTCCTACTTTTCAACCAGTGCTTCCTTCTGCACCTCGTCTTCCTCGAGATTTGGAAAGGAGTATGATTTAGTAGAACAAATTCTTGATACTCCTACCAAGATATCTATTTGGGAGCTTCTTCAAACTTCACCTATATATCATGAAGTGTTACATCAAGCCTTGAGAAACATGACTGTTGGAACCTCCTAAGCAAGCTAATATAATTTCCATATTAGAATGCATGAATGTGACCAATAAAATAACTCAAATTATGTTTCTCAAGATGATTTACCTCCTAAGGAAATTTAATATCAACATGATTCTCTTATGGTTTTTGTTCTTATCAATGGTATTCCTATTTGAAAAACTTTAGTTGAAAATAGATCTAGTCTTAATGTGTGTAGCTTTGATTTGTTGCATAAAATTAAGGTGGATATTTCATCAATCAACTTGGTTCTATTCTTATTTGTGGCTTTGACAATTCAGATAAACAAACCTTAGGTATTATCACTTTACCTATTAAAGTGGGTCATGTTATTTCATCTACTCTCATTCATGTCATGCTCGGTGCTCTTAATTATAATCTTCTCTTAGGGTGACTGTGGTTACATGTTATGCACGTTGTTCATTCAACCCTTTGTCGCAAAGTGAAGTTCATCTATAAAAACATCATTTATATCCTTTTCATTGATGATAAATCACCTAGTTGCTTACAAATTGAATCTAATTCTATTCGTACACAATTTCAACAAAACATATCTTGTTCTCCTAAAGATACTTCTCCTCCAAGTGCTCTTTCAGAAGATGATTGGGTTTCTTTAGAATTTACACCATATTTTGTGGGTGAATACAAAATTCCTAACTTTAATATGACACCCTTCAAAAGTCCTAGTGTTTCATTTGTCCAACCTGATCCTCTTAACATTTCAACTCATAAGATCCAACATAGTTTATGTTGTATGAAACAAAATTTTGCGACCCGTGATAAATCTATGGAAGAGTTTTTTTTAAAACATCCTCCTTTGTCAACATCCTCTCCTTTATCATCTAATATTTCTTCTACTCCTATATTTAATCAAGATATCATTTTTCCTAACCTTCTTTGGTAAGTTGATTACTCTACCTAAATTAAACAAGAAGCATACTCAAAACCTTGTGAATCTTCTCTTTTGAATATACCATCGATATCATTGATATCAAGCTTTTCATTACAAAATTTATAAACTCATTGATTATGACATCATTCACATAATAGGTCGCAATGAGTTAATTTTCAATTATGATTATTCCAAATAACTTTTGATTCCTAATATGTTTCTCCACACTATGTGACATTGTTAACCTCTCCATTGGGGGCTAATTTTCATTCATGGGGGTACAATTTTAGGTGTGATCATACTTTTTAAGTAACATAATAGTCCTCTTTCTCCTTATCTTTGTCTCCACAATTGGGGGGAAATGGTAGTATGTCAATATCTCATCCTTGTAATGATCCACTTTTCCCTTGATTAAGTGGCATTTTGTTTATTATGTGATACACAATCTTACATAAAATTTTTGGTTTACTTTAGGGATTCTCTCTTATACAAGAGGCATGTATCCTCGATCATATTACCTCTTCCTTATTCACAATTAGGTATCCATGCTAAAAAAAATCCCTTGCCTTGGGACTAAAAGTGTGTCATCCTTCATTAAGAATCCTTTTGCCTAGAAATGCGGAAGGTGTGAATTCTTCCCTTCTTGTTCTAGATCTCTTTTCAACAACCTTCAAAAGGATAATTTTAAACATTTTGCTTGGTATCTTTTGGTATTCCTCCCTTCCTTGACCTCATAGAAGTTGTGACCTCTTTGTCTTGGAATGGGTGTTTCCTGTGGGATACCTTCTTGGTGTTAAAGGTGCTTTATTCTTGTTCTTTTCCTTAAGATGTCATAATAGTCATATTTTGTCATCTTAAGGTGGGGCATATATGGCCTCCTTTGTAAAAAAAAAAATTGACTTTAAGAATTTCAGGTAGAGTACACTAGTATAATACAACTTGCTAGGGCCAAATCACTCTTCTTTATACATTTTTGGTAGGATATCCTGGGATACAATGCTTTCCTTGGTTATCCTTGGGACTGGTTAAACTAGCATAACACAACTTGGTAGCCCATTTGACTTCTCCTTTGCATAAAATTTTAGGATTGGTTGACTAGCATAACACACTTTTCTAGACCATTCAACCTCTCATGTACATATATTTTATGAGTTGACTAGCATGCACTATACCATAAAATCCGTCTTTGCATTCTCTTTGATGGGTTGAACTAGCATAACACAATTTGCTAGACCATTTCCCCCCACTTGTCTCTTTTCTCTCTCTCATGAATCACCTAGCGCAACACAACTAGCTAGCATGTGTCATCCATGATTGCCTTATTTTCTTCTCCATGATTTTGTTCCATAACACACTTTTCTATTTGATTGGATCATGGAGTTTTATCTTATCTTTTTTGTGTGCTCTTTCTATTTCCATGTGACTACTTGTTCTTTTGCAATATATTTTTGAGCATGATACTAGTGGTGGATATATTTTATTTACTGAGGTCTCTTCAAATAGTTGGCTTGAAATCTTAGTAAGATTTATTCTTTGGCCTTTGTTTTGTGTTTCCTTTCATGTGGATTTACAAGTTAAGATCCTTGGCTTGGTTGCTTGTGTCCTTAAACTTAGAGATATCTTATCTCTTTGCAGTTATCCCACGACCTTCATATTTCTCTCTCTTTCTTCTACTTTACCATGAGCATTAGGTGGAATCATACTCCGGCTAAAGTGGGGGCTAAATGTATCATCCTAAAAAGTAAGCACCCTTAATTATGTGCTCATTTTAGCCCCATTTTAGTGTGTATGGGTTCCCACATTGATTTCACATTCTCCTAACACTCATTGGACCTTTAAATTAATCTAATAAGTCCTTTATTGATTTAATTTCTCCAAAAATCAAGGTAAGCCCTTATTTCTAAGTGTGCTTCTCTATTTTTCCTCCAAACAAATAACTCATTTCATCACCTACTTCCTATATCATTATTAGTGACGTTTTTAACCTTTCTAAACATCAAAACAAGTTGTAGTCTGAATCCCCACATTTGTACATTTCTCAAATCCCATAAAATAGATTTGAGGCTTGATTGGTGGGTGTTAAATGATCCAAACATTATACACCCAGGTGCAAAACATTCGAAACATTTTGCACCCCCAAAAAATAGCCTAAATTTCTAGGAGGGGACCTATACAAAAAATGGATGCATGGTTTAGATCTGTTGTTAGTCTAGGTAAGGTTAAACCCCCAAAATGTAGTGAGAACTATAGAAACCCCTCACTTATGCTCAAGTTCAATCTAAGCAGTCAATCCAAGAATCATATGCAAGTAATTGAGAAAACTAGAGCAAGCAGTCAAGGTCATCGAACAATTCAAGTGCAAACAAGATACATCAAGATTCAAGATCAATCAATTCCTAGCATCAATTATTCCTATCAAGCATCCAAGGTGTTTTTATCCATAGATCTAGATTTTTTCCCCATTGGAGGTCAAAAAAAGGAAATTTCTATCAAGGAGGAGCCATCGACCTACTTATCTTCTTCTCTTTCTTCTCCTCACTTCAACATTGGTGAATTACAACATATACCATGCAAGGTTTTGTCTTTTCATGATTTCATTTTGGTTTTTATGTTGATTCAATGCTATTGCATAAATATATTTGATCACACTTAAAGAGACATCTGCATCAAAAAGGTATGAGCTACTTCATTTGTTACATTTGATCACTACTCCATCTTAGCATACTTTACTCTCTTTCATTACATTTCAAGTTTGATTCTTAAATAGGGGTTTGAATGAGGAAAACCCCTATATCAAACCTTCTTACCTATTATTTTTTTTTGTACAAGCACAAACTAGAAAGCTATAATTGTAGATCTGAGTCCTGCAGACCTTGACGATGATCTCCATGAAATTTGAGATAAAGTTGTAGGGTGCAAAATGTTCCAGACATTATACACTAAGGTGAAGAACATTCCAGATGTTTTGCACTGAGGTGTAGAATGTTCTAGATGTTTTTCACCCTCGTAATAGGGCTTATATTTTTAGGACAACAGGTAGGCAGGTTATAGAGCCTTGATCTAGAAGTACAACCATTTACAGGACTCCGACAGTCAGAAAAACAACAACAAATGTTCTATCATCTCCATTTCATTTCTAGGTACACATTTAATTTTCATTCTCTCTTTATCATTTCCATTTGTATATTTAGGCGATTTAATCGATTGTTGGTCCTCTTACATTCATCTCCTTTCTTAATTCTAAGCAAAAAAAATAATAGAAACCCATATGACCCAAATTTGGTATTAACATCGTGTTGATCTGATTTGACTTGAGGTAGGGTCGTATTCTAATGCGCCTTAATAATTGGGTAGAGTTTAGATCCTATTAGGAGATCCCTATTTTACATTGCACAATAGTATCATGTAAGGTCCCTCTATAATAGAATGTCTTAGATTTTCAACACTCGAAGCAATTTTCAGAGGGCGCCAATTTTTCTCTTGACACAAAAACTATCATATGCATTCAATGAAAAGTTGCAAGGGACTATAATTCTTGTTCTAATCACCATGGGAACAAACTGTTAGTTTTTCCCTAAGCATGGTCTTATTTCTCCCAACTCACTCGAACCCTCAACGTCATACCCCAGGTGCGTAAAATTTTAGAACTTTGATAGCCTATTTCTCATAATTTGTGGCACTTGCGAACAATCTTTCTCAACCTATAGGGTCACGAGAGCCCCCTCTATAATAACCTGACTTATATTTATAAGACTCAAAGTAATTTTCATAGGGAAACAATTTTTCTCTTAATGAAAAATTGTGAGGCCCCTCTAGAATAACATGTCTTAGATTTATAAGACTCAAAGTGATTTTCATAGGGAAATTTTTTTTCTCTTGTAGATTTAGGTGATTTAATCGTTTGTTGGTCCTCTTACATTCATCTCCTTTCTTAATTCTAAGAAACAAAAAGAATAGAAACTCCTAAGACCCAAATCTGGTATTAGCATCGTGTTGATCTTATTTGACTTGAGGAAGCATCGTATTCTAATGTACCTTAATAATTGCGTAGAGTTTAGAACCTATTAGGTGATCCCTATTTTCCATTTCACAATAGTATCATGTAAGGTCCCTCTACAATAGAATGTCTTGTATTTTCAAGACTCGAAGCAATTTTCATAGGGCGTCAATTTTTCTCTTGACACAAAAACTATCAGATGCAATCAATGAAAATTTGAAAGGGACTGTAATTATTGTTCTATTCATCATGGGCACAAACTATTAGTACAAATATGTCTGATTGGGTGGTTTTACCCTAAGCATGGTCTTATTTCTCCCAACTCACTCGAACGCTCAACGCCATACCCTAGGTGCGTAAAATTGTAGAACTTTGATAGCCTATTTCTCATCATTTGTGGAACTTGCAAACAATCTTTCTAAACCTATAGGGTCATGTGAGGCTACTCTAGAATAAATTGTCTTATATTTATAAGACTCAAAGTGATTTTCATAGGGAAACAATTTTTCTCTTAATGCATAAATTATCAAATGCATTCAATGAAAAGTTACAACATGGTGTAATTCTTTTTTTGTTCATTGTGAGTGCAAACTATCAGTGTGAATGCATCTGATTAAGTGGGTTTACTCTAGGAATGGTCACATTTTGTCTCCTAACTTGCCCAAATGCTTTTTACCATACCCTAGCAACGATGTCCCTTAAGTACCCTAAGTGCATAAAACTATCAAAATTTGACGGGATATTTCTCGCAATCTATGTCACTTGTGAATAACTTGTCTAAACCTATAGGGTCAAGTGAGTCCCCTCCACAATAACCTATCTCATATTTTCAAGTCTTAAAGAGGTTTTTGTAGGGAAACAATTTTTCTCTTGACACAAAAACCATCAAATGCATTCAATGAAAAGTTGCAAGGTAGCCTAATTCTTGTTATATTTATCATGGGCATGAACCATCGGTGCCAACACATCTAGTTGGGCGGGTTTACCCTATGCATGCTCCATTTTTCCTTCTAAATTTCCTGAATTATCAACGTCATACCGTAATGGTGATGTCCCTTAAGTGCCCTAAGTGCATAGAATTATCCTAATGAACCTACACAATTTATAGAACCTAAAATAACCATAATAAACGTAGGACAATTCTAATCTTAAGAATCCATGAAGGTACATAATCTTAATCATCATTACACATAAAGGTGACATTCTTGAACAAAGTAGAATCAAACATCCTTTTCACAAAAAATCATCATAAAAGTTTATTTATTCATTATAACCTAATGATACAAAATATATACATACAAAATTAGGCCTTTAAATAGGAACAAATCAACTCATGTCCTTATTCTTTCACATGTCTTCGTATAAAAAATACAACGTATATCATCAATACAACTACATCATGTACAAATACATCAACTCTATTAAATGATCCTAGTTACACAACTAATACATTTGGTTATGATATATGTGCTCTGTAACACATAGCTGCAACCACTAGTACTCTCAAAGACACCTACATTCCAATAACATACGAAATATTAGTGTAAAAGAAAGAATATTAAAGTTAAAAGTAAGTGAACAATGGAAGTAAGATAAACTCTAATGCATGGTAGTTGAATCTCGTGTGTCCATCATATTTGTGATCTTTGCGTTCCCAAGCCACGAGAAGACTATGTTTATTGACCAAACAAATTAATGAACCAAAGCATAATGAATGTAATGAACCAAAGAACATAATGAACCTAAACATAATTAACATAATGAGTTCCTTACAGACCTTTGGTATGAGCTACTCAAGTGTGTCTAAAGGGTCATCTCTTTTCTTAAGAGTATCCAGTATTGCTGCATGATTGGCATTACTAACTGTCCAAAGTCCTTTTGTTTTTGGTTTGACATTATGCTTCAGCAACTTTACATTTGTTTCTATAAAAAGGTGCAAATACATGAGAATATTTTTGTGTTTCTCATAGTCTTCAAATGCAGGTATGTCAATCTTTCTCTCATGCATGTTCACAACTAAGTTCTGACAACAACAACCATACAAGTAGGATACATGAATCCATCATCATCTTTCGTCAACTATGCTAACTTCTACTTTCCATGTACACATCGTGTCATTTAATAGTCTGATCTCTCATCATTCCATTGTGGTGCAACAACTGCAAAAACATGTCTTGGCTATAGAAGATCTAAAAGACGGTCATGTTGGATGTTTTTCATTGATAAAGGAGAATGTTGTTGTTATGTCATACTAGGGTGATACCACAATAGTGGGTTACACTTTTTTGCCTAAACGGACATTGAAGTCTACATTTTGAGAAAAAATTTCACATTCAGATGCATATTGTCGTTAAACTGTTTGAAATCGAAAGATGAAGTAAACTAGAGTGTTTTAGGATTTTCTGTCTAGATTCTAAATATATTTTTTTTATTTTTTTTTGTCTCCCACTAAAACTGCTATGTTGCTGAAAACATCATTTGCAAAAAGGTACAATGAATTCGTACAACATAACTTTTTTTCTAAAATAGATATCAATGTGCTTCTTTCGAATTTGGTTTTGTAACATCCATACGGAGGGCATGCAATTGGTTTGACGACATTATCATTATTATTGCATATTTTATGAATGTTTGAAGTAGAGTCAACTGTAATTTTCACATACCTTGACTGCGTAGCTGATAACTTGTGTATTTATCAAAATTCAAATTTTTTTTTTGATAGAAAGAAGACTCGAAGCCGGAGGGCACTGTTATTTTTCAAATTTTTTTCTATTTTCTACTATTTTTCATTGAACGTCAAACCTGGAAGTTTATATTCGATAAAAAACCTACATCCGATGCACGTCAAAATACATAGACCTAATTAATTCAAAAAATTTCAAATCTATATTCGTTAGAAAGCTCATTCAGAGTACTTGTGCGATGCAAAAGGACGTCTCCCCATTCTTTTGTTTGAGCTCCACGCTTGAGCCCTGAAGCCATGAAAACTGTAGATTTTTGTTAGCCTCTGCAAATGGCCTCTATTTAGAGGGTTTCTATCGAAAGTACTTTCTCATTTTAACATGTATATGGGTAAAAACCATAGCAAAATTTTGACTAGTTAGTTTCGATCGAAACTAAGTTAGTTTCGATCGAAACTAAGTTAGTTTCGATCGAAACTAAGCAAAAAAGGTAGTTTCAATCAAAACTAAGAATGTTTCGATCGAAACAATCAGGTACTTTCTATCGAAAGTACTTGTATAAATCCTCCCCCTCGCAGATTTTGTGAGTAATTCCTTCCTCCGAAAAAGTGTAACCCACTATTGTGGGATCACCCACTACTTGTCATTGATGTTAACATCCCTGTGTTGGCTTATTCTACTATGGCTCTTGGACATTTAGTGATGCAATTGATACTTTGTTGGTTCGCATGTCTTCACATGAATAGATTTGGAGATAATATTTTGACAAGGTATTTTGGTATATCTGATACTTCTATATTAAAGATTCTACTAGTTTTGGTACTTTGGTCAGATTGATACTTTGACTGGTAAAATAATTTACTTGTTGCTTTGTTCCTCCTAAACAAAACATGTGTTCAACATGTTTGCATTGCTTCACGTGGACACTTTTGGTTCTATGTTTTTGGGACAAGTTTAAGGAATGGATGAAATATGTAATCTCAAATTGGTATCATTAATTTTTGTGTTTTGGTCAGCTCGTGAAAATAAAGTGTGTGGAATGCTCTACACGATTCATTTCGACTCATTTTAACATTTTCAAAAATGTTGTTAGTGTTTACAACTTAGTTGTATGAGCACCTTAATTTGCATTTACAAGAATATTCCATGCCTCTTTAGAATGTACATCACCACTTATTCTAGGGAAAATTGATTTACTTAATGCGCCTTGAATTATAAATAAGGCTTCATAGTCTTTCTGCTCATTTTGCTTAAGTTCTCTTCTTTGTTGATTATTTAATGCATTTATATCTTCAGGTTCTCCATAACCCTTATTGACAACATCCCACAAATCTTTAAATCTCAAGACTCTGCATATTTATACTCTGATAAGCAAAGCTTTTTCCATAAAAAAATAGGTATCAATAACCCTAATGTTCGAGCCAGGTTTGTCATCTTAAAAAATAAATGGAGCAAACTACTTTTCCAAATAGTTAACTCCTATCAATACCAGAAAACTTCTTACAAATTTTCTCCCCGTCATTTCACAAATCTTCTACTTAAAACTGTCAAATTTACACGACCCGTATGAATCTTGATTGTAATTTTTGAATTTGATTGTTTGAAAATTTGTTACTTTTGTTACATGTGTGCTACTTCTCTTCCTAAAAATACTAGAAAATAAAAATCTAAAATTTGCAACCTTTCACCTTTTGACTCCCAACTTATCTTTATTGCGGAAATTTCTCCAATGTAACCTCTTTCAAATTCTCCCTCTCCAAATTTGTCCTCTTTTTAAAGGTGTTAAAGAATTATAGACTAAAGTTTTCAAGGAGTTAAAGAATTATAGACTAAAGTTTTCAAGGATCTGCACATCATGCACATACAATTGAAAAACAGAGAGAAAGCTTCTTCATTCAGAAATCATTAATCAAACCTATTTACGAAATGGGATTCACAATAGAATCTAGCCAACCAAAAAACTAACTACAACCACTCCCAACTAATTATCAAACCTGCTATCTAACAACAACTAACAATGTTTACTATGTTTCACTCACGAAGAAAAGAGAAAACAGCCCCCCCATGGTCCCATGGTGGCGACTAAGTTGATGTCCAAGATGACTTAAGCCTAGTGGAATTATAGGTATACGTTATAATCATCTTAAACCGACAGAAGACAAACGCCGAATATTTGCATAAATATACTGATGAACGTGCATCTACTATTGCGCTCGACAAGTTTTTTCAATTTGAATGCGACGTGCAAAGGTAGAAAATCAACGGTCAGATTTCAGGGATTAGCAGGTGAAGAAAAATGGGGGTTTCAATCTTCTAGAAGCCTTTTCCTTGTACGTCCCCACAAACGTGGAAATAATGAGACTTACAGTTTGCGGGCGACAAATCCTCGTGTTTGACTCACCCACTAAATTTGGGGATCCAATGGGAGTTAGATTGTTTTGGTTCGATAGGTAATATTTAGGATTTTTTTTATACTTTTTAATATTTTTGTTTTTAATATGTTTACAAGATTATTTTTGGGATGATTTTTTTTTCTAATTATTCAAATTTTGATTTATTTGTCATTTAATTTTTTACTTTCAAATAATTATATATAATTAGTCAATAGTTTTTTCTAATGAATTTATGTTTATAAAATTACTTGGTGTTTATTTAAAATTTAATTTTTTTTTAAATATTTGATTAGTTAATAGGTTTTTTAATGAATTTATGTTTATAAAATTACTTGGTGTTTATTTAAAATTTAAATTTTTTATTAAAAAATTAATAATGTGAGGTTATATGTTTAATATTTGAATTTGTTGCAATTGGAAATGAATAAGAACAAGACTTTCAATTTAATTTTATTTGTGAAGTTGAATGTCAATAGTGGGTACAAGTCACAAATGGAAAGTTCAAGGGAAGACATAATTTTTTTTGGAGAGTTGTAATTTTTCTTTTATAAATGCATATACAATTTCTTTGCGCTTTTTATATAATAATTGTTGTGCAAGGTCAAGCCCTAATGTTGATTGTGAAACTTGCTTGTGGTCATGGTGGACATTGTTGTTCTTTGTGCAGCTCAACCATCGGTTTGATATTTCATTGTGATGGCCAAGAACTTGGTGAGGCTTAAAAAAGGTATGAACATGAACATGGAGTTGAGAGATACATGAAGGATCTATTGCCAATGGTGGTAACGGTGTTTACGTTTCATCTTATCAAGGAGATACATTTTAGTGTTGTGTTGAAGTGGTCATTGGGGCGATTTGTCCCAAAGGGTAGATTCTTATAAAGAAAAAAAATGTTAAGAATGAAAATGCACATATCTTAGGGTAGGCTAGGCTAAGCTAGGCTCAATTTTTGTTAATATATTACACAAGTAGGTTCAAGGGTTAGTGTTGAGCTCACATAAAGTTGACTATAGATATTTTGTAAAGGATATTGGTGTTTAGAGGTTCCACATCTATTATTTGGTGAATTATATTGATGTTTATTTTGTTAAGATGTTGAGAAATTCATTTTGCACATTATTATAGGTAAACATGTCATTCTTTCTTATAGTTTTCTTTGAATTTAATCTATTAATCATAGCCAATGTTTTTTAGGTGATTTATATGTTGGGTATGATGTGAGTATATTTTATGTGTTTTTGTTATAGATGTGGAAGATTTTAGTATATTTATATTTTTTCAAGAATTTCTTTTACATATTAAACATAACTTACAAATGTGATTTGAGATTTAGATCTTAGTTGTAAGACATGTCCAACAATGTGCATTAAGATCAAAATAGCTTTTCAATATCAATTTGTGTATAAGTTTCAATTCAATTCACAATAGGGTTTTAAGATTTTTTATTCATTTTGAGTTTATAATCTTAGTGCATTTTTTTTTAATAAATTTAACCTAACATAAGCCCCTTTAGAAGGATCATCTAGCACTCTTTGGTTATGATTTGACCTAATAAGAGTGGAATTTTATATTGGTTTAAGATTCATATCCTCTAGGTCTCTCTGCTAAGAAACCATTAATGTAGATCTTGTTCATTTTGTTTTAATATGTTCCTTGTCTTTACATGAATTTTATTTTAAAATATGTTATCTTTTGTTCATGTGATAATATTCTAATGTGTGTCAACAATTGATTTTTTTATTTGTGAATTCCTAGTCACATTTAATGGACCATAAAAAGAAACACTAGAAAGGAAACTTCATCCCAATTTTGAAGGCTAGTTTTGGAAATATAGAGTTTGAAGAACTACCTAATTTACAAAATGAGTTTAATTATTGCAGTTCTTTGTGTCATTGATTTCTCCTTGTAATTTTTACACAATTTTAATTTTTAGTAAAATTTTCATGTTGTATACAATTTTTTATGTAATAAAACTTTAAATGAAAATAAATTAAATTTGTTAATGACATATTATTTCTAGTTTATTTTAACAATGTATTTAACCCATTAGATAATAATATTCAACATAGGAAAGGGAGAAGAGTTTTCAAGGCTAGTTGCATCCTTTGATATTTGTTTTGTTGTACAAGATATTTTCCATACTTTAATTAGACATAATTTTGATACAATTTTGTTCATGATAATGCATTTATCTTAACTATGTAGAGAAAAATACATTATCTTTACACCATCAAGTCAAATAATTATGTAACTTTTACAAAAGAGAAATATTTGCGAGGAGAGGTAGAATCCATATTTGCTATATAGGGACCACCATTTTTGTTAGATCCCAATCTTCCTTCGTCCTAAAGCTAATAATGTAGGCTAGACATACTTTGTGAGAACTTGGAGTGGGTCCATCTTTTGTTCACTTTTGTTTCAAATAGAAATAAGAGGCAAGTATGAATTTTTTGAGGATGTGTCACATGCATTTTTTTTAACATAACGAAAAATATTAGTTATATTTCTTTTATTTAAAGTTTGACTTTAAAGAAAATTTGAGTTCATTAATTCTTATTAATTTCTTTTTAGATGTCACATTTTAATGAAATATAATCTAAAACATGAATTATATTGTTTTATGTATTTTATTTGTTAAATGCTATTCAAAACTTAATTTAGGTTGTAGAGAGGAAGAGTGAGTTGACAATTATTCATTCATTAGATTGATTGGATTATTTGGCACATAGATGCAAAGAAGAATGTACACTCTTGCTCATTGCAAAAACACCCTACTCTCCCCTACTATCTAAATTTGGGTGGGAGAATTATATAAATGAGGGTGTACTCATAAAGTGCTATTGGTTTGTATCCATAGAGTTACCAACTAACTGACTAACTAATTGATCTATACCCCACACATCATCATCACTCTTACCTAGTAGTGCAAGCTCACCACACTACACCTAGTTCAAGGAGCAATGCTATCACTTTAGGAGCATTCAAATTATTACTAGCCATTAAAAAATTGCAGAGATTTATATCTTATCCATGTGCATTGAAGAACTAGTATTTATTTTATTTATACTAGCTTATAAAAATATAAATAAATAAAATGTCTTCTTTTGGATTTAGATAATGCATGCAACTTGGAGTAACACTCTTATAATACTCAAGTGGTTGCAATAGATCATAGCAAAAAACTCCATATAGTTTGGAGTGACACTTGTTATAAAACTTTAGTTAGACCATGCATCAAATGTTTCACATACAAATTTTAATGTTGAAGTCCCTTTCTTTCATGGTAATATTTTATAGATTTAGATGCTTATGCAAAATGATCTTTCAACATTTAAACAAATATTTAAATTGACATAATATTGAGCTATTGATTTGGAAAGGCTAGCTAGGAATAAGGAGAATAATTATATTCCAATAACATGAAAAAGAGCCCTTCTATATTACTATATATTTCTTAAGGATTTTAATTGAAGAAACATGCCACATAATTTATTTGACCTAAATAAGGTATGTTTAGATTTTAACCAAACATGTACTCCATTATAGATTTACATATAACCCTTCGAGAAGAAATTCACTTTGAGATGTTTGTGAAGGTTCTTAAAAGGACATTGTTGGGGAAATTCGCTTGGAAATCTAGGACAATGAGTTATAATGCCAAACACTATGAAGATTTGATGTAAGAGCATCTAGGGTCACAAGCAATCCTGCATCAACAAAAACTAATTACTTTCATGTTTAATTTTTGCATTATTGGTCTACTTTTGGCTTCAATGACACCTTTTAGAGTTATATATGATCTTGCATGAATAAAGTAACCTTTGGCATTTCATTCTTGTCTTATTCTTCCAATTTAGATCCCAAAATGAAAGGAAAAACTAGTGAATTTTGGGGAAAATAATTAATGAGTCTTTAATTTCCCAAATAGTTTGACTTGTTTCTTGTTTTTATTTAATTTGAAAGGCATGTATAATAGAAATTCATTTGATATATTTTGGAGATCTTAAATGCCATATTTGGATGTATTTGATCAAACATTTCAAGCATTTTCATAGGAATTTCAAAAACCAATTAAAGATAATTAAAGGAAAATGAAAGGCAGATTTGGGTGCCTCTTTGTGATGCCTCCAAATGGTTCTAATATATATAATGTAGTCTTTGATAATGTCATGTTAAAAAAAAATAATGAAATGAAGAGCAAGGAAATTGTTTAATCTAAGAGTTAGGTTTAAGAAGTGTTACCATGAATTACGCAAAACCAAGTGCATAAACCAAAACAACAAAGCAAGGAGACAAGATTTTTGAAGGGGGAAAAGCGTAAAAAAAAACCCCGTGATAATATTATGAATAGGAAAAAAATGCCTAGTAGAGAGAGAGAGAGAGAGAGAGCTATGCTCTTACAATGATATTCAAGGAGAAGAGAAACATTTTTTGTGTGAAGAGAGAAAGAGAGCCATCTCTTTAATAGAGATGTGAGGAAGGAGTTACATTGTAACTCCCATTTCTATGAATGCCACATATCATAAGTGTGTGAGACAAGTGTAGGATTCCTCATAAGGAGGAATATCTAAAAAGAGAAATTACAAGAGAAAATAACATTTAGGATACCTTGGTTTATCCTAGTAATATGACAACCAAGGAAAGATTAATTCTAACATGTCAAGAGGCATAAACCAACAACATCAAGGTTGGAGAGAGAACTTGCAAGTTTCTCTAGAGAATTTCCACGAGGAAAAGTGTAGGCAAGTAGCTTGCCAAGAGGAGAAGAATAGAGGAAAGAGATGAATGAATTTTTATGTTTGTTAGTGGTGTTTAAGAACCATGAGAGCTATAGGATGACAATAAAAACAAAATTTCCAAAGAGGAGTGCAACCAAGAAATTTCAAGGCAAGAGGGTTTGAAGATTTGAAGGCATGGTGTGCCTATAACTCCTATAAATTTATGAATTTGTCTCTTTTTGAAATTCTCAATATATGTAATTGTTCTTGAAGTATTGTGTTATATGAATGTGCATATGAGATTTAAAATAAAAATATTTTTTGCGAATTTTGTTTCTATATAATGGATTAGATGATACATTAAGGCCATAAGATTGGGTAGTTTGATCATACCCTGGGCAATGTTGACTGCATAAAATTGTATTGGAGCAAGAGATCATGAGTGTGTAGATAGATCGTTGAATGTGAGGCAATATACACTAAGATGTTTGGTTCAATGAAATGTGTTTTAGTATGTTGGTGCTCCTTCAATAAAGATTGAAACTGGGTAGATGTTGCGTGTAGTGCCTTCGTTAACAAGAGTGGGTAGAGAAAGTAAGAGGTGTGTCTTTCATAAATCCTTGTTGTGAAAGTGAAACTAAGAGAAAATAAAATGTTGCAGTAGTGAAGGAGAAAGAGGTAATGCATATTATTTTTCATTTTTATTTTGAAAAGGGGAATGAATTGTATGAAGATGAAAATATTGAGAAAGAGAGTGTTGTAGTGATAACAAAGGAAGAGGTAAAACCATATGTTCTTGAATTTATGAAAGATGATTTGTATGTTTAAAATGATGATGTACTGAATCTAGATATGGAAAAGTGAATGCAAAGATGGATTTTGTTAGTGCTAATCTATATGCAAAAAAATAGATTTGTGTGGTGTTGCAGGGAATAGTGCAAATACATGTTAGTGAGGGTGGCTAGAATATGGTGGGATGGATCCCATGAGGGAAGATAATCTTAGTAAAAATTTTGATTGGTAGAGGAGGTCAGATTTGTTGGAGTAAATTCCATTTTGAAGAAGAGGAGTGAAGAACAGATATGGTGGAGAAGGTTGGCAAATGCTCCAACTAGATGTTGGAAAAGATGAAGGAAGAAGTCCTTTTGTGATCCTAATGCAATAATTAAGTTTTCTACAAGTTTCTCACAACTTGAAAGGATAGTTCTACTCTCCAACTCCATTTTGTGATTCGATGCTCACAAACTTCTTACCTAATGTGTCTAATGCAGGAGCATCCAAGGTTATAAATAATCATGCATCACCAAAAAAATAATTTTTTTACCTGTTTAATTTTTGCATTATTGGTATAGGTTGGGCTTAACTAGCATATTTTGGAGTTATTTAAATCTTTCATAAAGAAAGTAACCTTTGGTGCATTTCATTTTTGCTTTATCATTTCAATTCAGGTCGCAAAATGGAAGGAAAAACTAGTGAATTTTAGGGAAAACAACTAAGGACTCTTCAATTTCTAAAATAGTTCAACTTGGTTCCTTTTCTTATTCACTTTTGAAAGGAAACTAAAATAGCAAGTCATTTGATATAGTGTAGAAATCTTGGGTGCCACATTTGGATGCATTTGATGAGGAATTTCAAGCATTTTCAAACGAATTTCAAAAGACAATTAAAGGGCAACAAAAAGGCAATTTTGTGTTCCTTTTTGTGATGCCTCACAATTGTTCTAATATCTATAAAGTGCATCCTTTGATGATTTCAAGAGGCAACAATCAATAACATCAAGGTTGGAGAGAGAACTTGCAAGTTGCTTCAGAGAATTGCATGAGTGTATATAGGCTATTAGGTTGCCAAGAGAAGAATAGAGGAAATAGAAGAATACATATTTGGGTGTGTTAGTGGTGTTTAATACAACCATGAGAGTTTTATGGTGGAGATAAAAGTCATATTTCCAAAGAGGTGTGCAACCAAGAAAGGTGAAGGCACGGTGTGTCTAAAACTCTTGTGAAATTTCTGAATTTGTCTCTTGCTGAAATTATCAATATATATAATTATTCTTGATTTATTTTGTTGTATAAATGTGCATTTGAAAGTTACAATAAAAATGTATCTCAGATTTTGTTTCTATATAATATATTGGATGATATGTTAAGACTGCAAGATTGGGTAGTTTGATAAGACCCTCCAATGCTGACTGCATCAAGATCTCTTTATTTGATTGAAACAATATAATTCATAAATATTTGTGAAGATGACCTCTATAATACAAATGTGTTTTTTTGTCAAGTATAAGAATACGAGGTTTAAATGATTGATAAACCAAAATGAAATCTCCAAGCCTTTCTATGCTTGGGTAGCTTGGTAATGTAAAAAAGTAACCTAATGCCAATAAAGTAATGGATTCTTCTAAAATAAATAATGAAATAAAGTAAATAAATTGGCTGGAATTAATAAATAATAAAATGAAGAAAATTATCTTACTAAAATAAGATAATTTGAGCTAATTAAGCACAAAGATTCTTTGGTAAATAAAATTAAAGAAAAAAGTCTTATCTAATATAATAAATAAAAAATTCGCACTTGGAGCTAAATATTATAGACATGAACTAAATTGGATCATGTGGTTGTCTATTGTAGTTAACTTGCAAATCCCTTTCTATATCTTCCTCCTCGTGAACACCTATTTGGGGGTGTATACTAAGAAAATGAATGTTGACAAGTGGTAATTGTTATAATTGGCTAGATTGAATTAGCTAAATTGATTTTAGGGAAAGTTTTAGTAGAGTACGAGTTGTCTATTTGATAATCCTTTCAAACAAATGACTTGGTTTCTAATTTTGTACAAGTGTGCTTTCTAGGTGATGAAAAATTTAATTGTAGATCTAAATTGGATTCACTAGAAGGAAACACGAGAATTTTGAATTAATTTAAACATAGAACTAATTGAAAAACAAAATTTCTAGTTTGCATGAAACCACAACGAAGTAATGATTTCTTTATTATAGAAAAATGGAAGTTTTTAAGGATAATGGAGCCACAAAAATATTGGAAAATGCATAAGAAATGTCAGAGATGGGTAGAAAGGTCTTATAGGGCTCAACAAGTGAGATTTTACATTGGAGACATGTGCTAGCTACCATGATATATTAGTTTTAGGGATATATGTCATCATAAAACATCCCATGTTAGTTTGCAAGCTTTGCAAACACTTACAAATCTAGCTGTAAGCCAAGAAAGTGATTTTGTGGTTTCAATGCCTCGAGGATCTACTTAATCACCAAGAGATTGCATCAGACACATCAAAGTGTATTTCTTTATTATTTGCCTCAAAGCTACCACCCCTAGCTCCTAGGCAAATGGGTCCTTCACATAGCCAGCCAGAATTGCTTCTTGTTTCTTCCATCTTAGTGGAGTGGTTCGATTCTCTTTTCACACAACATGATTTCTTGATTGTAGCCTGACTTTCTCCAGTCTAATGTATCATAAAAGGTAAGGTAAGGTCCTTTTATAGTCCACGATACCGGCCATATGTTTTTGGGTTTACACATGGTGACATCAATATGAGACTACCCTTTACTCCTTGCGGGAGGCACCTAACTGTGCTACAAACGAGGCATACATACCCTACCCCCTTGTGGGATTTGAACTTGTGACCCCTCTTTCAAGAACACAATTTCTCCACCAAGTTTCTTTATCCCTTACTCAAATATATTTTTATTCCTTGTTCAATCATACTCTTAATATGAATTGATAACCTTGATATTTTTCCAAATAGATTGTTTTGCACCTTTAAAATGTTTTTACCACTTCCTCCTTTATAATCACTTTTAAATTTTGAATGGGATGCGAAAAAACCGCGAGGCTAAAAAAACCATGGAGGTTGGTTAGGAGTTGGACGGATTAGCAGGTGAAGAAAAATCAACGGTGAGTTTTGACGATCCAGCGGATGAAGAAAATCGAGGTTTAAATATGGGAAATATGTAGATCTGTATGAAGGAAATCGGTCTTGGTGTTGACTTCGTTTATAAGTTTTTATTATTATTTTAGTCATGGAAATCTTGGACTAGGTTATTAAATGAATTCTAGAGATTTGTGAGAATTTGTTATGGTGGAATGGATTCTATAAAGAGTTCACGTGTTTATATGTGAAGTTTTCGTTTTGTAAAAGTCAAACAATGATTACTCTCGTTTATGTGCTTTGGTTTTAAAGGATCTATAAATAACCATATGGAAAATTGAGGAAATTATAATTTTTTATTTTTTATTTTCTAATTGAAATAGAGGAGATTAGATTGTTATGTTTGGAATGGATTTTATTAAGTGTTCACATGTTTAAATATGAAGTTATTTGTCATCTTAGTTTTAGAGGAAAAGTCAAACAATGATTACTTTCATGTGCTTTGGTTTTAAAGGATCTACAAAGAACCATATGGGAAATTGAGGAAATTATAATTTTTTATTTTTTATTTTTTAATTGAAATAGAGGAGATTAGATTGTTATGTTTAAGTTATATTATCTTTATTTTGAAAGACAATCTATTATGTTGTAGGAATTAAACAATCTATTATGTAGTAGGAATGAAATTGTGATATTGTATGAATTTATATAATTTCTTATTTATTATTAATAGTGTTATAATGGAAATGTTTATTTGAATATTTGAGTTTTCTATTTACTATTATGTTACCATTCTTTGAGTTTTTTAATTTTTTAATAATATTGTTCTTTATTATCATAAAAAGACTATGGGTAACAAAACTTATATTGGTAACTTTAGGGCCCGTTTGGTTGAGGGGTGGAATTGGAATTGAATGGGAATTGGCATTTCTGAATTCCCAAAATGTTCAATTCCCTGTTTGGTTCCAAAATTAAAAATTGGAATAGGGTTATGCGAATTATAATTTTGGGCCTTTTTGAGCATTCCACAATTCCCCTTTAGGACCTGGAATTGGAATTGAAAATTGAAATTGGAATTGGAATTGAGAGTATTATTTTGTGAAGGAAAATTCATTCCCATTTTTGTGTTAATATTATATTGCTATCAGAATGTATATATAAATTTGTGTATATATATGTGTGTATATACACATGTGTATATATACATGTGTGTATATATACATGTATGTATATATACATATGAGTGTATATACACACACATGTACATATATAGTATAGATATATGTATGTATATATACACACATGTGTATATACACATGTGTGTGTATGTGTGTATATATACACACATGTGTGTGAATATACATGTGTATGAATATACATGTGTGTGTATATACTCTTGTGTGTATATATACATACATGTATATATATAGTATATATACATGTATGTATATATACACACATGTGTATATACATACTCATATCTATATACACATATG
>MU223858.1:2262854-2299375 GCA_018584345.1 Thuja plicata
AATGCAAAAACTTTGGCTCCTCCTCCTTGGGATTCTTTAGTCTTTTCTGGGTTGCAACAAAACCCTCATGCATTTCATCAATTATGTGTTGTATATAATCATAGCTGGTGCTTGAATGCACCTCTTGTAAGTCTAATACCATCATTAAAATACCATGACTGATTCTTTCTGCATCTCCATCTATCCCTAGCACTCTACAAAGGGCATAAGCATTATACTTGATGTAGAAATGTAGGTCCTTGTAATAATATGGATATGGCTCAGCCATAGGACCTAAATAATTTTTCAATTCTTTTGGCATATGCTTCTGCAACAAGCCCTTTGCAATACCAGGCTTGGAACTATACCTCTTTTCTTGCCTTTTTATGTCAATTTTGGTAGACATAGTACTGAATAGGCCAAAGGCTTGCATGAATGAGTTTCTGTTTAGTATTAACAGGGCAGTGCCATCATCCCTTTTGATGGTCTTTGTCAGGGCATCATAATGATTTGCTAGGTCAAGGAATAGGTCTACATCTAAGAAAACATCAGGAACTAGCAACCTAGCAAGACCACACGTCCAAGGGTTTGAAACAGGGATGGGCTTATCAGAATTTTTATAGAAATAGGTAAAGAGAGAGTACCCTATTGTGCCCGGGGTCACAACATCTCGGATGTTCTTATACTCATCCTTGAAAACACCTGCATCAACCTTCTTTTTTTGCGTTGAACCTGGCAGAAGAAGCAAAAACTCATCAGAGAAACTTGCCTTTCGTTTATGTTCCTCTCCACTTCCTCCACTTGTTGAAGCGACACTCCCAGCTCCACTCATGTCTGCAACACGCTGAATCCCCTTTTCTTTTACCGATATTGAAACAAATCTACCTCTAATATCAACTGTTTATTCTGTGCACAATCCCCTGCAATTTAGAATTCTCTAATCAACTTTGGATACACTGCAACTAAACAGAATATCACTTTCTCTGAAAACCTAGCAACTTGGCTCTGAAATCTGAAAACTCGATAAAGGCAAATGAATGCGCTATCAACTGTTTATAGCTATCATTCAAAGTACACAGCTCATAATTCAGAAACATCAGTTCTGTCATTAAGTCGACATGCTGTGAACTTGAATAAAAAACCTAGCCGTAGTTGCACGAAGTTGACAGGAAATCAAATTTTCAAATATGAATCCTTGGAGCAATTATAAAATGTTTAAGAGAGCTGACATGTCACCTTCTGATTCATTACTTGTCATACATCTCAGCTACCCCTTTTGCACTGTGATAAAAAAACGGGCCTGTGATTGGTTGCCGAGAGATTTACTCTGTCACATCAACAAACTGCCGCCGTTTTCAGATCTTGTAATTAGGTGACTGCGTGACTGCATTAAGTCTCTTTGTCGTGGGCCTTTATCTTTAACCATGGTTCAATCTCAAGACTTGGCGACAATGCACTTTCATAACCTTGGCTGACCCAAGTCATTATCTGGCGATCAGGCGACACAAGTGAAATCATAGTCGTGAGGAGTTAAGACTAACTCATCTTTCTTTTTGAGACCTGGCGACTAGCCGTTATGCTTAACCTTCACAGTTATCTGTCTGGTCGCTCAGTCGCGTTACTTAGTACTCCATATCCATCTTATGCGTGAATGAGCGATTGCATCTGATCTTCACTAAGTTGCCTACTCGCGAGCTGAAGAACTTTGTTTAACTACTGAGTGCGAGTACGCGATGCTTCATTTTTTCCTCAGTCGCCCGGTCGCGAGCTATTTTCTGATCATCTCAAAACATTGGCGAATGAGCGAGGCATTGCATGGTTCCTTTGTTGCTGGGTCGTGGAGCTATAGCTCGTCTTTCACAAGATACCGCGATTGCGCGACTTACATTTTCAAAATATTAAACTCGCTGAATCGCGCACAAAACACAACTCGGCCAAAGCAGATCGCGAGTGCACGATTATCTCTTATTTCCAGCTCGTCGCTCAGTGAGGAGGACTTTTCCTTAGGACACTTTTCTTTTCTGACTCTGCGACAACCGTTGAATCTTCTGATTCTTTCATCTGACGGCTGGTGATTAATCGCTATACACTTCTGCATACCCTTAAATTATTTCCAGACATCGCGACAGAAGGCAAAGTACCTTGGTCTCATAGTTGCTCAATCCATTTCTTCTTTCTGGCGACCTCGCGATAACCCTCAGCATCCACCTGGCTTATGACACATGTCACTTGATCATTTGTCCTCTTGCTACACACTGAAGAGCTGAGTCATCGTCTTGCTCTGGCGACATCCCGACTAAGCAATACTGCAAACTTCAAACAGTTAGTCGCGTAGTCTGGACTGAAAACTCTTAACCGCTGTTCTATTCTGAGACCACGCAACTGAAGGAAAACTTAACTGTTAGCTTTGGCTTGATTTGGTGATAACGCGACATGAAGTAATCGCGAAGTCTGAGAACATTATTATAACTGTTTGATTTCTCCCGCGATCACCCGACTAATAGTGGGTCCCATCTTCTACAAAGCTTTATAACATGGATATCTCGCGACTACCCGACTGAAAGAAATCACCGAGTCTCGTAACACTGAAGGAATATTTTGATTTCAAACGAGACTACGCGACACAAAGGAAAAGCAAAGTCGGGAAGGCATTTGGAATATTCGCTCGGGGTAACGCGACAAGGCGACTTAAAATAGAACACATGCCTTAAGTGATTGAAAAAGGTAACGCTGAAACATAAGACATAGCTTAGGGTTTGAAATTCATCGTTTAACACATGGATATGACTAGGGTTTTTAGGGTTTTTGCAAATTTGAGCAAGGTTTAGACTTGAAAACCTGAAAACGTTGACAGAGGTGGTTGAATCAAAAACACCAAAGCCCAAGAAGCAGGACAGGGAACCAGGAGAACTAGAAAAAATAGGAAATACAACCAACAGTCCGACGCAGGGTGTTGGACCCTTGTTGGGTGCTGGGAATACGACTTTGGGTTCTTTAAGATGGCACGATAAGGCAACTAAAGTGGAAGAAGGATGGATCACGATTAAAGGTAAACACTCCAAACGGTCCTCATCTTCTTTTGATATGACTCTTTGGTCCCATAAGAAGGGGACTAAAGGAAAATCTTAATGGTTGATTTTGGTCATGGGCTGCTGATCTTCAAAGTTTTATCTTTGGCAACATTCTTATGTGTATTGTTTGGGGGGCTAGTCTATTATTATGGCTGGTCCGTTGTATTTTTTTCGGGGGACTTGTAATGCTTTATCTAAATTTTTAGTTTTGTACATGGTTTTCGGTCCCCTTCAAAACCTATTTTCCATGATTGAAAACAAAACTTATATTGGTTAGTAAAGAGGGAAAAACTAAGTAACTTAGATATCCAAAAATCAATCTTTTGGAATTACAAGGAAACCTACATTTAAAATCAAGAAAGAACACTAATTAGTTGGATTTATGTTGACTATCCCATCTTCTAAGAAAAAATTTCAAATTCTAGATGTTAAATCCTATCTTTCAAGAAAACTGATTTAAACTCTAGTTATTAATCATAAATATTCCACCTTCAAAAAAAATGTATTCGATGTCTAAATTTTAAATCCCACCTTCCAGAGTAAATTGTTCAAAAAAAATATAGGCTAGATGAAGAATTTTGTAATTTCTAAAATGTTTACAATTTTTGTCAAAAAATACATTAAATCCTAGTTTGAATTTCATGTATCAAAGATTAAAAAACAAGTTAGAGATGGAGATGACAATAATTACTTGTAGACAACAAAACATTTGTCAATTTATTTGAGATTCAAATGTATTTATGCTTTTATCGTACAAACATATTCCAAACTTGTTAACCTCAAAGTTACACACAATATTATTTTTAGAGCTCAATTAATTCATTTGTTTCCCTATAATATCATATTTAAGAATGTGTGTATCAACAATCGATTTATTTTGTTTTTCTATGATTGGTCACAAATGATAGAACGTAAATAAGGAACACTAGAATTGGAACTTTAGCACAACTCATAAGATTAGTCTTAAAATTAGAGTGTGAAGACCTACCCAATATACAATATGGGTTCAATGATAAACTTTGGATTTCTTTGTATCATTGATTTCTCCTTACAATGTCTATACATTTTTCATCTTTAATATTTTAATTTTATGATGTATAAGACTTGTTATTTAATTTAATATTGAGTGGAAGAAGTGTAATATTCACTATAACATATTATTTCTAGCTAGTTTTAACAATATATTTAACTTCAAGCCATTATTGTTTAACATGGGAATGGGAGAAGGGTGTATGAAATTATTTGCATCCTTTGATATCTTCTTTGTTGTACAAGGTATTTTCCATCTTTTAGTTAGTTATAGTTTGATTCATGGCTTCATGCATTTTCCTTTACTATCTAGAGAAAAGATACACACTCTTTATGTCATTACTTTGATTAGACACAAATGTTCATGAGGAGAGGTATCAGGCCTATTCACAGGACTAACCTACATCCCTACACAACATTATCAATTATCACTAAGATATTCTAGACTATGCTTCTCATTTGACTCATCCACAAGAACTAAGTCTCCTCACTTTCTATCTACTAAAAAAATAATAAGTAATGCAAAGGAACATAATAATATGACACACACACACTCTCTCTCTCTCTCTCTCTCTCTCTCTCTCTCTCTCTCTCTCTCTCTCTCTCTCTCNTCACACACACACTCTCTCTCTCTCTCTCTCTCTCTCTCTCTCTCTCTCTCTCTCTCTCTCTCTCTCTCTCTCTCTCTCTCTCTCTCTCTCTCTATCAAAGGTAAGATACAATTCAATGATTTGTAAACCAATTTGTCCATCTAACAAGTCACCCACATAGATGTCCCTACATATTGGATAATGTTGCATATCTTTAGTGCTTATGTGCATTATAATCCTCAAGGAAACTCAACTCCAACACATCTTAAGTCCTTCAGTACCTTTTATTAAATGCTTACTCTTTACAGAGTTTCAACGTATTAACCCATGCAATTTTCTAAGCATTGGCCTAGGTCATTTTCACACCCACAAATTTGAACCTTAATTTTTTTAATTTTAATTTTAAAAATCGAGCACATTTTCCCTCCCTTAATACTCATCATGAGCCAATTAAGGTGTAAATTATTTAATTTGTGTATGCTGGTACCTAGTGTGTTAGTGACTACATCTAATTTATTTGAATTGTCTAGGAAATAATTCAAAATTTGTTGAGCACATCTACAAAGTCAATTACATAAAGATACAAAAGTGTTTCAACCTTTTCTTGATAAGCTTAAAGATTCTCTTTCCTATTCTCCTGCCAAAATGAATAGATTGGGCGTTGATGATGAGGTGATTAATAATGAAGAGGAAATAAAATCACAATGATAACGCGATGAGTAACAATATTGAGGATAAGAAAGATGACACCAAGAAGAATCTCACATATACATATTTTGTGTAAACTATATATTGACAAACTAGGGTTGACAAGATATCGGATTTGAAGGAAAACACCATGGGCTATCAAAGTTGTAAGGATATTTGGACCAACATGCTTGAAACCATGAAATTGTATCATCACAAGCTTGTAAAAATGGAAAAGGCTATGGGTTCGATCTAGTAATTAAATCATAGACATGGTATAAAGGAAGGTTAGTTGATGGGGTCATTATAGTTTAGCCTAACCTTAACAAGCATGCGAAACAAAAGACTAAGGATGATGAAGTGTATGTCTTTGAGAAGAAGACCAAGTAGGATGATCTATTGCTAACTGAAGTGACTAAATGGGATGAAATGCTCATAATCATGAGTAAGGACTACTAGGATTCCTTAAACTAACTCTCAAGTGGGTCCTTCGTGTTTTATTTTTTGGCTCTTGTATTATTGATATCCTCTTTATGTGTTGTTTCTATCTAGTTTGACCTAGTGGCTAACTAGTGGATTGTGTTTATGTTATTCCATCTTTATGCTTTCTTTATTATAAACTATTCTTATTGCAAGGGACGAGACCTTATTCCTTACTTAATAAATATATATGACATCAACATCTTGGGAGGATATTGCACAATTGTGTATTATCTTTGATCCTTGTTCATTGAAATAAATCAACCTACCTAGGGGCTCAAGGGAAAATAAATACTTGTCTACCAGGATTTTAAAAAGTTAGTTCCCCAATTATAAATTATAAAGGTAGAGAGGAATAGATTGCACACGTCCAAAAAAAAGAATTTGAATTTATGACCTTTGATCCATTTTGATGCATGGGTTCAATTACACTCTTGCAAGAGAACCCTAAAAAATATACAATTAGATTTCGATTGGTGCAATAGGAATCTTGATAGATCCTAGTATTTTGGTACGATGACAAATTGATTCCCAATATTTGTCAAAGTAATTTTCATTTTCAAACCTAAGGCTAAGTACCCTTTTATTATTTTATCCAACTTTAACACTAATTACAAATTTTTGTTGATTGATTTACTCATTTACATGTGTTTGTGACCTCATTAAGGTTGATCCTAAAATATTTGATCAATATTGCAGAGCTACAAGGAGAGTTCTCAAAGAGCTAAGTAAAGATGGGACAATTTTTTTGTGAGGAGATAGTAAATGTAGAAAATAGGAGTTAGTGGACACAAGAAGAAAACAAAAAAAATTAGGAGATAATGATCCTAAGTTATTTTGGGCCAAACTTCAACACATCAAAAGCAAGTAGAGAATAGCACTACAACCATCTAGTCAATTTGAATATGTAAAACAATTGTATGAAAATTTGTAAGAGGAAGAAGCCCCCTCCCATGGTTGACATAACAAAGAATTTATTCACTTTCTAGGAGGTTAAGGAAGGTATTGAGAATAAGGGTAGAGGTAATAATTGCAACATGCATAATGCTTAAAAGGGAGATGAACAATTTTGTTCCTCCCGTGGTGAAAATGCTCAACATCACTTAACATAGATTTCCAAGATATTGTACAACTAGTCTAACATTACCTCTCTTCATTAGAATGGATGTAAACAATCCTTCTAACTATTGGTCATACATCAATTTTTTATTTGCAAAGTTTCTTGGAATCACGGTTGAGCAAAGAGTTAATAAGTAGGTAGAAGAAAAAGATAAGAGGGTAAAATGACAAGTAGGTTTAGACCAAAACACCCACCAAAAAATCATGGGATTACTTTGAGGAATATTATTGAAAAAGTATGAAATGAAAAAGAGGAGGCTTCTTGTTGTTTTATGGACTTGAAGAAAGCATTTTGACATGGTTCATAAGAGTAACTTGTAGACCACATTGAAGGATGATATAGATATTCTAAAGTAGTATAGAACAAAAATCCATAGAATTTAGGACAAGATTTAAATATAAATTAGATCTCAAGAAGGTTTTTAAATTTTTTGAGAAGTGCCATTAGAGTTAAATAAGGATGATCTGTATTTCCCACCCTATTTGGCTTGTATATCAACACACTAGAGGAATGTCTTAATATGTAAAGATACGATGAAATTCTTTTCAGAAAGTATTTTGTGATACATGTTTGTAGATTGATTACTCATTTTGATTGCAAGATCCACTCAAGGATTGCAAGAACACTTATGTAAGGAGATGGGTGTGCAAGTTAACACTACCAAGATCAATATCATAGTCTTCTTTAATCAAAATAAAAAATATCATAGTAAATTTTATTTTTGAACGGGGTATCTTGCAAGAAGTAACATAGTATGAATATCTTGGGATATCATTTAACAACAATCTTAGTTGGAAAATTTGCAAAAGAAGAACTTTGGAAGGTTAGAGAGCATGTTTTTCATTACAAAATAGAAATAGAGGTTGGATTGGAAATTTATTTAGATTCTATTTTAGTTATTAGTAATTTTGGTGGCACTTCATGGGTTAAACTCTAGAATAGAAACACTTTTGAAATAAAAATAGAGAGAAATTGAGAGGATTTAAAATATTCTATGCAAATTTAAAATAGGAAACTTTGTGATATTGTTATCAGGATTCAATTATGTAGTTTTTGAGTCAAACTCATTGACCCATGTTTCATGAGTAGTGGTTCACAAGAACCCATCGCTCATGAGAATGAATGGAACACTTAACACTCATTGCATCTAGGTGATGCTCACAGAGCTGAAGCACTGAGACTTCCTAAGAGGTCACCCATCCCAGTACTACTCCAACTCAAGTGCACTTAACCACAAAGTTTCCTCCAAGGTTGAGCCCACTTTGCTTATCAATGAGCCCTTGGTTTCCCCGTGAAGTTGAATGACTTGACATAAGCTCATCAAGGATCAAGTCTTGTTGAGTTTAAGACACCAACATCACAAGCGTTGATGTTACAATCATGCCCCAGCAAAATTTGGTTGATTGGATACCCCTCATTCCTTGGCTCTCAAACAAAGAGGCTTTAGCCTATTTAGGTTGATATAAAAACCCTCCAACAAAAAATAAAAAAAATAAAGATAAAATAAAAACTTGGTTTCTTTATGAAGTTCTTCTTGTAGAAACACACACCTTTTCTATTGAGGTAATTGCTATTATTGAACTCTTAGTCCATACATAAAATTTTTATCATATGGAGGCAAAAAAGTGACCTAAAGTTATCGCCAAAGAAGTTTTGAATGAGAGATTTTTTTAAAACTTCTTTTATGGAGATTCTTATACAAACCCATAGATGTATAGCTACTTGATATGGGATCACAAACCATAGGTTGAACATCATTGGCTAAGAGCCAAGGACTGAGGGTTATCCATTCTACCAAATTCATCCGGGACGCAATCGTTACCTCATCCCTTATGGTGCCAAAGCCTTGTACTTAGAAGGCTTGATCCTTGGTGGGTTCATTAAGAACCATTCAACTTCATCAACAAACCAAAGACCCATTAACAATGAGAAGAATCTTTGGATGAAACAACACATCAAATAGATGAACAAACAAAATACCATCTCGCAAGCGTGCCCAAATAATAATGAAGAATTACAAACATTTGTTATAAATCAATTCAAGAATTTTGTGTGAGAAAATTTATTTCTTAGACTATCATCACGATTCATATAAAGACAATTATTACTTAGAGAGCAAAGATACTCATACCCCAAATAAAAATTAACTTACACCATCTTTAACATAAAACATAGATGAAAGATGCCAACATAGAAAAAGAAAAACACAAAATATCTTTAACATGAAACATATAGATAGAAAGTGCCAAAACAAAAAACAAGAACACAAATATCTTCCCCACAACTAAAAGATTTATTAGAATGTTATGAATGTAATCTTCCTTTTTCTTGACAACCTTCTGCCAAGTATTATTCTTTACTTTGAAAAACCCATAGATGTATATACCTTATACGGGAACACAAGCCAAAGCTTGAACCTCTTCGACTAAGAGCGAAGGATTGAGGAGCATCCATTCCACCAAATTCATCCGGGGCACACTCCTAACCTCATCCCTTATGATGTTAAAGACTTGTACTTCACAATACCTGATACTTCATGGACTAATTAAGAAGCATTAAACTTCACCAACATACCAAGGACCCATTGACAATGAATGAATCTTTAAATGAAGCAACACATCAAGTGGATGAACAAACAAAACACCATCTTGCATGCATGCCCAAATAATAATGAAGAAATACAAATATTTGTTATAAATAAATTCTAACATTTTGTGTGACATAATTTATTTCATACACTATAATCACAAAAGGATTCACATAAAAACAAATATCACTTACAAAGCAAAGATACCCATACCCCCCAAATAAAAATTAACTCACACCATCTTTGACGTAAAACATATAGGGAAAGATGACAACCAAAAAAACAAACAAACACACCATATCTTTAACATGAAACATATAAATAAAAAGATGCCAAAACCGAAAACAACACAACAAAAGTCTTCCCCACAACTAAAACATTTCTTAGAATGTTGTAAATGTAATCTTCCTTTTCTTGACTGCCTTTGCCTGCTACTTTGACCATATTAAAAAAAACTTAATTTAAAGTATCTATTAAAAAGACCTTTTATTATTTTAAAATACCAAACTTAAAATAACAATCATACACAAATACATTACAAAATCGAACTTTCTATTCAGTTAAAAAAACCCCCAAAATTTGTATTTTTATAAAAAATTAACTCAAAAAAGTAGAAGCGACTATAGAATGCCGTCACTGCTTCACGAATAAAACATGACCAGTTCAACAATAATAATAAAATAAAAAATGAGGTCACCAAACCGTCGCTTTTGACTGACGTTTAAGGAAGCTTCTAAGTATATTCTGGGGGATGCCTGCAAGCAAAGGCAAAGATATATGCCAAAACGGAAAAAAATACTTGAGAGGATCCCACAAAATAAAATAATAGATTTCCCACGATTCCCACCTATTAAACCTTATGACAAAAGTCCAAACGAAAAGAACCCTTAAATAAAAATTATGGAGAAATAAATTAAAAAAATAAGGTCGAAATTGTCAAAGGTGCGTTTTGACGGCTGATAATAAATGATCTACGAAATTCCAGTCACGCATGCCATCACATTTGAAATCTAGAATAAAAATTGTCGCACATTCTAGAAGCTCTTGCGTACACGCACGTGCGCAAGACAACACCACCAAGAATCCATTCATCTCGCGCTGTGTATCCATCATGCATATATACAATGAATATATGCCTCTTCCGTAGTTGCATCTGCAGGCTTATATACATTTCTGCCTTACAGAGAGAGCATTGTCAAATCCTCCTCCTCTGCTCTGCAGACCCCTTTTCTGGCAGTATACACACTGTGTATATCTCAGCCCTGCATACCTTGAGTTCCTGCTGCACAGCGAGAGTACCTCCTTGACGGCTATATATACACGAAATATTCATTCTTGTTGGTTGTTAAAGCGCTGAAGATTTCTCTCCACATTGGGTATTGTAAGTGGATATTACTCTACACTCTATTTGCCCCTATACGTCTGATAGGGAATATACATCTTCTTCGGCTCCATTACCGTTCCCTCTGGTTCTATACGCACCCGAGGATCCATCTTCTTCCGCTGCAAGTACTCCTTTCCTTTGCCTTTATTGGCATCCAGTATTCAACATTCTTAAATATCTATCCGTTGTATAGACATTGAAGATCCATCCTTTCTGGTTTATACACACAGAATATACGTCCAAAGATGCCTCCATCAGTGTCTCAGTACCAGGGCAGCATGACCCCGCTGCACGCCCCGCCGTCCTTCGCCCCGAAGGCCATCATTGCAATCAATGTTGGGGGAACTATTTTTCAAACGTCCGCTGCTTCATTATGCAACGCTGATAAGGGTTCGATCCTCGCCAGTCTCCTACACAGCCCTTCAATTGCTCTGAAATTTGAAAACCCTGCATTCTTTGACCGTGACCCGGAACTCTTCGCGGTTCTGCTTTCGATCCTCAGGACCTTCAAAAAACCTGCGTCTGTGGACGACCTTTTTTCTATTAGCGACCTAATTGCAGAGGCCGAGTATTATGGCGTTTCAGGCGCTTTGAAGTCAGCCATGGCGGCTCCGCCACTTGACGGACTCGACATGAAGGAGAAATCGGTGCTTCTTCCCAGTGGGCGTGATTTCCCCTCAGCCCTGTCCGCTGACAGAGAGGACGGGTCTGTGATTGTTTCGCACGGCAGCAAAATTTCCGTCTACGACTGGGCGCTCAGGTGAATATATTTGAGTTTTGAACAGTTGGTGAATATATTAGAGAGAAAAAAATATATATAGAAGTGATAGAGCTATTAGACTGGCATCTTTTTATTCAAGTAGTTTGAATTGTGGAAAATCGCTCAATTTTATTTCAATTTCACCAATAAAAATTCCCAATTTTCCTTCTTTTTGCAGAATTCATTGTGTTAAATTCCCCAAAATTTATTTTCTTTCCCCAATTTTCCACATTTTGAAAACATTCCTTGTATTGATTCCCAATATTCCTATGCTTGGAGAGATTCCTCTTCCTAAATTCATCTGTATTTCGTTCCTCAGTTTCCTTATCTTGGAGAGATTCATGTTGAATTTTCCATTTTTCTTTTACTGTCCTTGTGGCAAATTCCCCAATTTTTCTGCAGTCCAAGAGATTCCTTGTTTAATGCCCCAGGTTTCCTTTCTTCAAGAGATTGTGACAAATTCTCCAGTTGTTCTTTTTTTTCGAAAGTTTCCTTACACAAAATTTTCAAACTCAAATACACTCACACACAGGGCTCTAAGCAGTCTGATATTTGAAATTGGGAATTTCGAACCTAGGTCTTACATAGCGATCGACATCAATGTAGAAGTAAATTCACAACAAGGAGAAGGATATGATTGCATATAACATGCGATTGTATAGTATAGAACCTCTAGCTTATAACAAACATTCAGGCAAGGGGATTAACAAAACTTTTTAACTATTAAGATTGTATTCTTGCTTTAGAGGAAAAACTTATATTTCTTAGCCTTTTCAATAGGTTTCTCAATAGACCAAAAAATCCAATTTTTTTCAAAAGCTAGGTTCCTTTAAGTCTAACTAGTAAAGTTGTTCAGTTAAGCATTCTTCTTCTCGTTGACGATTAAAGTTATTTTGTGTGCATAAGCTAGGTTGAAATTTAATTATTTGCAAGGTAGTGTTTAAATTACAGAGCTTCTAACGTGTGTAGCGACGTTAAACTTTTTTTCCTCACAATTATTGTCTATGTGGAGTAAACTGACATATATGATGCTTCTTTTTTCAGGAAAAATGGAACTCTCTTAACCCAGTTTAACTGCATAGATACCCTATCCAAGATTTCTCCATCAATTGCTGTCGCAGGAGCTGTTGATTTCCCAGGCCTCCATGTCTACAACTTGGATAGGAAAATTCATTGTGAAACTGTACAGTGGGTGATTGAATCGCCAGAGGTTAGGCTCTACGAGCCAACTGTCCAGGCTGCAGAATTTTCTCCCTCAAATAATGTGATTTTTGGCAGTTTTGAATCCAGCAGGAAGAATGCTCACACGATTATGTTAATTGATGTTGAGTCCTTCCGCCCCATGGCAGAATTGGGACGTCAGATAGGATTTGGAGGCTCAGAATCATCACCCGCCACTAAGTTGGAGTGGATAGGTTCACACAATTTACTGATGTCAAGTAATGTTAATAGTGGGCCATATGGTTACAGGTCAGATGTGAAGTTGTGGGATATCAGGTCACAGAAAATTGTATGGGAGTGCCGCGAATCAAACCCAGGACCTGCTGTTCATCAGGCAAATTCTGATTCTCTTTCCGATTGTTTTGCTGATGTGACAGTTAATGAGCGATTTGACAGCATATTTAAATTAGGTTTGAGGAATGGGGGCCTTTTTATGGCGGATTTGAGGCAGCTTAACAACAGTGATCCATGGGTGGCACTGGGGGATACTAATCCAGCTGTAGGAGGGGCACAGAATAGGATTTTGGGGTATGGAAAACAGGTTTTTGTTAGCAGGGGAGGGGATATAGAGGCATGGTGTGAAGTGGGTCTGAGGGAGAAGTCAAAGATTCTAAGGAAAAATATCGTGGATAATAAGCAGGGCAGTGAGAGGATAACAAGAATGGCGGCAGGAGGGAACAGACTTTTTGTTGCTAGGAAGGGTTTGCAGGGTGTTGAAGTGTGGGATAGTTTGAGAACAAAGGCTGCAAGTAACAGTCTGGTTTGAGAAATTTTTTCAGTTTCAGTGTTGGATAAGGGAAAGTTATTCAGTATTGTATCATACAAAACATAGTTCACTGTGCTTCCACAAACGTGGCTTAGAATGTTCAGAGACTTGGTTGGAATCTGTTTCTCTAAATTAAATAGGGAGGACGGCATTGAAGGTCAAGTCTCAAATTGAAGAATTCAATTTTATTCTTTAGTTTGTAATGTAATATATATATTTCTTTTAATTTGTAAGCTGTTTGTGGTATAATTTTCAAGCCATTACAATTTTAGTGTGCCCAAATGAATAAACTCTGTTCTCTAATTCTGTAATGTAATATACAGCTAGTTTTTGATTTGGTGTATCACAGGCGAAGTGTGCCCAATTGACCAAATTCTATCAAATGTTTCTGTAATGTAAAGTATGCCTAGCTTTTAGTTTGGGATATTCTGAACCTATAATGCCAATTATCCAAAGTTTCATTCTTTAAGTACTCTTATTTCTTTTTGCATACAAGTATTGAATTTTTTATTTCCTTTGTAGTTCACTGTATCTACTGTCGGAAAATGGTCTTGGAAGCATATCATAAGCATTTGAAAAAGAAGGCATTGGGTTATGTTCTATTATTTTGAGCAGGGCAAAAGGCATTACAGGAATGGTGTCCTATTTAATAATGTGTATTCAATAATTGGGTAATCTAAGTTTGTAGGAATTTGTTGTGTATACAATATAATTTTGTCTATTGTCAGAAAGTGTTGCTACAATAAAAAGTTGGGGAGCAAGGCTTGCTATCTGCCTAGATCCTGGCGTGTAGTTCTGTTCTAATTTGAAAAGGGAAAGGATCATTACAGGTCAAGTTGCCAATTGAACAAATTTCAACCAATTATTCTTTAATATAAAACACATTTCTAACTTTTAATTTGGAAGCTTCTGTTTTTGTATGTGCACAGAATTTTTACTGTTACATCTGTTACACATTGTGTCTGTTATCAGAAAGTGTCGCTGAAAGCCTATTAAAATTTTGTAAGCTGGAGTCTAGTGTCAGAAAATGTTGCCAACTAAATTGATCAAAATTTAATGGGAAAGCAATCTTCTTTGACTAGAAACTGGTGTCCAATTCTATTCAATTTTGAAGATGGGAATGGAATGGATACTGTAGATATACTTCCCTTTTGAACTAATTCCTTTTTATTCACCTGATGTAAAATACATTTACCTATGGGTCTCGAAGTGTTTTTCATGCAAGAATTTGTTGTATCAATGCATCATGGCTACTGTCACAAAAGCCAATAAATTAAAATCTGGAACCAAACCAAATCTTCCTTCAGCTATTTTCCGAGATGATAATCACAAAAATTACTCTATAATAATCTGCAACTACTCTTTAATAAGTTGTAGTGGGTGATGAAAGGCATATTATCCACACTAGCTGCTAATGTATAAGAAACAAGAAAGGTGAGATTTATCCTGTTAATGTAAATTGGAATTGTTCAAATGAAAACTTAGTTTTGCAGTTCTAGTATTCACTATTCATCCTCAACTTGAGTAGTTAATTGTGTTCAAGAGGAATTAAAGCAAGTCCTTTATTATTTTCTACTTGATTGTTATTTCAAGTATATACTGTGCCCGTTTCTTGGAAAAAGAAGAATACTCCACTTAATGTCCTTGAACGTTCATGAAAGTGGTCATTTGAAATGTTGATGCTTAAAACAACACACCAGTTTAATCCATAAACACATAGCTCCTTTGACTACTCATGTTAAGTTTCCTTGCCGTCCACATCAATTCTCTCTCCCTGCCATATCCCCAGGCTCCTCATAGGAACAATTTCTTCTCACATCATTGACAGCTATTTTTCTTTATCCTCTGAACCGGGACTCCCGGTTCACCTTGAAGGAGCACCTGTTTTGGATAAGCCTCATTACTACTTGTCCCAAGTAAATGACAAACCTGCTGTTAATAACTCATCCAGGTCTAATGCTACACTTTCAAATGACACCTCTCAACTAGAATGGAGTCTCAACCAGCTAAACTACAACTAAGGCAAACCATATCTCTTTCCTCCCTCTCATGGTTGAATGCTTCATGAATCTTGTAACTCTATTGGATCACCATGCCACATTTCATATCTCCAATAGCCTAAAAATGTGGCTCTTCTGCCACAAAACCTTGATCTTTGATACTTATGGTTGCAGAGTCTGGAGACAATCCTCTTGTATGACCTTGTGAGACATCACAAGGTCAAGAAAATTTTCTCTGAGACTACCATCCCTGCATTGGCTAATGAGAAATCCAACCTAAGCCTCTGATTATCTACTATCTAACTTTTCAGCCTTCTGCAACCTTCTACTCCTAGAACAATCTGGTTCACTATAGCAAGGATAAAGCAAAATTTGCAGACATATTCATGACCACCTTACAATGTGGCATTTATTTTTTGGCATCTATATAGATATGACTTCTATCTTCTCTTATACGCTCTATATTATATGATCTGAATTTAAATGCTTTCTCTTTAAGTCTTCTGTGACTCTCCTAAAGTGTGATCACTCTTGTTCAACCTGTGGCCATTGTCCATTTTACTGTCTTGGTTTGCTTTTTGTATTGGCCAATCTATTGATGATCTTCAGGCTCTTTGAAGTCATTGCTTTCTACTTTCTTTGACAAGTCATCTTTGGACCTATGGCCATTGTCCATTTAACTATCGTGGTTTACTTTTTGTGATGGCCAAGCTCTTGAGGATATTCAGACTCTCTGAAGTCAATGGTTTCTACTTTCTTTGACAACTCATCTTTGGCATTTGTAATCTTTCATTGTTGGCATTTGTAATCTTGTTGCTGGAATATCTAATTACGTTTTTTTTAGGGGATGGAATGGCACTGCTGCAATGTCCTGGTCAAAATACTTGTGCAAATCCAATCCTTAAGCCCCTCTTAACATTTATTATTGGATGACAACACTATAAGATTCAAGCATTAAAATCATAACTTAGACAACTCATTTAATTTACTGTTTATATAGCAGCATTACATCACATTTCCAAACAACAAATGGAATATATAACTCCCAACAACTCATTTAATTTACTGTTTATATAGCAGCAATACATAACATTTCCAAACAACAAATTGAATATATAACTCCCAATCTTTTTTTTATAATGAACAGCAAATGACAGATGTAATATCCCGATCCCTTTCTTATTACGACTGTATTACATTCAAATGATTCTGCAATATCAACAGTTACAACAAAAATAATCTCTTATGTTTATACCAACAGCAATAACAAATTGGGCTAATTTAGCATGGCAGGAATCCATGTCCAATGAAGCTAAAATGCGAACTTTGTATGAGTTCTGTCTTCAAAATTAATAAGATTTTCATCTTATGATCCACTCAAAATGATTTCCAGAAAAACATTTGTGTGTAGTGTAGACGAAGATGATAGAAAGGATGTGTTCACTCTTTTGTATCCATTAAAACGATAATGTCAGCCACAAATTAAGCCTGCAACTTTGAATTTGAATAGAGATTTTGGTTGGGAAAGATTCTGCTTTTGAAAGTTATGGCGGCAAAAATAGATCGTTGATGACATTTTGATGTGCTGGGAAGTTGGGAAGAGGATAGAAACAAAGGTGGGAATATTGGCGATCAAGGGTCGGAGATATCATATGACTCATACTAAAGGTTGGGGCCTTGGGAGTCAAACAATTGGCATGTCGGTAAAGACAGGTCTAAAAGTTTGAGGAATACAATGGTAGAGTGGGGGGACGATGGAAGGCATCAAAGAATGGAGAGGTCTGGAACTTCGACAGAAAGAAGGGAAAAATGGAGCTGGAAGCAAAGTCATGCTCACAATGGGAAAACATGCAGTAAATGGGCCCAAGGGAGACACACAAAAAGATACCTAATATGTATAGACTTTAGTCTTTAGATTAACAGTAAATGGGGCATGACAACTGGTATGGGAGATGGGCGCAGTTTCACGGATGCCACATTCAAAGAGAGTTGGAGATGGAAAATTAATAAAAATGTATTTCAATATAATTTAAATTTAGAAAGTAATAATCATACGATGGATTAGCAACTTTAATGAACATAGAATACTAAAATTCATTGAAAATATATTTACATTATAAAGTATCTAGATGTTTGAAAGTAGAGTTTAATTATATTGATATATAGCAATCATCATGATGACATACAAAATTAGTTTACACTGTATAACCTACAGATGACAGACAGAGATTTGGAGGGGAGAGGCATTATTTAAAGAACATGGTGTGAGGATCCTCAAAGATGACTATATTTTCAATTTTCAATCAGCTGCTCAAATCTCAATACATGTAAAAATTATAAGCTCAATTATTTTCTCTTTGAACATGATCTCTTTGGGATTTGATAGGAAAAAGCTAGAACTTTTTAATGAAATAAAAGTAAAATTACAAGTTTAATGGTATATTTCTTTAATTCTTTTAGCTTTTGTCAGTCACATATGAAAACTGAAGGCAAATCCAGCTTTATATGACACGTCTGAGAAGTTTTCCAAATTTCAAGGGCTTCTGGGAGATAGATGCAAAAGAACTTCATCTGAAGTTCCCTAATGTGTGGAGATGTACTCATATAAGCTTTTGAGATTGGAACGAGTATCAAGCGTCATGGTATGAGTCCCTTGGTAAACCACACACACATGGAGATGTCATTGTATGGACTTCTGAAATGGGTAAGTATTTCCAGTAGGGGAGATGAGTGTCAAGGGTGAGTGTAATAGTCTCTTCCATCAGCCTCAATTCCTCCTCGATCCAGGTATTAGCTGGGCCAAGCTGGTGGAACCACAAAGGGGTGCCCCATCCTCAACAAAAGATGAAATCCAAGCCTGAGAGCACAGCAGCTCGGCTGGGGCATGAACCCCGAGAGCACACCAGCTTTGAAGAGGTTTGAACATGTGTAGAAACCTGAAGAGTACCACGCCTTAACCATCATATGATGTCTTTAAAGTCGAGACCTATGAATTTTGTTCATAGCATGCTGAAAAATAAAATTATCTAGCTGTTCTACAACATAAAGGATGCTATGGCAAACCATAGAAAGAGGTTGTCTGAAGCACTTCAGCTATGCTAGGGAAGAAGAAAAAATAATGGAACAAAAGAAAAGGAAAATTATTCTGTAAAGAAACAGGGATATTGTGTGGAATGACATTCTTTTCGTGACACTGGTTTGAATCTGAAAATTGCTAATATTCTTTGGTTGCACGAGGGAAGAATGGTTTATACAGCTTAAGAACCTAATGAAATCAGTAAGTTTGCTCCCCATAGGGCCCTTTTTTGCATGTCTGGAAGATCATTTTCTTATCCATTTGTGTATAAACTCTTCAAAGATGTATACTATTTAAGTTCAGCCTTGTTCAATGATTTCTTCCTACAATACATTATTAAATGATGTTAATTACATTTCAATAACTGGTTTGATATAACAGGCATTTTGGAATCCAGAGGGCAACAAAATGTAGCTAGAAACAATAATATCAACTCTAAAGGAATAAATCCCTTCTATTCAAAACCGAAGAGATTCTTACAAATTAATTAGCAATAGGCTTCTTTAGTTCACATTCAAATCTCTTACAAGAATATATGCTAATCTAAACATTCTTTAGTGCCCAAGTTTATCAGGTCAATTATTTTAATTTATGAAAAAATGGACATCTTTACCATGGCTCATCCTGAGCAACATCCTGTCTTTTGTTTGTTCAATAACTCATTTACTTGAATCGTCTGGCCTTTCTTGGGCATCGTCGTCATGTTGTCTTTGGGTTCCAGGACTTTCTTGCTGATTACTTTGTAAATATGAGTCAACACATGCTTGAAAGCATTTTCTACATTGGAAGAATTCAGAGCAGATGTTTCCATAAAGTATAGACCTTCCCTCTCTGCAAAAGACTTAGCTTCTTCTGGACTCACTTGTCTTATATGATTTAAATCGCTCTTATTTCCAATTAGGATCAGCACAATGCTTGGATCAGACTGATCTCTCAACTGTTTTAGCCATTTTTCAACATTCAGAAATGACTCATGTCGACTGATATCATAGACAAGCAATGCCCCAAGAGCTCCACGGTAGTATGCATTCGTTATAGCTCGATACCTGAAAACAAAAAAGCCCAGCATAATGATTTCGTCTCATATGATTCTAAATAGAAAAATTTAATACAAATGGCTCCGCTAAAGAAGTTGAATTGATTTTTGTAATAGATTTCATGGGGGAAGGTTTGGATGCAATGAATTTAGGAACGATGGGCTAATGATTGTATTTATGATCAAAACTTACATCCAGAATAATCCATTATCTACTTAGGCTACGGGTGCTAGGACATAGGTAATTGTTTTAGAATCTGCTTTTCAAACATAATTTTGCATTCAAGAACGATACTGAATGTAAGGTTAATGTAATCTTTATTTTAAAATTCTTTTACCAAATCAGAGTTATGGATCATAATGTTAGTTACTTAGAGTCCTTAACTACTGGTAATTGAAATATGCAGCAAATGAAGTGGTGTTTAGAGGGGTTCTTTTTTGATGGCCCCTTTTTCACTAATTAAATTACATTTAAAAACCAAGAGCCAAGGTTGGTCTTTTTGGATGAGAACAAACTATTTAAACACAGTTTTTAAAGGCAGTACTGCTGAAACATTGCAAATAGCATCCAAATCGACATATTTGTCTCTTTAGATTGGTAGATCAAGTACTAGATTTATAAATATATGAAAATATTTATCATTAATCAAGATTGATTATTTTTTGATATGTTGAGTACCATCTTCAAAAGAAAAATATTATGCAAATGAAGTAGAGTCCATACTGCAAACAATTGAAAGGGAAGAGTATTCATACATTTGCTTTGTAATTGTCTCACTGTTGTTATGCATATACAGTCCTATTTCACAGTGAACTTCAATCTTCTTCATTCGAAGTTAAGGAAAAAAACATAGACTAGTAACTTTCTTAATAGTTGTTGTAGTGAAAACAGCTATCAAACTCTCTATTCCATTTGTGATGAATTATGTTTCTTCGATTTCACAGAGTAGAGGCCTCCTTTTGTGTTGGAAGAGCCCATTTTTATCAATATGCTGGTATGGGCAGCCCATGGAAACTATTTTTTCCTTTGGCTTGTTGCCATGGTTTGAGGGGTTTCTAATTTTCTAAAGTTGCTTAAGGTTTTGCTCCCAACATCATTACTCATCTTGGTGCCTCTGGGAGATCAAACCTTGGTCTCTCTATGAGCCAGTCATTTGACTTGGTAAAATCTCGGTTCTGAGTTATTTCCCATGTCATTCTGTTAATAATCGTCAAGCTAGAAGCCATATAATTTGGACTAAACAACTGTCGTGACTCTCTTATAAACTACATCCAGATTTAGCGTAATATATTCTGTGATCTATGCTGCAAAATCCTCTACAGAGTTAGTTTCCTTGTGATCAGCCTCTGAGAAACATCCCCTATACATGAGAAAACAGGATAGAGCTACAAGATACAATATCTACTTACTTTTCTCTTTGATACCAAAATCACCTAAAAAAATCTACCATAGACAATGTATGAAGATTCATAAACTATTCACATAGGATTCTTTACGATTCATGTGAGGTATGCAAAACAAAAAGCTCAAAAAGTGCAGAGATGATTCTACCTCTCTTGACCAGCAGTATCCCATATTTGGCCTTTTATAAGGGTGTCATCAACCTTGATGCTGCGAGTTGCAAACTCAACACCTATGGTTGACTTGGACTCCAAATCGAATTCATTCCTTGCAAACCTCATGAGCAGATTAGATTTCCCCACACCAGAGTCCCCAAGAAGCACAACCTTGAAGAGATAATCAAAAGTGTTATCTGATCTGTTATAATTCATTCTTATTCTTGGACAATATTAAAGTTGCAACCAGTTGAACCCAACTAAATTTCTAAAGGTTTGTGATAAAACCAATTATATCCCTCACACAGGTCATAAACTTATTAGCTTAGAAAGCTTAAGAAAATTAAAAAATATTGGTGGTTGTCAATTACTGTAGGCTCTAGCACCAATGCCAAGCTTCCCAAATAAAAATAAAAAATAATTAATTTAATCAATTTATTGGCATTTTAGACTCTTCTTTTCTCTCCCTTCACTCCTACAAGATTCTGAGAACCCAAGAAGGCTTTTTGACATTAAATACAAAGACAATCTCATAACTTCTACTATTACTCAAAAGTCTGCAGGCCCATTCAAGATATATATTGGATGAAATGCATGCTTACAAGTTCTCACGCATTTAAAAAATTAGCATATTTTAATTAGACAGGTCATAGTTTTAGTACGTTTTTCTCTCTCGTCTCATCTCTATGAAGTCTACTGCATAGGTTGAACTGGAAAGCGTTGAACTTGGAAGCATATGGCAGCATAACTTAATGGTATCTTATTGATATGAGTCCAAATAAGATTGTTTTTATAATGTAATATTCAAATTTAACAATTAGAAATTAAAATACATTAACAAATATTTATTCATCGTGATATCAGTTATATTATTTAAATATATATTAAATTTGATTGTTTATATTATGTCATTCATAGGATAATGAGATGATTAAATTTGTTGTTATTGTCATCAAGACTCAAATTCTTGTTAGGTTATGATACTTATGGACTTTGAGCATCTGCTGGACCAATGTACTCACAGCCCTTGAATTCTCCCAAAGCCCCTGCTGGGTTAATGTGCGTGCAGGTTTGAACCACCATTCATACCAAGAAATGAGGTCCCCATGTAGAAGTTTGAATCGCTAACGTTTTCGATTAAGGTAAAAACAGATTTTGAAGGAATCCGGAACCCTTTACATTAGAAACAAAGATAGAAAAATAAAGCCCAAGACAAAAGGAGACTACTTAAGGAACACCAGAAGAACATCAGAAGAACCCCTCCACAATGCAGACCAAACAGACAACACCAGCAAAAAAATGCCCAAGACAAAAAACCGGCACACAACAAACAACAGCCCACAAAAAACCTAGCTTGATCAAAAAAAACCTAGCCCATTTGAATCACAAACGTTAATGCAACATATTCATACTAATATATAACGTTTTCAAATGATCTCATCAGTTCTTAATTCAAATAATTTTTTTTATAAATCTAAATATTAAAAAAACTGATGGAAAAATTACACATTGTAAACTCCAAAGATAAAATCCAGCTATATAACAAATACCTGTTGAAAAATTAAATCCGGGACATCATTGTATATTGGAGCTTACAATAATTTTGACATAGTCCAGGTGACGTTGCCTTGCAATTACTTCATTTTACATTTATCAAATTTAGGAAAAATGAAAACAGAAAGTTAAATGAAATAACAGATACCGAAATAACATATTATAATGATCCCAAGCATAGCCTGCATCCTTGTAAGCTCCATCAAAAGAACCCAAACAAAAGATAACTAGACAAAAGGCAACAATGAGATCATCAGATTCAAAAAATATTGATGATCATCTTTGACACGGTTTACCAAGAGCGTATGGAATATGTCATACATCTTGTAAATTTATCTAAGCAAAAAAAATTAACCTATTCCCAACTCTGGGTATATAAAGGAATTTCAACTCTAGGGAGTTTGCAACTATCTACCTGATTTGATTGACAATCCAGAGGAGAATAATTGGTTGCTAACTGAATCAAATTGCTGGTAAAATAAGTATTTCATGACTCCACCATGGTCTCTGATAAACTCTGTGTAAATGTTCACATGAAGGGAAAAACGCTTGCATCCATCAAGTGGGTACCAGTGATTGAATGAGCCCATGATTTGACTACAGTTTGAAATATGTTTGTATATTTGCTAATATTCAATTTAAGAAAAGAATTGCAACAACTTAATTTTTTAAAATGTAATTGACAATTTTCCTTGCTTCTATTAAATTAGTTTTGAATGAGCTATTTTGTTTGTTTGTTATTTTGCTTCATACTTTTTGGAACTTAAAAAAGGATATGTTTGGTGTTATGCGAAGGTATATATTGTGAATAATAGAATTTTTTTATTAAGATAAAGAAATAAAGATATCAAAATAAAATATTAATAATGTAGAAATTTTTTTAATATAATGATATACAATTGTTAAGCATATACTTGTATACAATGAAAGTGTTAATGAAAACAATATATTGAAGGACTTGGTATTTTATCAATGAACATGTCTAATGAAAACACACATCTCTCCATAAATGCACTTATTTAAGGGAAAAAAAATAATTGATGTTCTTCAATATTTTACATGCATCAAGGCAATTACCTATTTTACATGTATTAGAACGATTACCTATTCTTGTGCTAGTGATATGTAAATAATGGGAGACTAGAAGCGAGTTAGATTTTTGATGTTGGGAGCGAAGATGCAGTAATAGAGAGGCAAGAGTGGTAAGGAGTGTGTTGACAATACATTTGCCATCACTGGTAGTTGTATGGAATGACAGTTTGGTAGAGCAAGCTGTAATGTTCCAATTTTTGCGAGCATCAAAGTTTGTTGGATTAGCCTATCATTGGCCCTCATAGGCTAAAACAGTTGGACAAATGGTACCCTTTTGGCAGAGATCAGTGTGTATTCTCTGTCAGAGATCAGTATATGTTCAAGTTTGGTCTTAATTGGACTTAGTTTGGCTCACTTAATATTTATAGTAAGTGACTATTTCAAGAAAGTCGTGGTTACTATTTATAGTAGGGCACCTGAATAGGCTATGATTGCAATGCCTAGTTGGTTTGATACGATAATGAGGGATTTACTATTTATAGTAAGTCACTGGTTGATAAAGAGGGTGCCTTATTTTTGGTAAGGCAGTTGGGTGCACAATAGACACAATGGTGGACTTCCAGGGTCAGACGGAACTGGGAAATAATGATTATTTACATCATTGTGCAATTATTATATAAGGTATTAAAAATTATTTAATTGGCAATGGGGCCATGACCCTCATTTAAGTGATTTTTAAAGTTCATTAATTAGTTATAACATGGAAGCTAAATATTAAAATATTTTAATAAAGTCACGTGCACACATTTAATATTATTTATAAAAATATTAAATGATTAAGAAGTCTCTAGAAGGGATTGACCTACTTGGAGAAGCTATAAAAGGGTCCACAAAGCAAATCGAATTCATTCTTGAAGACATTTTATACTTGTGCTTTTGGATGCACGTGAGCTATGTATAGAAATACACAAGGGTTTTAGTAATTTTCAAGCATTGGAGAACACACCTCTTCAATGTTTATGCAATTTTGAGGCTGTGAGATACTTGCTTATATTATTGCCTGGGAGAGCTTCATTCAGGAGTTCTATTTGGGCCAAAAATGTGAAGAAATATCAAATGTTTGTGTATATATATTTGAAGGTTTATTAAGTACAAACCTGTAGTAGCATTATCAGATTGGTGAAGTGAATTGAACGAGTTTTGGCCATTGAAGGCTGCCACACCCATTTTCCAGCCATCACGTGGCTTCCTAAGGCAGGTCGTACACATTGGTGGCACCCATTGTGTCAAATAAATACATTAGCAATAATTAGGGTTTGAATAAGGTTGGAAAATCATTATCAACAATAGTAATAAATAAATAAGTGGTTCTTTTAGGTTCACTATCAACATTTTAGTGTGAAAAAACTTGTCAAAATTGATGACCTCACTTGTACACCTAGAGGAAACTATAATAGATCTATCTATTTCTTCTATAATTATTTTTGATAAGTCTTTGATAATTATAGTTGATGCAATTAAACATCATTGGAGATATTGTCACCATCTGGGTACTCCTTGTAGACACCTAAATCTGATTAACATATCTAATCATATTTAGTGCCTTCTAGGACATTATCCACTAAGTAATCAGTCATTACCTAATTGATCAATGTTATCCTACTAGCTTGATTAATTCATCTAATTAAGCTATAGTCTAATTAATTATTGAATGACAACCAATGACCTAATAATTAATTAAACCCCCTTTTCCCCTATTGGGTTGAATGAATGTATTTATTCATTTAGTTTAATTCATATTATCCTCTTTTCCCCCACTTGTGATTTAAATAGTTAATTCTATTCTATTTAAGCACATGGCTCCCAACCTTAACCCCTACCTAACCAATCCCAACCACCTAACCCTGAGTTCTAACTCAACCCAATTCCTTCACACATGCTAACCCTTCCACATTAGATAATTGATCCTAATAAGCTAATTAACCCCTACACTCATTCTCTTTCCTCCCATCACCATCTCCCTAATAAACCCTCTTAACCTCTAACCCTAATCCCAATCTCTTCCTAAGCATGTCACATTCCTAATCTAAGGATTAGGAATTCAACCCCAATCCCAAAGTCAAACTTCTCAAGCCATCTCTTACACCCTCACCCATACCTCATTAAGACAAACTTCTCAAGCCATCTCTACACCCTCCACTCATTCTCTCTCCTCCCATCACCATCTCCCTAATCACCCCTCTTAACCTCTAACCCTAATCCTAATCTCTTCCTAAGCTTGTCACATTCCTAATCTAAGGATTAGGAATCCAACCCCTATCCCAAAGTCAAAATTCTCAAGCCATCTCTTACACCCTCACCCATACCTCATTAAGACCCTCTTAAAGGCTTCCTTTAATACTCTTAAATGCTCTTACACTCTCCTTTAAGGCTTCTTACAGTCTTCTTACACACTCCATCCCCAAAGTCTTCTCTCATCCCTTTGCACATTTTCTTAAATGGTCACATTCCTCATCCCCTCACACCCTCTCTCCTTGTGACACGTCACAATGAGAGGCATTTGGAGAAGCACAATCCTTGTGCTCTCTCCCAAATGCATCTGAGCCACTCTTCGGGTTTGCATCCTGACCCTCCATCTCTCACCCATTTTCCTACATAAGGAGCCCATTCCCTTCACAAATTATCCATCTTGTTATGTAGAGTTATAATGTCAGTTTGAATCCACATCTTGAAGCTTGAAGCATGGATCAATGAGCACACATCCCAAATCAATGGACACATCCAAAGATCAAAAGGGAGCTTGAATCAGTTTTAGGGAGGTTTGCACTCCTTATGATTTATTGTTTTTAAGTTTTCTTTTCAGTCCAATCATGAGTGTAGTTCTGATTTTTAGGTGTTGAGTGATTTAATTTTATTATTGTATTCCTTATAACACACTAATTTTCACCTCTCACATTTCTGGCACGCCCGATGGGACCCACTTCACGGGTCGATTTCTACTAACGTAATGATTTCTTTTGAGTTTTTGTAAGGTTTGTGTATTTTGAGGTTTAAAGGTGTCTTGGTTCAAAATAGACTCCACTGTTACATTCAGATTGACGTTTCCAGTCATAATTATAGTAAACTTGCCCATATCCAGCGACAATCAAAATTAGGCCAGAAAGTTGTGCCTCCAAGCTTTGCACGCAAATTGAGACAGAGATGCAGTCTGTTAAATAATTTTTTTTGGATTTTTATCCTAACCCTTTGTCTAATATGTGTAGTCGAAATTATTTTGCAGGTCAAGCAAGGGTTTTATCCTTGAAGTTCAACACAGTCCAGACTCAATCCCCAAGCATCCAAGGCCTCGACATTTGCTTCAAGAAATGATGTGTTGGTTAACATATTTTAACATTGAACCTTTATTTCCCATGCATGTGGGACTAATGGTTTGAACTTGCCCCGCTGCACCACCCATCCCACAACCCTATCTCCCTCCTCACCCGCGCACAACTATCCACAACACCTCTCCACTTCCCCACCTCACTCCCACCGCTTCTCCTCTCCTAACACCCACGCGCAGCCCATTCTGCTCTTTCTCCTAACCCCACACAAAACCCTAAACCCCCCACCTCTGCGCCAATCTCCCACCTCCCCACTGCGCTACGCTACCTCCACCTTTGCCTCCCTCCCTCCACCCAACCTTCTCCTCCCACCCAACTCTCCGCCACCTGCTCTCTCCTCTACACGCAGCTCAGAACCCTCCCCTACGCTTAACCCCACTCTCTCCTCCCTCCACACACCTCGCTTCACCCGTTGCTCATCCACCACCCCTGCTCGTCCCTCAACCCTACGCAGAATCAACACCTCCTCTCCCACCACTCTTTGCGCTCCCCCGCCACCTCGCCACCCCCGCTTCCCCACAACCGCACACCCTCCTCTGCCCGCGTAGTCATCAACCAGCTCTTGCACTGTACTCCACCCCCTACTTCACTCCCCCTGTGCAGCCTCTTCCCAGCCCTCCAAACGGGCTAACCAGAGACCGACACATGGCACTCAAGCCACACAAGCAAGATAACTCATCACCCAGTTAGCAGGGGCCTTTTTTTTCCACCCAAAAAAAAGAAGTAGCCTAAATTTGACGGCCGTCCGACCATCATTGTGCACTTTTACTCTCTTTCTACGATAGCCATATGGTCATCAATTTTAACCACATAGAGTGCTGCTATCATCAGGGACTTGACATATTTTCAACCTTGCAATCCATAACGAGGTACTTTCACAGAAACACTCATAACTTTTGCATACAAGCTGCATTTTTTATGATTCAAAAAATGTTGGAAAGCTAAATCAGAGGCCTATTCAGATTTTCAAGCCATTTTATTAGAATACTCATCAAAAATAAGGTGCACATGTTCAAAGTCACCCCTTTCTTTTGCACACTAATCTAATCAAATTGCACACAACTCTTGAATGTGTTAAAGAAACTGAACACTCAATCAAAACACACTCTTGAATGCATAAAGGCACAACTGAACAAGAAAATGCACATTTCATTTTGGATCCTAACATTGAACAAGAAATCACACATCTTGTTTTGGGTTTAAAATTGAATAAGCTATTGAACATTTCATTTTGGGTCCTAAAAATGAACAAGACAATCACGCATTTCCTTTTGGGCTCTAAAAAAAAATAAATCAAATGCACTCAATCTCGAATGCATAAAGACAAATTGAACAAAGGAAAAATACATTTCACTTTGGTGCTCATAAAATGAAATAGCTTGTGAGTTCATTTCTGTTATAGATCAAAACACACATTGCCTAACTTATCAAGGAATTAATCGTGTGTTTTGTGTATTTAGCGCACTTGCACAAATATTTTGTAGAACACAACCTCACTTCATGCACTATCCTCTCTCACCAACTTTCGTGGTCATTGGTGCAAGAGAAATGAGATTACGACCATTCAAAATTTTCAAATTTTCTTAGAGGGGTCTGTCCAGAAGAAGCACGAGTCCTTCTAGAGAATGACCCCAAACTGGTAAATCCTTCAGCCAATATAGAAATAAGGTGGATCCAAAGGCCTGTATATATCCTTTCAAGCTCAGGCGAGTCGTGTTTGATGGTAGTCCATACTGGATGAACTCCCCAGCATACGGGCATGGTCAAACAAGGCTCTTAAGTGAGTCACATCATACAAACTGATTGTGGGGACTCCACGAAATCACTAGCAACCTACCCGTTTTACCCCCGTAAGGTTGATAATCGGCTGGGAAAGGAAGATAGTAACTTCCTGAGAAACTTGCACATTTGTGCCACCTTGAGTGTTTGGTGTCGGATAATACGACATCATGAATGGAGCCGCGTGCTTGGTGATCGCCGTATTCTGATTAACTCTCGTGTGTATGCCTATGTATGCAAGAAAAGGTTTTCAAGCTAACCAAATCCTTAGGTAGAATTGCTTGTGTGTGTATGTGACATTATAAACCTTGTGAAAAAAAAATCTTGAACATACATAATCCAAAATTTTTGAAGTCCCTTTTCCAAAGAGATCAACATATGTATGCTTCTTGCAAGGTTGCTTTGCCTCTTGCAAGATTGTTTGCTCAAAATCCTCAAGATCATCATTTTTTCCACAAAGCATCCAAGGCACACTTATTGTAGTCACTGCCTTGTCCTCAACATTATCCAATTGAGCTCATGTCCAATTCCATCAAGCATAAGAAAGTGAAAAACTCCTTTGCCTCCTATATGTAGAGAACAAAAGAACACAACCAGAGAGACCAAGAAATATCAACATATCATTGAATCCATTGAGGCAAAAAACCATAAATGTGGAGAATACGAGAAGGTCCTTTACAATTGCAAGATTGTCCGTTTCCAAAGAAGATACCGTATGAACATGACCTTCATCGCATATGAGCCATATGACTAGCTGCATCATCACCCATTCCTCCTCTTCTTAGATCACATAGCATGCATTTTAGGACATCCTTATTCATCATCCTTAGAAGCACATCACACACATCCAAGTATAATCCTAGCATAATCTAACCAATCAAAATTCAATCCTATCCTGTCTTAGTCAATCCTAATCAAATCCCGATCCAACATCCTAATCATCCTAGAAGCGCATCTCTCACTTGGTGTCACAACCTCTTTTTTAGTTGCTTATCCTACATCCTAAATCAAATCGAAACCATCATATTAGGTATCCTTAGATGATGTATTGCTCTAGGATAACGCACTTCATCATTGCAACCTCATCACCTTGAGAAAAAGGTCAGTTTGCATTGATAGAGAATCTCGTCTGCCAAAGACCACAAGTCTATCCTAGGTAAACCAATCATCATCCACTTGATCCTGCATTAGGGAAGCAACCCTTGAATCTGTCTTGTCACTAAGGAATCCTTAGTCCTTTTAGGAACCATCCTTAGCCTTTTTAGAAGTAGTATCCTCATCATCATAGATGCATCATCTCAATCCTAGTCATAGTATCATTATCCTCTATTTCAGGAATATCCTTGCATTTTCATCTTACATTTCACATCCCTTTAGGGCATTCATTTCATGCCACCCATCACACACACCACTAAGAAGAGGAAAGACATGAACCCTAATCCTACAGCTAGCTCATTCAATCTAATAATTAATAACACAAACACAATGGGTTCATTTGATCCGCGACAGAACACACCTATCCAACACATTTGGGTAAACACAAGCGAGATTCCAATTGCGAGTACTATAGAGACATTCATAAATCATCTAGGACATGTTCACATGGTGAATGCCATGAGTGGACACAAAAACAATCATGTAGTCATAGATATTCAGCAACAAGGATTCCAATTCCCACCTTGGCTTATACCGACACTTATCACATGACCTATGGAACTTTCAAGAGAAATTCCTCATGCCATTTGAAATGAAGTTGTCGACCCCCTTCAGTGAGCTCTGCAGGTGGGACCTCTTATCTCATAAATGGTACAACCTTCCATCCCACCCTCCATAGTGCACACGACATCTTAATCTACCTCGTTCGTAGTCATGGGATCCCCGCCTCCTAATCCACCATCAACAACACAAGCAATACCGCCCGTCATTATGATAAAACCTAAACTTATCCAACCCAGAGTTTCTCAACTGTCATAAGCATTCCCATCATTTGTCAAGAAATTTCCACCACCACCACCACCACCAATTAGCACTCACCAAACCAACATTCCACCCATTCAAAATGCATCAACCAATTTAGAGCATCAAAGCACCCAAATCTCCATGCCTATTCCACCCTTTTCTTTCACAGCATATCAGCAACAACAAATATTTACTATGGGCATGTCACCTACCAATGTATATAATCAACCCTTGTTTTCACAAGGACCCACTTTCCATGCGCAACCTAGAACATAACCCCAGCACATTCTAGTTCTTCCCCTACAAGCACAGGCACAAGCGCAAGCACAAGTCAATCCCATTTCATCACCACAAACATCCTAGGTCAGAAAAGCATAGCAAGGATCTTCCTCTTCCATGTGGAATTACTCACAAGTGACCATGCAGGGCCTAGGCATTCCTACACACTCGCAGAGCACAAACCCATTCACCTCCCAACCGCAACCAACATGCACAAATCTATTTGCAGCCTCATAATCCACCATCCAACCCACTCAGAAACAACCTTACCGACCCCAACAACCCTAGCACAAAACCACTAACCCATTCACATCCCAAGCACAACAACAACAATTTAATCCTCTTGCCACAATGCAGCCTCTTGTCCAACCTATTCAACAACAACAACCACCACCGCAACACAACAATCCCTTCATTTCCCAATTACTGTACGAAACCGTTACCCCTTTTGCAAGTGCCCAATCTGCCATCCATCCCATTCAACAAAAATAGTCCAACTTCGCCAACTACCTATCCATTCCATCTTCTGCTGTGTCACAAACCATTCCACCACCACAACAATCCAGTGTTACCATCAACACCAATTACTTCACCACAACAACTGGGGGTATTCCACCGCAAAACATCTATCCCCATCCCTCGGCAACGTAGCACCACCACCCTATGCAAGCGCACAATAGGCTCAACCCACTTACCCAACACTAGCGCAAATACAGGCTTTCTTCCAGCAACTGCAACAACAACATCAGGCAGTGCCACCTCCACTATAATATTTGACTCATACGCAGTTCCCACCACAACAATCCATCTATGCTGACCATCAACCTCCATATCAAACACCACAATACCCTCCACAAAACCCTCCGTATTAACCAGCTCTGTTCGACCCATAATTCACAAGCAGGATCAACATGACAGGGACTAACAATCCCTCACCAGTCAACCAAGAATAGGAAGAAATGAAGAATTCCCTTAAAGAGCTACTAGCTGGGACTGAGACAAAGGCATTCAAGTTTGAGGAAGTATGTCCCTATCTGTTCAATCGATCCATCATGATCATCCCCTTTCCTAAGCACTTTGAGACACCTAAATTTGACAAATATCGAGGAAAGGGAGATCCAATCAATCATATCAAGGAGTTATATATGGCATGCCAAGAAGTGGAATACATTGATAACTTCCTCATGTGACTATTCCCTAAGAGTTTGGGAGGGACTATTCTTGAATGGTTCTACAAGATCCCCTATGGCATAGTATTCACATTCACAGAGCTATCCAAGAAGTTTCTAGCACAATATACACACAACATTGAGAATGAACTCTCCCTTCTAGACTTATGCAACTCCAAATAGAAAGGAGGAGAGAGCTTAGAAAACTATCTTCAGCGCTGGCAAGGGCTCACCACGAGATTGTCATATCAACCCCTAGAGAAACACCTCATCACGATCTTTATAAATAATCTCCATCCCAAACTAGCCTACCACATGTGCATGAACTACATACAGATGTATCAAGATATCAGAGGAAAGGACATGGATCTTGAATGGGGTCTTGTAGAAGACAATGCCATAAAGCACTACAAGGAACCATAACCCGATAGAAACAAAAACGATCGCTCACAATATTGGAACAAGAAAAAAAATGCCATAACAAATGAAGCTACAGACACTAAACATGTCCAAATCGTTGTTGTAGGTCCTCAACCACCCACCCCAACATATCAACCACATCACTACCAACAGAACACACCAGTGCAAACCTACCAACAACCACAATATCAACAAGTGCCACCTCCCCCATCATATCAACAAGCGACACAACATCAAGCAACACAACAACAAAACATACGCCCACAACAGGCTGCACAAACCAACTATCAATACAACTATAAGAATTCCCAAAAATAGAAAAATGCAATATCAGTCCAGCAAGGAAAGAACAGACCGTGCAAAGATCAGTACGCACCTAAACGTACATTCACTCCCTTGGGTGAACCTATCGATGTCATATTTCAGCGAATGGCAAAAGTGAACCCGATTGTACACCCACCACCGACACAATTCTTTGAGCACTCTACTCCTAAACCACAATGGTATAAGGACAATGAATATTGTGATTATCACCGTGTTAAGGGAGACACTACTATCAAGTGCATGAAATTAAAGCACTATATCCAATACCTCATTGATCACAATGAAATCAAAGTAGATTCTACAACCAAGGTCTTACCCAACAGTGATATGAAAATCTACCAAAATGTGTTCCCTAACCGTGGCAACAAGGGACCTACCAACACCATCACTGCTCCAACATCCAATCAAGGTAAAGGAAAACAAGGAGACAATACCAACAATAACTCTGCAGCATATGTTGACTTTGGCATCTTAATTGGTTGCATATCTTTGCTCGAACCGTTAGTAAATGTTATCCATGTCAAAGGCGCTGATACCAATTGTACAGTCACCACGTGTTGAGGATGCATAACTGTTGTTAGTGCTAGTTGTAATGCCCCGTCAGGGAACCCAGGAGAACTTAACCTAAACACGACACTAAGTTCACGGAATAATTTTTTTTTAAATGTTTACAAACAATATTAATAACAATGTGGAAGCAACACAATGAAGTACATGACCTACATGAAATACAACTCATACAAGATTAACATTCCTCAAGGGTTCCTTGACGTAGAATTACTTAAACAAACTAATCTAGGATTACAATAATAAAGAACTGACATAAAGGTTACATAATCTGAAACCAATAGCATACATCTCAATAATAAAGATTACATATACATCAGATACCATAAGGTATACTACCTAATCAACATCCACTGCACAAGTTGCAGGGTATGTAATAATACATAATAAATAATACAATGCATCCTCCAAGGATGATAACCAATATATACATATGGTACAAATACACAACTCAAGTAACTGATCAAGTCTCTAAAAGACTAGGAAGATGAAACTGCAATAAGGAACATCCAAGTATGAAGAAGAATCCATCAGAATCTCAATGATAATAAGAATCACTACCACCCCACCATGTGGAATGAGAGGTCCACTCCCACCATGCTGAGGAGATAGTAACAGGCCCACTCACACAGGGTATACAACAAGAATGTAAACACCAAGGTATACATGACCACATACTCCAATGCAAAGGAAGATCCTAGAAGCAATCTAAACCATAACAAGGAACACTAAACAACACTAGAGGTAAATGACACACGTAGGATAACCTAAGTTGTATATAGGGAAGTGTCATCACATAAGCCCAACCTTGAAGGTAACCCTAGTAGTACCTCTTGACTCTGGCCTCCAAGTGACACTATGTGGCTCAGTGATCCTTTCGCGAAGACAAGGATCCCAACTCCCATCCTGTCATGCGACAACACTCAAGACATGGGTAGAGACTCAGACATCTTATTAGTTCATTTTAAACCCCTTTAATGTAACAAATTTTCACTTATTAAGTAACTTGCCAATGGGTTTACCTAGTAACTGCTTAGAGTCCTGGACCCCCATTGCAAGCCACTTCCCCACTATACACTTAGTTAACCTACCTAGGCTTAAGATCAACACATGAAGATATACATAATCACAAATTACATCCTGCTCATTCAGGAGCACATAGGTTCTCAAATAACCAAACAATAACCACAGTACCCTCATAAGACCATAAAGCACATCATAACTGAATTAGGTTGGGTTTAGGAAATCTGGACCATGACATCAACAAATAACACAAACTGACTTCATAATAACATCATATAGAAAGCATGATCCCGAAACCTCTGGATTTAAGTCCTAGGGCCATCTAACCCAACAGATACCCGAAAGCATGACTACATAAAAAAACACACGAATGTATTTAATCACGCACTCCAGACACATCATGAAATAATAACTACATATCCATAATGCATAAAATCAAATATAATGTTAACGTACGAATGAACAAATTTATGATTCCTAATCATGCAAATTCATTTACTCAATAAAAATTACTATCGAAAAATAATTAAATATTCTACATTGGTAAAAACGTTAACCTTTCCTTCAGATCTATTTATAAAAACCACATATAAATACATCCATAAAATAATTACCAATTTAGCTATAATTACATCAAAACGAGAATATGATTTAAAAGGCTTCAATATTAATTCAACACTAATTCTCTCTTTTCCCCTAATGAAATAACTTGCATATGATGAAATCTCTCTAACACGCTTATCCCATAAAATTATGATTTCATTAATACTAATAATTCAGTTCATCCAAATGAAATTTCCCTATAAACATCTGCTCCTGAAACGTATAACCATACTTTAATCTAATCTACAATTTTAAAACATACTTAAAATTCAATATTAAATTATATATATATATATATATATATATATATATATATATATTAATGAAATAATACATATATATATACATATAAATATAAACTAAATAAATTTTATTATAAACTAATAAATGAAATTTAGATAACATAAAATAAATATTAATCACCCTTAATAAATAAAATTTATCTAATACAAAATTTAAATATCAAATTATAACAAAAATTGAAATCTAAAATGATTTAAATTAAACATTAATTTACAACATAAAAAAAAAAAAAACTGTATAAAAAAAAACACCCAATGGGGGGGGTCCCCGTGGCTCCCACCCCACATTACCATCACGCGCTGACTGGCCGATGGCCCCACTGTCCCATGCAGTGGGTCACCGCATGGCCCTGCGGCCCACTGCTTCGGCAGTGGTAACTGCAGAGCCTGTGGTCCACTGCCTTGGCAGTGGTGTCCGCAGTGGTTCCTGAGGTGGCCGGGGGAGGTGGTGGCCCCCGCCGCCTAAAACAATAAATTTTTTTTTAATAAAAATTAAACAATGCCACTATAAAAAAAATGAAACTACTTTAATTTTAATTTTTTTTATTAGTTTATTTCCGAAAACGGAAAACCTTTAATGGACTTTTCTTTTTGTCTTTTTCTCCTTTGACTGGTGTACTTTTTTTTTTTCTCTCTATTTTTTTTTTACTTTGTATTTTTTTTTTAACAGAGAGCTTATTTTTTTTGAAAACAATAAATTTTCCCAAAGCTAATAATTTTAATTTCTTCTATAGTCTTAACTATAGGGATTTTAATTTTTCCCATTTAAGGGCTTTCCACAAGG
>MU223858.1:2299425-2318264 GCA_018584345.1 Thuja plicata
AGAGAGCTTATTTTTTTTGAAAACAATAAATTTTCCCAAAGCTAATAATTTTAATTTCTTCTATAGTCTTAACTATAGGGATTTTAATTTTTCCCATTTAAGGGCTTTCCACAAGGTCTCTTTTAACGAAATTTTGACAGCATGTCCATACTAGGTTAATATATATTTTCCCTTGAAAATCAGGGATCTAGGTTTTCATACACATATTTCAATAATAATTTCAAACTAGAAACCCTAATACCCTTTTACATTTAATGCTACAAAACGAAACCCTTTATGCCCCCAAACACAGATCTTACATGCAAGCTTGAGTAAAACCTCAAATTGATTTAAAACATATTTTTTCAATTGAAATCTTCAAACACACAAAATAATCAAGCAAGGAATGACCAAATAAATGATTCTTAGTTTTCCGGATGCATAGAAGACAAGGATCCAAAAAACTAGAATTGATATGAACAAGACCCTACCTCAATATCTGTTGAAGAACACACAATACAAAATCCAAGCAAGGAGAATTCTAAAATTATGCTCCAAAACCAAGCACACACCAAAAGCTTCTAAAAATGCTCCCAAAAACCTGTTATGTTCAAATGAGAGAAGAATCCCCCTAATGTGGATCAACTTCCCCTAATTAAGCAAACCCTCATGACAACACATTCAGTTATCTCCTAAAAGGACTCTCCCCAAAATTGAAAGAAAATAACAATTAATAAATAAAATATCTAATTACTTGCACAACTCAACTTTGACTCCTAAATTCAAGTTGAGATCTCTTGAGTTTGAAAATACTTTTTCAACCAAATCTTGCACATGTAATTAATAAAATATTAATTTAAATAACTTAAATATTTACATCACAATAATCCATGCAACTAAATATTTAATTATTTAACTAAGAATAAAAGCTTATTTACTCTAATTTTCAATTAAAAATTAATATTCAATAATTGCACTTTAATTAAACTTTCAATTAAACATAGGTATTTAATTTAATGTTCAATTAATTAGATACCCTATATTTAATAATTAATTACAATAATATTCAATTAAATAAATAACATGATATAACACTCAAATAATCACATCCAACACCAAAAATCAAACACATGCAAAATCAAACATGCTCAAGGAAAGGGATACACAAATTTCTATCAACTACACAAATTCGGTAAGGGTAGTCAAAATAGATACTTGTCCACTAACTAGGACAATTAGGTTTAGGATAGGATTTGGACCTGAAAACTTTCTCCCCTCTCTTACCATTGAGATTAATGTGATAGGGCACGCTCACTCCTGCCAATTTAGGGAAGACATAGCCCGGTACCTACAATCCTGTCATCACAAAGACAAAACATACATGCATATATTATATGGAAAATAATGGTTGAGACTAGGTTATCGTGTGGATCTCGCCAAAGCAAGTAACTACAACTCTGTCCCATACCATACCAAGTACATCAAACAGTAATGTAAAACATACAATGATCCATGTGCATATAAATATAAGGTCAGTATTGTCAGAAAACCATAATTGAAATGAAATCCTAACATATACATAAGCATCATAAAATAACCATAAACCACATATACACAAATGATACAACATGATGATTATGGATCAAGAATATACCGAAATGTAATACATAAATATCATCTAAATTATCTGAATAAATCCACACATACATCCAAAATGCCTAAAAGAGTTTGGCATCCACAAACTGAAAAGCAACCTAAGAGGTGGTTATTACATCCTCCTCCCCTAAAACTAGGCTTACTCCTAGAATCCTAAACAAAGATAGAGATAACACTCTCTAATCACAAAACATCTAATCTAAGTCCTAAAAGACTCAAAGTGTGGGTCCCATAGGACCCTTCCCAGGTCTCTGATTCAAACACTGAGGATCATTCCCCACTATAGGAATCTGGAAACTGGCTGCTAGACCTCTACTCATAGCACCACTCACAGGAGCATAGTACATAGGTGGAGGATGATCAAACGTTGCATACGCTCTGTGAGAATACCAATATTACCCATTATAGGCTCAGAAGTTTCTGCCCTCTATCCTAAGGATTGCGATGCACACTGAGGACAATTGACAGAAAAATGTCCAAACTATCCACAAGTGAAGCAAGCTCCCTTGCTACCACCTTCTCTAATTGAAGGTGCTCTAGACTGCTGAACATTGCCCCTAATGACATCCTGATACACACTCTGTGCTGGCTGAACTGATCGATTGCGCCTGCTGCGCTGAATGTCATGAAAGTTCCTAATCTAATGACCACTAAAAGAAGAAGGATTGTTTCCTCCTTGCTAATGAGACTGATTATCATTTGGAATGGTAGAAGGACCTCTCAAATTCCTAGCTCCCTGAGAATGATTACCTTTGACAACAGAAGTAGGTACTCTAGACTGCCCTCCTGAATCACCACCATGGCCCAATGCTAGATTTTCCTCTGCAAGGGTATCTTTGATGACCGCCTCCCTGAGAGATGTAGGCTCAAAGAGTCTAACCTCCTCGATGATGCGTTCATTTAGCCCCCTAACAAAGTGCTAAATCATAAGTGCCAAATCCTCACCATATCCAACATACTATTTGAGCTCGAAGAATTGACGTTCATACTCAACCACTGATAGGGTCAACTACCTCAAGTTGTGGAACTCATCAGCCCTCTACTGTCTCCACTGATCAAAGAGGAATCTCTCTCTAAAATTCTCAAGGAAGAGTTCCCATGTAATGGTGTCCATCTGAAGACTCAAATTCTTCTCCTTTATCTTCCACCATATTGGTGCAAAATTGGAGAGTTGCATTACTGCATACCTAGCTTTAGTATTGCTACTAAAGGGATGCATAGCAAAAATCCTCTCTAATGCAATAAGCCAAGTCTCAGCTTCAAATCCTATTCCTTTCCCATCAAAGGTAATAGGTGGAACTCTCATGAGATCCCTCATGTGGTTCACTGCCACAACCTCAGGATCCACTACAATAGTCCTCCTTGGAGGGCTCCTAGATCTCTCCCTCTACACTCTACCCTGCTCAGGAATACAATTCAGTAACTCCTACAACAACTACCTAATACCTGGCTCCTCTGAACCAGCCTGACGCTCTTCCCTCTGCTCATCTCTGTTATCTTGATAAACACTCGTGGAAGGACTGTGGTCCCTACCCCTTCCATGGCCACCCTCTCGGCCTCTACCATGACCTCTAGCGGATCTAGTTTCAGGCATGGTTCCTGAATCAACTAGAGAACCAAACCACAACTTAGAACCAACATCAAACCCAATAATATCAAAAGAAATCAATAATTGTAAAACAATGGTTTTAAATACATCAGAGTTTTATATCTATGTTTGTTTCAAGTTTTTAAAATCAAAAGACAACTAATGGGCATACATATTTCCTAGAGCTCCTAGTGTAGAAACATGGGATCTGATACCAAGTGTAATGCCCCGCCAGGGAACCCAGGAGAACTTAACCTAAACATGACACTAAGTTCATGGAATAATTTTTTTTTAAATGTTTAAAAACAATATTAATAACAATGTGGAAGCAACACAATGAAGTACATGACATACATGAAATACAACTCATATACGATTAACATTCCTCGAGGGTTCCTTGACGTAGAATTACTTAAACAAACTAATCTACGATTACAATAATAAAGAACTGACATAAAGGTTACATAATCTGAAACCAATAACATACATCTCAATAATAAAGATTACATATACATCTGATACCATAAGGTATACTACCTAATCAACATCCACTGCACAAGTCCTAGGGTATGTAATAATACATAATAAATAATACAATGCATCCTCCAAGGATGATAACCAATATATACATATGGTACAAATACACAAATCAAGTAACTGATCAAGTCTCCAAAAGACCAGGAAGATGAAACTGCAACAAGGAACATCCAAGCATGAAGAAGAATCTGTCAGAATCTTAATGGTAATAAGAATCACTACCACCCGACCACGTGGAACCAGAGGTCCACTCCCACCATGCTGAGGAGATAGTAACATGCCCACTCACACGGGGTATACAACAAGAATGAAAACACCAAGGTATACATGAGCTCATACTACAATGCAAAGGAAGATCCTAGAAGCAATCTAAACCATAACAAGGAACACTAAACAACACCAGAGGTAATTGACACATGTAGAATAACCTAAGTTGTATATAGGGAAGTGTCATCACATAAGCCCAACCTTGAAGGTAACCCTAGTAGTACCTCTTGAATCTGGCCTCCAAGTGACACTATGTGGCTCAGTGATCCTTTCGCGAAGACAAGGATCCCAACTCCCATCCTATCATGCGATAGAACTCAAGGCATGGGTAGAGACTCAAACATATTATTAGTTCATTTTAAACCCCTTTAATGTCACATATTTTCAATTATTAAGTAACTTGCCAATGGGTTTACCTAGTAACTACTTAGAGTCCTGGACCCCCATTGCAAGCCACTTCCCCACTATACACTTAGTTAACCTACCTAGGCTCAAGATCAACACATGAAGATATACATAATCACAAATTGCATCATGCTCATTTAGGGGCACATAGGTTTTCAAATAACCAAACAATAACCACAGTACCCTCCTAAAACCATAAAGCACATCATAACTGAATTAGGTTGGGTTTAGGAAATCTGGACCATGACATCAACAAATAACACAAACTGACTTCATAATAACATCATATAGAAAGCACAATCCCAAAACCTATGGATTTAAGTCCTAGGGTCATCTAACCCAACAGATACCCGAAAGCATGATTATATAAAAGAACACACAAATTTATTTAATCATGCACTCCAGACACATCATGAAATAATAACTACATATCCAGAATGCATAAAATCAAATATAATGTTAACGTACGAATAAACAAATTTTATGATTCCTAATCATGCAAATTCATTTACTCAATAAAAATCACTATCAAAAAATAATTAAATATTCTACATTGGTAAAAACGTTAACTTTTCCTTCAGATCTATTTATAAAAACCACATATAAATACATCCAGAAAATAATTACCAATTTAGCTATAATTACATCAAAACGAGAATATGATTTAAAAGGCATTAATATTAGTTCAACACTAATTCTCACTTTTTCCCTAATCAAGTAACTTGCATATGATGAAATCTCTCTAACACACTTATCCCATAAAATTATGATTTCATTAATAGTAATAATTCACTTCATCCAAATGAAATTTCCCCTTAAACATCTGCTCCTGAAATGTATAACCATATTTCAATCTAATCTACAAATTTAAAATATACTTAAAATTCAATATTAAATTAAATATATATGTATATATATATATTAATGAAATAATACATATATATATACATATAAATATAAACTAAATAAATTTTATTATAAACCAATAAACAAAATTTAGATAACATAAAATAAATATTAATCACCCTTAATAAATAAAATTTATCTAATACAAAATTTAAATATCAAATTATAACAAAAATCGAAATCTAAAACGATTTAAATTAAACATTAATTTACAACATAAAAAAAAAACTGTATAAAAAAAAACACCCAATGGAGGGGGTGTCCCCGTGGCCCCCACCCCACATTACCATTGCGCACTGACTAGCCGGCGACCCCACTGTCCCGTGCAGTGGGTCACCGCATGGCCCTGCAGCCCACTTCTTCGACAGTGGTAACCGCAGAGCTTGCGACCCATTGCCTTGGCAGTGGTGTCCGTAGCGGCTCCCGAGGTGGCCGGGGGAGGTGGTGGCCCCCGCCACCTAAAACAATGAATTTTTTTTAATTTTTTATTAAATAAAAATTAAACAATGCCACTATAAAAAAAATGAAACTACTTTAATTTTAATTTTTTTTTATTAGTTTATTTCTGAAAACGGAAAACCTTTAATGGACTTTTCTTTTTGTCTTTTTCTCCTTTGACTGGTGTACTTTTTTTTTCTCTTTTCTTTTTCTTTTTTACTCTGTATTTTTTTTAACAGAGAGCTTATTTTTTTTGAAAACAATAAATTTTCCCAAAGCTAATAATTTTAATTTCTTCTATAGTCTTAACTATAGGGATTTTAATTTTTCCCATTTAAGGGCTTTCCACAAGGTCTCTTTTAACAAAATTTTGATAGCATGTCCATACTAGGTTAATATATATTTTCCCTTGAAAATCAAGGATCTAGGTTTTCATAAACACATATTTCAATAATAATTTTAAACTAGAAACCCTAATACCCTTTTACATTTAATGCTACAAAATGAGACCCTTTATGCCCCCAAACACAGATCTGACATGCAAGCTTGAGTAAAACCTTAAATTGATCTAAAACATATTTTTCCAATTGAAATCTTCAAACACACAAAATAATCAAGCAAGGAATGACCAAACAAAGGATTCTTAATTTTCTGGATGCATAGAAAACAAGGATCCGAAAAACTAGAATTGACATGAATAAGACCCTACCTCAATATCTGTTGAAAAACACACAATGCAAAATCCATGCAAGGAGAATTCCCAAATTATGCTCCAAAACCAAGCACACACCAAAAGCTTCCAAAAATGCTCCCAAAAACCTGTTATGTTCAAATGAGAGAAGAATCCCCCTAATGAGGATCAACTTCCCCTAATTAAACAAACCCTCATGACAACACATTCAATTATCTCCTAAAAGAACTCTCCCCAATATTGAAAGAAAATAACAATTAATAATTAAAATATCTAATTACTTGCACAACTCAACTTTGACTCCTAAATTCAAGTTGAGATCTCTTGAGTTTGAAAATACTTTTTCAACCAAATCTTGCACATGTAATTAATAAAATATTAATTTAAATAACTTAAATATTTACATCACAATAATCCATACAACTAAATATTTAATTAAGCATAAATGCTTATTTACTCTAATTTTCAATTAAATATTAATGTTCAATAATTGCACCTTAATTAAACTTTCAATTAAACATAGGTATTTAATTTAATGTTCAATTAATTAAATACCTTATATTTAATAATTAATTACAATAATATTCAATTAAATAAATAACATGATATAACACTAAAATAATCATATCCAGCACTAGAAATCAAACACATGCAAAATCAAACATGCTCAAGGAAAGGGATACACAAATTCCTGTCAACTACACGAATTCGGTAAGGGTAGTCAAAATAGATACTTGTCCACTAACTAGGACAATTAGGTTTAGGATAGGATTTGGACTTGAAAACTATCTCCCCTCTCTTACCATTGAAATTAATGCGATAGGGCACATTCATTGCTACCAATTCAGGGAAGACGTAGCCCAGTACCTGCAATCCTGTTATCACAAAGACAAAACATATATGCATATATCATATGGAAAACAATGGTTGAGACTAGGTTATTGTGTGGATCTCACCAAAGCAAGTAACTACGCCTCTATCCCATACCATACCAAGCGCATCAAACAGTAATGCGAAACATACAATGATCTATGTACATATAAATCTAAGGTCAGTATTGTCAGAAAATCATAATCGAAATGAAATCCTTACATATACATAAGCATCATAAAATAACCATAAATCACATATACACAAATGATACAACATGATGATTATGGATCAAGAATATACCAAAATATAATACATAAATATCATTTAAATTATCTGAATAAATCCACACATACATCCAAAATGCCTAAAAGAGTTTGGCATCCACAAACTGAAAATCAACCTAAGAGGTGGTTATTACACTAGTACTGCCTCATCCTTTGGGGCACAATATAATCTGTTAGAACATCTAGGGAATATGCCTGCCCAAATATCCATCCTAGATCTCCTTTGTACATCACCCATACATCAAGAAATCCTGAACAAAGCTCTCCAAGAGTCTCGTATACCCAGCAATATCGATACTAGCCAGTTCCAAAACCTTTTAAGCCACTTGTCCACTTCATGCGGAATATCTTTCAAAACCTCAGACATGTCATCTATTGAGCCCAATCACAATCTTCCCCTTCACATCACTGTCAGGATCAAATTTTTTTCCATCAAACGGGTCATGATAGATATTGGTTCAGCCTTGAATCTTTGCACTTTGAAATTTGTTAAGCAACTGGGCTACTTTGAGGTAGATATACTGAGTGACATCATCACTATAAAAGAAAATGATAATCTAGAATGCACCTTAGAAGGCACAATCTCCTTTCCTATCTAATTGGGCCCAGCAGTACAAGAAACAACATGCCATGTGGTCGATCTTGACCTCCCATACAACATCCTCCTTGGACGCCCGTAGATCCACTCTATGCAGGCCGTTCCTTCCACCTAACACCAATGCACCAAGTTCCCCCACAATGAGATTGAGATCACCTTCCATGCTGATCCCCAACCCTTCACATACTGCCATGCGATGGAAGCCTCTTATCCACATTCAACTCATTGTCCCAGAACTGACATTGGCACATCCGTCACCAATTCCTCCAAAACCTTTCCTGATCCAAGAACTATCCTTTCATCCACTCTTTCCACCATCAAGATTGATCACCACAGCTATGGAGAATATAGCCTCACCAATGCTTTTACTGTTAGAGCCCTACCAACAGATCCACATACACATGGGCGTCCATCCAGTTACATAGTGCAGAAGGAACCTGAGCCAAAACATCTGGGTTCTATTACCTTTCTTTCTCATGACATTGTGAATAGCCAGGAAATGACACTTGATATCAACAATTGGTTGTACAAAGATCCAAAACCTTCTGAGAGTGGTCTCCTCAATCACTTCAAAGGCAAATATCCCTCTATCCACAGACTAGTCACTGAAAAATGGAACTATCAAGGAGGCGGCCTAGGCCCCAAAGAATAAGGCATGAGAGCTCTCATTAAGGACTCTAAACTAAAAAGACATATTGGTCTAGGATTTGAACATGATACATCTGGATTTGGTCATGACACGACTGGGGGCACTAATGAAACCAATCTAACTTATCACATTCCCTGGGCAACATATGCAAATTCAAAGACACATCGAAAGAGAAAATAGTGAGATCTTATGATGATATTGACAATGAAATCTTTCTCGGTAATGTTGTCCTTTGCCAACTATCCCTCAATATCATAGACTTTCCCCTCATTCGTCTGAAACTCATAAACTGGGACCTAGCAAGCATCATCCCTATAGACGAGTTTGAAAGCACGACCACACTCCTAAGATTCATGGGAGAAATAGATCAACAACCAGATTTGGGGCAGTCCTCTACACATGTATACAAATTGGACCCTAAGGCATACTTTGGGGGAGAGGAGGTCTTCATCCGCAAAATTGAAAATTAAAAGAAAAAAGAACAAAATGGATCTCTTAGTGAAAACCCCTCTAGGACACTATCTAATCAGAAAAATATAAAAACAAAGGGCGTATCTCCTGGTGAAAACCTTTCTAAGATGCTAGGAGATGGAGATTCTCCTCTCCCTATTATCCATGATTACTTATTGAAGAATTCAATCATCATTGAAGAAACCAAACCTGTCATTCTAGGTACAGAAGATCAGCCTCAGCTCACTCACATTGCAACATCAATAACAGAGGAAGAATAAATGGCCTTCACATCTCTTCTTAGAGAAAAACCTAACATCTTTGCATGGTACTACTCTCACATGCATGGGTTGGACCCAGAACTCGTGATGCATCACTTATCAGTGGATCCAAACATCAAGCTAGTCAAGCAAAAACTCCACAAGTTGCATCCTAAGGTAGCATACTAGTCAAAGCTGAATTGGAGAAAATTTTACAAGCCAATATCATCAGAGCAATCAATTACTCAGACTGAATTTCTAACATGGTGCGAGTCTCCAAGCCCAACAACTCAATAAGAATCTGCACAAACTTCTGTGATCTCAACAAAGCATGTCATAAGGACAATTTTCCATTACCCAATATCGACATGATCATGGACCTCATAGCTGGACATGAGATGTTGTCTCTCATGGATGGATTTTTAGGATACAATCATATCCACATCACAGAAGATTAACACAAGACATCGTTCACAACCCTATGGGGAACCTTCTTCTATAACATGATGCCATTTGGGCTAAAGAATGTCAAAGCTACATATCAGAGGGCCATGACTATTATCTTCCATGACATGATTCATAAAATCCTTGCGGATTATGTGGATGACATATTGGCTAAATCCAAAATAAGAATAGATCACCAAAATGACCTAGAGGCAGTATTTGATCATCTCCATCACTATGGCATCATGCTCAACCCTAAGAAGTGTGTCTTTGGGGTCACCTTAGGAAATATCCTTGGATTCATTGTATCAAGGCGTGACATTGAGATAGATCCTAAAAAATTCAAAGCCATCATGGAAATGCCTCTGCCAAGGACACTCAGACAGTTGCGCAGTCTACAAGGAAAGATCCAATCGGTGTGTCGCTTCATATCACAGCTCATTGATAAGTGCCGACCTTTCATGCATCTCCTATGGAAAGATAACAACTTCAAATGGGATCCTTTATGTCAAAGAATTTTTGACAAGATAAAGGGATACCTAGCACATCCACCCATCTTAGTACCACCTACACTGGGTAAACCTCTCATCTTATACATATCTACAAGAACAAAAACACTAGGGGCACTTCTGGATCAATTAGATGACAATGGAAAAGAGCGATCTATCTACTACATTAGCTAAACTTTGGTAGGCTATGAGATGAATTACACACCAATGGAAAAAGAATGTTTGGAAGTGGTTTTCTCCACTCAAAAAATTTACCATTACATGCTCAGTCAGACTATTCAACTCATCTCAAAAGTTTATCTGCTCAAGTATCTACTGTAAAAACAACTCTCACAAGTCGAATGGCTAAATGGGTAATGCTTCTATGTGAGTTTTACATTCAGTACATTGACATAAAGGCTAGAAAAGGGCAAGTCATAGTAGATTAGTTGGCAGAAGCACCGTTGGTCGGTGCTTATCCCTTAATCATGGAGTTTCCTGATGAGAACTTATGCATGTAGAAGCAAAACCATCTTGGAAACTATTCTTTGATGGATCCTATACATCTCATGGTTATGGGGCAAGCATACTGCTCATCACCCCACAAGGTGACTATATCCTAAAATCATTCAAACTGGGATTTCCCTGCACTAACAATATAGCAGAATATGAGGCATTCGTTGCAGGACTCAACATTGCCATCCAATGGAACATCACTGACATTCAGGTCTTTGGTGACTCTCAACTCATCATCAAGAAAGTCTTAGATGAATTCCAAACAAAAGACAATAAGCTGCTACCTTACAAGGAAGACAAACTGAAAGAGAATTTCCTCAATCTGTAGATCACACAAGTACCACACTTGCAGAACAAAGCTGTCGATGCAATGGCTACAATCAGGTCCCTCTTTGAAATTTTGTATGATACGACATAGTATGAATTCTTAGTTGAGAAACTTCATGCACCAACATATGAGAGAGATGATGTCAATCAGGTCTGTGTCTTGGTTGTTCCTCAGTCCCCATGGTATCATAACATCCACACTTATCTAAAAAATGGTATCATATCCCCTCACCTCACCAACACCCAATGTCAAAACCTCATTCGCAGAGCTTCCCGCTACACTATTCTATCCAACACCTTTTTTCATCGAGGTTATCACAATGTTCTCTCTAGATGTTTAGATGAAACTGAAGCTGCCTAGGCATTGCGATAAGTGCATGCTAGAATCTGCAGTGCTCACACAAGTGGCATGGTCTTAGCTAAACAAATTCTCAGAATCAGGTACTACTGGCCTACCATAGAGTATGATGATTATGAATTTGTAAATAAATTCTTACCTTGTTAGCAACATGCTAATCTGATACATGCTCCAACATAAGAATTGCATCCCATTGCGCCATCCTGGCCATTTTGATGTTGGGGTTTCAACCTTGTTGGTAAGAACACACCCCTTTCCTCTGAGGGACATAAATACATCATCACAACCATTGAGTACTTCATGAAGTGGGTCGAAGTGATCCCACTCACCCTCACAAAATGCATCAAAATATCCAAGTTTATCCTCTACCACATCGTTTGCCGCTTCAGCATCCCATCCACCATCTTCACAGATCATGGCACACCATTTGAAAATCAACATGTAGAAGATTTATGTGAGCACCTCCACATCCACCATCGCTACTCTAGTCCATATTACCTCAAGGTAATGGCCAAGCTGAGGCAACCAATGAAACCATCCTCAAAATCCTAAAGAAGGTTTCCAATGACACTGTCCACAACTGGTATCTCCAAATCAATCCCACCCTTTGGGCCTACCGCACTTAATATTTCACTCCTATAGGAACCACTCCATATTCCCTTGTCTACAGTGTTGAAGCCATCTTACCAATCGAGGTCGAACTACCATCGCTCTGGGTATCTCTGAAAGACCTAATCACTGATGAAGACTACAAAGTAGCTAGACTCACACAGCTTGATCTGCTAGATGAAAATTTTCAGCAAGCTTATTATCACCTTGTTGTATATCAGAATTGACTCAAGCGAAGCTATAATAAGAAAATACACCCACACTAGTTCTAGGTAGGGGACTTTGTGCTCAAAGAAAATCAAAAAGTGGGTACTGATCGAGAAAAGAAAGGTAAGTTCGAGGTTACTTGGCAAGGTCCATACATTGTCACTGCATGTTTTAGATCTGGGGCATATCAGTTATCTACTCCTGAAGGATAACCTTTAAATGATCCCATAAATATCATTCATCTCAGAGGCTTTTATGCATGACAAGTGGTTGTTCATTTCTAGTCATCTGAAAAATCCATAAAAAATGTAAAAAGTCCTGAAAAAATCATTATCTTGGTGAAAATATGGTAAAAAAACACCTTCATGATAGCAAAAAAAAAAGAAGCAAAAAAATATATAAAAAGAAAATAAATCGTCCAATGGTGAAAAATGGCAATTAGGCGCCTTGGACAAGTATGCGTGATGAAAACCTGGCAATCAGGTGTCACACATAGTAGGTTGTATCATTATCTATCAAAATATCATTCTCCTCCATCTCCCTCATCCCAATCCACTCTAGCCTAATCATTACCTATATTTCCTAGATGTTCCACCATCATGTGCACTAGTCCACATCAGTCCTCCTATCATGTATCCTGAGCTTTTATACATGTCATCCTATATATAATCGTCAGTATTTGATGTATATGTGTCATCCTATCACAATCCCTGAGCTTCCTGTGTCTTTAGTCTGTATATATCTGTATCATCAGAAAATGAAAGCACTTCCATTTAGGATTGGTTTAGCCCTCTGAGTAAGTGGTTTGGGGTCATGTCAAACACCTTGAATGGGTCTTTGACTTGGACCTATTTTTTCTCCTGTTCTGCCCTATTTTCCACTTCTCTCCTACCTATTTTTGGTATTTTGATTTGAGATTTTTAGGTTCTTGACCTTAGGGTCAAGGTCAACCTTGGCCCTGACCTAGGTCAAGGTTGACCTCAACCCTGACCTAGGGTCTAAATTTTAAAGTTCAAGGATTTTTGGATGTCAAGGTTTGGAAAGAATTATTTCCCGCTTCCGAGTTGGCTATTTCGGGCTCCAAAGTAGCGACCCTTAAAAAGATATTTAATATAGGTCCACTTCTAGGGGTATGAGCCTAATTGAAATTTAATTCTCATATGTCAGCCTCTCTAAAAGTTTGTGCCCTAGATTTGTATATAAGGAAGTCTTTCTCCTCTCATTTGAAAGGATATGATATGATAATGGAAGGATAATCTATGCATAATCTATCAAAGCATTCAAGCATTCAAGCATTCAAGATTCAATTCATCAGGGAGATCCATTGGTAGTCATTGAAGGATTCAAGCTCTATGGAGCCGTCTTGTTGAAGATTTCTCCATCCATATCCATTCAAGTTTCTTCCTATTCCAAGATCCATTCAAGATTGGTGTTGAAGATCTAAAGGAAATTGATTTGAGACATCCTACATCCTATATCCTACATTCTACATCCATTTGGGGCATTGATACTTGTGGATTCAAGGATTTGAATTCTCCACAAGGGTTTCAACATAAGCAAGGTGAATTTTTCTATTTACTTTGTTTATAAATGCAATTTCAATTCTATTTTAAGGTTAATTCCAAAACTGAGGTTTGACCAAGGAAAACCCCTCCCCCAACAAACAAAACCATTTTTCTTGTAGGTACAGGTACGAAATAATGAATTACAAACCATATTCAGATACCCTTTTCGGAAAACTTTCAGGATCTATGAACAAATTTTCCATTAGAGCAGTGAAGGTCAAGGTCAAAATAAAGGGGTACAATTGTGCCCCCATATTTGGGTCAAGGTCGAACTGGCTCAGAAAAGAAAATGATTTTTTGGTTTTCTTCGTCTCTGTGTTTCCAAGCTAGTGAAGGTTGCAGAATTTACAGCAACTTAGTACCGACACCAGAAAACAAAAATTTCTAGATCTTCTATACTTTGAGGTTAGTATTTGTCTTCAATTCATTTCAATTAAGGTTTTAATCATTTCAGATCTATAACACACTCTCCTCTCTCCTCCAAAAAATGGGAATGTAAGGTTTTCCTCTTTCTTCTTATTTCTAATTGATTTATTCATTTGTGCATTGACCATTTTCTTGTGGTTGATCAATTTGGATCTTTCCTTTGTGAATTTGGGGCAAAGAGGAGAATCTTACCTTCCCCAACCTACTTTTCATATGTAAAGGGGTATTATTTGGATGTGCAAGTCTCTTGTACCCATAACCCCTTTACATCATTATTTCTTTCTTTACATTTTGGTGAACCCACTTATGACAACTCTTTATTTTTGGTGTTATATTTGCATTTTATGTTAGATCTTACATGCATACAAAAGTAGATTTATTTTATTCTCTTGCATTTATATTCCAAAACTAAAAAAAAAATCACAAAATTTCTTTAAAAATACAAAAACATTTACATTTTTTATGCTTGTAGTGCTACTTTGTGTTCAACATGTATGATTTTTGTTTTGAATACTTTGATGAGGCTTTTATTGCAAAAGAGGATAGATCCCCCAATGAGGTACATGGTAGTGAGGATGAAAATTATTCAAATAAGATCTAAATTTATCCTATTCCTATTTCATCCTCCTTTACAACCTCTTCAATTGACCTTTACCATAGGGTGTGTGCATGGTTACCTTCATGTTCCACTATTTGCAACATTGATGCACCTAGAATATTGATAAGGCCAAATTATTGCCTTTGTTTTGTATAATTTTAATACTCTGTTCTAGTTTTTGTCAAAACATTTGAGAGTCTAACCAGTCAAAAACTTGTGATAAAGTCCAGATAAAACTGATAAACCATGGGTAGATGTTTGTGACATATTTTGCTAATATTATACATATAGTGCATTATTTCATAAAACCATCAGAATCTATGTTCTAATATCTAGATATTTAATTTGATTAAGCTTGTTGCATGAATATTTCCGCATCATAACTAACTTGATAGGAGAGAAAGCAACTAGAGAGTGTTCGAAAACATTCAAGGAGGACTGTTGAGGACTAGCTACGGCGGAGTGATCATTACAGCACCAGGAAACATAGCTGCTACAATGGAACCATTATTCCTTGATACAGGGATGTAGTGTGCCTATATTCCCTCTGCACTTCATTATGTTGAACTGGTCGCCCAAGCTTTACTACCCACACTGCGGGCTGTTGCATTTCCATCTTCTTCTCCAGCATGTTTTCAGCAAGATAGTTTCTTTTCTATTTTTGTAATAAGTGTTTGATCCTCTATATATAGGGATTGGACCGATAGTTTGAGGTTAGCTAGGAAAAAGGAAAGACAAAAGTTTTTGAAAGAAAACTGTTGTATCTTGCAGCAATCTATTTCAAGTTCCATGTCTTGTTTTTATGTAATGAGTTTTTGAAATGCAAATGAAGTAATTCTTGGTTTACATTCTGTGTTCATAGTTTAGCAGAAACTAACCAAGGGGGCCCACTTGGGAGGTGGAATAGGTTAGAATAGAATAGATTTCATTTCTAGCATTTCCAGTATTTCAGATAGAAGTTACAATTTCTTCATGCAGCATCGTAACTTGTGAGTGTTCTTGCAGCATCTGTAAGAATAGTTATAATGGATGTTTTAGGTTGAAATCATAGGTTTCAATAGAGTTGCAATTTATAGCATTCATTCCAGTAAGAAGATAAATGTATTATTTTCCTGTAGCACTAGTGTAGGTTTCTTTTATGCACTTTACCTTCCTGCAGCATAAGCAGAATGACTCCTTAAGGAACCTAGTGCACATATCGTGCCGACCATTTCAAGTATACGTCCTTGGATTGAAAAGTTAAATGCACCTCATAATGGAAAAAGTAATCCTTAGATTGAATGAACCATTCCTAAGAAAGGCCTTGAGCATGATTAGTACACACCTATTGTGAGGCGGTTCAAATATTTTATCCTAAACCTTTGTTGAAGGTAAAAGGATGTCCTCGAATAACAATTAAGGGTAAACCTAGAGATCCTTTGGATTTCTTTGATAACACGAATTCTGTTTCACATGCTTATCGCATATGAAATAATCCTTAGCCTACTGTTCTGATTTCTTTACCTCCTTCTGAAGTTATGATTCCTCAAGCACCTAAGTTTCCATCTTCCTTTAAGGAGTATGACTTAGTTGAACAATTACGTGCTACTCCCACTAAGATATCTTTATGGGAATTGCCTCAAACTTCCCTGACATATCATGAGGCATTGCAAAAGGCTTTATCTACCCTTCTTACTTCACCTCCTAACCAGGAGAATATTAATTCCTTTTTGGAGTGCATGCATTCTATGCCTTCTATATCTCCTATTATGTTTACCGGTGATTATTTACCTTCTGTTGAGGTGTAGAATCAATATGATGCTCTTATGGTTGTTGTTTCTATTAATTAGAGTATCATTCGTAGAACATTAATTGACAATGGATCTAGGCTTAATGTTTGTAGCATGGATATGCTTAAGGAAATTAAGGCTGATCTTACAACTATTCAACCTGATAATGTCCCTATTTGTGGATTTGATAATATTGCAAAGAGAACTTTGGGCATTATTATGCTACCTGTTAAGGTTGGTCCAGTTATTCTCAATACACCTATTCATGTTATGCCTGGACCTCTCAATTATAACCTTCTTTTAGGTAGCCCTTGGTTACATACTATGCATGAAGTTCCTTCTACTCTTCATCTCAAGGTTAGGTTCATTTATAAAAAAATGATGTATATGCTACATGTGGATGATGTGCCGAATCGTTGCTTAAATGCGGAATATGCTAAAGTTTCTAAACCTTTCCAACCAAGTAAAAAATCTGAAAGGTCACATGAGATTAAATAAAATGAAGCTTTATCTTCTTCTTTGACTAGGGATGATTGGGAAACGTTGGACTTTAATCCTTCTTTTATTGGAGAATATATAGTTTCTGATTTGGAATTCATGAAACAACAAAGTGGGTTTGAAAAAAAAGTTTTTAATCCTTCCCCACTTTCTGCGAAATTAAAAAGTAACTTTGTTGCTGCCTCAATTGAAGAAACAATTGAAACAATAAAACCTAATTGCTATGAAATTGTGACATATGCGGATCCTTTGACTCAATCTAATATGGCTGATAGATATGGTTGTCGTTATCATCTACTCAAGAAATAACGATTTAATGGGAAAGGATGTGGTAAATAAAATCTCATTTTTAGTTAGTCCACCTTGGGAAAACTTCAGTCTGACATGCATTGAAACGTTCTTCGAGCTACACGAATGAAGAATGGTCTCCCTTAGCATTTGCTCGGCCAACTGGAGCTAATGGAGCTAACGGTTTGGTCAAACAATGAACGGTTTGAAAGATGCACCATTGAGAAACTTTCAACTGAGCAACAATATCACTTTTTGCACCAACCAAGATCTGGTCGCCAAATGGAATCAGAGTGGAATCTCCCAGAACTGAGACACATGCTTGTAGGCCTTCCCAAGATGGTCCTTTTTCACTTCATGGATATTTGACATCTCTCATGAGGTCTGAGATATGGATCTCCAAAAATTGTTGCCAAATTTGGCTTAGTGCACCTTGGGAACACTTCGGTCTGACATGTGCCAGAACGTTCTTGGTGCTACGCAAGTGAAGAAATGTCTCCCTTAGCATTTACCCAGCCAACTGGAGCTGACGGTTTGGTCCCATGATGAACGGTTTGAAAGATGCACCATTGAGCAACTTTCAACTGAGTAACAATGTCACTTTTTGCACCAACCAAGATCTGGTCGCCAAATAGAATCAAAGTGGAATCTCCCAGAACCAATCCACATGCTTGTAGGCCTTCCCAAGGTAGTCCTTGTTCACTTCACAAATCTTTGATATCTCTCACGAGGTCCGAGATATGGATCTCCAAAAATCGCAGCCAAATTTGGCTTAGTGCACTTTGGGAACACTTTGGTCCGACATGCGCCGGAACATTCTTGATGCTACACGAGAGAAGAAAGGTCTCCCTTAGCATTTACCCAGCCAACTAGAGCTGATGGAGCTAACGGTTTGGTCCCACGACGAACGGTTTGAAAGATGCACCATTAAGCAACTTTCAACTGAGCAATAATGTCACTTTTTGCACCAACCAAGATCTGGTTGCCAAATGGAATCAGAGTGGAATCTCCCAGAACCAAGCCACAAGCTTGTAGGCCTTCCCAAGACAGTCATTATGCACTTCATAGATCTTTGATATCTCTCACGAGGTCTGATATATGGATCTCCAAAAATCTCTTACAAATTTGGCTTAGTGCACCTTGGGAACACTTTGGTCCAACATGC